>OX123189.2:62698137-63298137 GCA_944739405.2 Euclidia mi
AGGCAGGAGTTTTGGGAGAGTTTAAGAGAGATTCTGAGGACCTGTAAGGATAACGAACGATTGATTTTGTTAGATGATTTCAATGGATGGGTGGGAGTAAAGCGAGATGGATTTGAAAGGGTTTTAGGTGGATTCGGTGATAAGAGTGTGAAAGAAATGGAAAAAAACTGCTTGAGGCTTGTTTGGAGTGGAGCCTTTGTGTGACAAACACCATGTTTGATCACAAAAAGGTATCCTTTTGTGATCAAACATGGCGTTTGCCATGCCACAATTTGTATACACGTGAGGCGAAAAATGTTAGAAGAAGTATGATTGATTTTGTAATAGTAGATGAACGACTGCGAAAGAATGTGTTGGATACGAGAGTGTTTCGAGGGATCGGCATCCATACAGACCACTTTTTGGTGTTAAGCCGGATAAGTGGGCTCTTTAGAGGATGGCGACACCGAGAAAATAATCAAGAGAGGGTCTTGGAAAGAATAAAAGTAGAAAATCTGCAAGAGAATAATGTGAAAAATGAGTATAAACGAAGATTGATAGCAAGATTTGAGAGGTTCGATGGCATAACTGATATGGAAGAATTATGGCATTCCTTTAAAGAAGAGGTAGTAAGTGTAGCGTCTGAAGTACGTGGTGTGATCGAGAGAAGGAAACTACGAAAGGTTAAGAATACATGGTGGGACAAGGATGTACAATCAGCAGTATCAGAGAAGAAGAAAGCGTGGTTAGATTGGTTGGCTGCCAGAGCAAATGAAAGAATGGGAAAGGCAACAAGAGATGACATAGATGAAGCAAGAAAGGAGTTTGTTAGGTCTAAAAGAATAGTGAAAGAAATGGTTAAATGGAAAAAGAGGAAAAGAAAGATGAGTTTGATAGCAGACTATCTGACGATTCCCGGAGAAATATTAAGTTTTTCTAGAAATCCGTTCGTGCAGTTCGAGGAAAAACTCAATCCTCAGAATACACAGCAATCTGAGACAAGAATGGAAAGATACTGAATGGTGAATCGTGTGTGCTGAAGAGATGGAAAGAGTATTTGGAAGGATTATTTGAAAGAACGACGACAGAGACATCAACAGGTGAAATTAATGGTAATGATAGAAATGATGAAAGAGATATTGGCGTGGATGAGATTTTGAAGGCACTGGCCAGTATGAAATTAGATAAGGCTGCAGAGTATGATAGGATTACAGTCGAAATGCTGAACGCTGGACAGGGTGTAACGGGTTCTAGTATTAAAACGCAGAGAGTGTCTTATGCGTTTATTTGCCGAGTATTGCCTCACTTCCTATGCCGAGTATGACCGACCAAAAACAACACGACACTGGCCTGAACACTATGGGCTGCAGTCTCCCACGCTGTTCCCTCCGGCAGTGTGCAGGGCAGGTTGCTCGAAGGGTTGCGCGTAGCGGCAGATCCTCGCAGGCCGTTGGCTCAGCTGGCAGGCGCCGGCGGTCTGAGTGCGATGAGCAGGGCAGGGTCAGACTCTTCGGCAGAGGTGACGTTGAGGACGGTGCTTGGAAGTGTAGCGGTTTAGGTAGAGTAGCCCGGAGCTTTAAGGTAGACCTGGAACCTGAAGGAAAGCAGCATTAGGAGAGCCACAACCAATAGAGTCAGACAGGTGGCGTCAGCCGGCCTCAGCTAGCAGGTAGAGCGATGGGCAGTACGCTATCGCAGTAAAACTTACCCAGCTGCTGGGATCAGGATACACGTAAGACTTACGGTCAGTAGATACGCGTAATTATAGTATGTAGGTAGTAGAGTAGTGGTGCCGGCCTCTCTGTCGGCCTCTTTATATACCGGCCCTCCATCAGAGTTGGAGTCCGTTACATGACCATATTTGGTCAGGCTTCGCAAGCGCGGACGATGTCCTTCTCTGATTGGCGGAGCGTATGGACGGTACTGTGACGTAGACGCGGTAGGTATGAGACATACGTCATAATACCGCCCGCCTTACGAGAGGATTTTGCGTGGCTGACAAGAAAAATCTGACTAGCTGCTTAAGGCCTACGAGTCCGCTACTGTCCAAGCTAAGATGGCATATAGAAAGAAGGAAGGGAAATTCTTATACGGTTTGTAACAAATAGTTAGGCGCCATAGTGTATAAGTTTTAGGTCCTTTATGTGCCAAAACCCAATAGAATTTCCAGACGCGTCCGACAACTCGTAAACGAGAGGCGACTTTTTATTAATCACTGTGCACTTCACGAATTAGTGAAGTGCACAGTGATTAATAAAAAGCAGTAGCACTTACAAACTGTTTACCATTGTCCAATATAATTGTGGATGGTATACCATGAACTAAAAATATTTTTTCTTCCAAAATATTAGCTATTATTTTAGCAGTGGCGCCTACGTGGGTTATTGTCTCGCTTTCCGTGCTCAAGTTCTCTTCTAGCAGGACTCCATCATTGTAAGCGAGGAGGTGCGGCTACAGCGAACCGGTACGTATTGTTATACTAATTATCTACCTTTTAGTGTAACTACCTACTACGTACTAGTTCGCAAATTTGAATTCTAACGTTTTTTTCTAATTAGTAAGAACGGTCGAACTTTTACGCCTAATCGTAAAGTAGGCCATTTGTAAGGGCGGAACGCTTGCGCACTAAGTGTAGTGTGCAGTATATACTTACGCAGTTTATTTATTACATACACAATGGGCTCATACCCCATAAAATACTTTCTGTTAAATAAAAGCGAGTTAGCTTACGAGGTTGCGATTAGAGGTGAGGAGACGGCTACCTCTGTCCTAGGTCTACGGAAGCAGCTCCCTAAATTACTGGAAGCCATTCCAAATGATGACATTTTGGAGTCGGGCCTAGCCATCACGGTGGACTTCGAGGGCGCTAGCGAGGCCGTCTCTGAGCTGGCCAAGCGAGTGTATTCATTAACTACTTCTTACGACGCGAACCTAGCTAGGAGGTCTACCGCACTGCACAACCACTTATACGACAGACTCCGTAGGATGGAACGTCCTACGGCGTATTTGAAACGGATAACCGAATTGTGCAGCCGGTTCGACAAGCTCTCGGCGGAGCTGTCCGCCATCGAGCAATCAGGTGTTCGCTCAGCTGATGCTGTGGCAGAGGTCCAACCTGCGCCGTCTAACTCGACGCAGCTGGTGTTAGCCCCAGTATTGCATTGCGAGCATTTGAAAGTTAGCGAACTCTCCAAGCTAAAATACGACGGTACGGGATGCGTCCGAGCGTTCCTACAACGCGTAACCGAATTCCAAACCGCGCGTAATCTACCTTCCACTAAAATTTTATCGTATGCCTCCGAAATATTCACCGGCAACGCACTTCACTGGTACCGCGGCCCAAAAGAATATTTCACTACATGGGAAGAACTCACCACTAAATTAATAGACGATTTCACACCGTACGATTATGACTACCGGTTATTAAATGAAATCCGCCGACGTACTCAAGGTGTTACAGAAACTATAATTATTTATCTCTCGATATGTCCGGTACCTACCGCGTCTACGTCACAAGGGCATCATAGTTAGTCAGCTGCAGCGTTTATTTAACTTGTGCTAGAACACCGGCCGAGTACCTGATGACTGGGCCACAGCAGTAGTTACTTTATAAATAAAAAGGCTCGTAACAAGACTGCAAAAATATAGTTGATTGAATCAGGCGTTACTTGGCGGAACTCCATTGTAACCTAATGGAAGGAAAGAGGAACCCACCACGCACCCTCGAATTGATCACCCCAACTATTGCAATAGAAAAAGGTTGACAATATCGAACTCCTCTAAAAGGATAAGGGATATAGGAATGGTATGGGTTCCAGGAAGATACCTGACTTGCAGTATCCCGCTGTATGCGCTGACTATTCTTCGACACGTGTTTCACCTCTGCACGAGGCATCCTCAGGAACGATGGGCAACGACTGAGCGCTTTCCAACCGTGGGCATGTCTTATAAACGATTGTATTTCTAATCCCCTCCCTCCGTTGCTCGACTGATGTGAGTCATTATGACGGTGTGCGAATATATTCAGCAATGGGGACCCGTTAAAGTTGGTTTGATCGTTCAGTAATGTATGCTTGTCCCGCTTTTTTTTTTCAATTCAACAACGAGTACTACTTACAGAAGGAGGGTTTGGCCATGGGTTCACCGCTTAGTCCGTTGTTAGCAGATATCTTTATGAATAACTACGAAAACGAGCATTTGGTAAAAGAACCGAACATCTTATATTATTATAGATTCGTGGACGATATTTTGCTGGCTTGGAAGGGCACAGAACGTGAGCTTCACTGTTTTCTTACAAGAATTAATAGTATACACCCCAAAATTAAGTTCGAATTGGAGATAGAACAAAACAGCTCAATAAACTTCTTAGATTTGACTATCAAAAGGGAGGGTACCTCACACTCATTTGAAATTTATCGTAAACCGACGTATACAGATAGTACAATACCAGCATCGTCCTGTCATCCATCGCAACACAAAATGGCAGCATTTCACAGTATGATTCATAGATTATTAACTGTACCACTGAATATAGAATCATATAACAGAGAATTAAATATTATTTATCATATAGCTCAATCCAACGGGTATAGTAAACGCCTAATTGATAAGATGATTAGAGGAAAACAACTTAGAATGGCCAAGTCACTTTTATATCCCTCTATAAAAGAACCTATAAATAATACCGCTGTTCTTACCTATTTTGGAAGCATAACTGACCGTATGGCGCGTATACTGAGGAGGAACGGTATCAGATCAGCCTATAAACCATACAAAACGTTAAAATTTCTTTGCAATGGTGAAGATAAAGTATGCAAGAACAAAAAGTCCGGTATTTACTGCTTAACATGCGACCAATGCCAAAATAAGTACATAGGACAGACGGGTCGAAGTTTTGAGCTGAGATATAAAGAACATTTAGCGGCGTTTAGAAACAACCAGCCGGAAAAGTCTCATTTTGCCGAACATTTACTTGAATCGGGTCATACCTTAAATAGCGGACATTCATTTGACGTCATACACACTTGTCAAAAGGGTATTAGAATGTGCGTATTGGAACAATTAGAGATTTTAAAGCGGGACAAGCATACATTACTGAACGATCAAATCAACTTTAACGGGTCCCCATTGCTGAATATATTCGCATACCGTCATAATGACTCACATCAGTCGAGCAACGGAGGGAGGGGATTAGAAAGTACAATCGTTTATAAGACATGCCCACGGTTGGAAAGCGCTCAGTCGTTGCCCATCGTTCCTGAGGATGCCTCGTGCAGAGGCGAAACACGTGTCGAAGAATAGTCGGCGCATACAGCGGGATACTGCAAGTCAGGTATCTTCCTGGAACCCATACCATTCCTATATCCCTTATCCTTTTAGAGGAGTTCGATATTGTCAACCTTTTTCTATTGCAATAGTTGGGGTGGTCAATTCGAGGGTGCGTGGTGGGTTCCTCTTTCCTTCCATTAGGAGACTGCAAAAACTATAGAGGCATTAGCCTTCTCAGCATTGTTGGCAAATTGTATGCAAAGCTACTGATTGAAAGAGTTATGAAAGTAACCGACAAGAAAATATGGGATGTACAAGCGGTATTCCGAAAGGGTATGGGGTGTACGGATCTAGTCTTTTCCTTGCAATGCATAGACGATAAATTTTTGTCCAAAGGTCGAAAGGTCTACTGCGCATTCGTGGATTTGGAAAAGGCTTACGATAAAGTGGTGAGGAATGAAATGTGGTCGGTACTGTCGATGTATGGGCTGAACAGCAGCCTCATTCGAGCTCTTAAATCCCTTTATGAGGATTCTAGAGCTTGTGTGAGGATAAACGGGGCATACACTGACTGGTTTACCATCAACACAGGTGTTAGACAGTGTGTAGCGTTGCCGTGGCTGTTCAACCTCTTCATGGACATTTGTTTGCAAGATTTGAAACATAGTGATTGTGGATTAAGGATGAATGAGTTACTTGTCAAATGTCTCCTTTATGCTGATGTTCAGGTTATACTTGCGTTTTCAGCGGAGGAGTTGCAGGAGATGGTAGCAATCATGCATGGTGCGTTACAGAGGAAAGGAATGAAAGTGAATGTAAGTAAAACGAAAGTTATGGTTTTTGAAAAAGAGGAATGCGTTACGGCTTGTAATGTTATGATCGATGGACAGCGAGTGGAGCAATTGAATGAGTTTGTATATTTAGGTACGCTGTTTACAAGAGATGGTAAGAATGTAGAAGATATTGAAAGAAGAGTTAATGCAGGTCATAGAGTGAATGGAACTTTGAAGGCGTTTATGAATAGCCAAAACGAGTTCAAAAAGGCACGTTTGGCTGTGCATAGAGGGGTGTTAGTACCTACTCTTATGTATGGTAGTGATAGTTGGGTATGGCAGAAGAGTCATGAGAGTAGCATAAATGCTGTAGAAATGAGAGTACTGAGAAGTATGTGTGGTGTTTCTCTGACTGACAGAGTAAAGAATTGTGTGATAAGAGAGTGTTGTAGGGTAAAAGAAGATGTAGTGACAAGCATTGAGAAAGGTATGCTAAGATGGTTTGGGCACGTGGAGAGGATGGATGACGAAAGACTGACCAAGCAGATATACATCACTATTTTTTAATTAGTACAAAATCTTTAAGGACAGAATAGCGAAGATATTATTATCATATATGTGACGTAAGAATTTCATAATATCAATAAAGAGCAAAGATATTATCATTTGTTTATTGTAGAAAATCTCACTTAAATCATAGTCATATTTTACAATCCATTCACTAATTCATTGATAATATTCCATCCTGCTCTCCGTCGCACTTATGATGTAGGTAGCCATAGAAAATAAAATGAAGAAATATAATAAATGTAGGTAGTTATTTTTTTAAGTTGTTAATTCTACCCTCTCCTTCATATTTCATTCGGGCTTAGGACCGTTAAAATTTATTGTTTAACAAGTAATTAAATACGGAGGTATGTAATTAGAAAGCAAACAAATATCAAAATAAAAGAAGGTGTTCTGGACTAAAAGAAAAGAGTAATTTTGGCATATTTATGAAGTTACAATCATCTGCTATTTACAAATATTATTTTATCATCATCATGTCAGCCTAGAGACGTCCACTGCTAGACATAGGCCTTCCTCAAGGTGTGTGTAGAGCACAGACCGATTTTGAGCCGCCCGCATCAAATTATTATTTACTTAAGTACGTATTATTTACTAAACTTACAAGTGTTTCCATTGTCCTTCGAAATGTCCACCACCGTTGTCAAAAGCATCCAATATGCACTGTTTTAATTGTTTGACACTGACCGGCTCACTTTTGTACACTTACAATAAGATGTCCAAGGGTACAACACAGCTGCACTCGCGATTTTTCCACTCAAAAAGTACGCACGAAGCATAGCTACATACTCCCGTGATATGAACTGATATGATAGGCCATCGCGTCGGGCAAACATAGACAAACAATTAACTTTTGTAACGAATTTAGATACGCTCACTTTCATTAGCAATTTAGCACTGTTTGTCGCATCGTCGAGGCGTGGCACAGGCGCAGAGGGGCGGGGGGGGGGCGGCAATTTATCAATGGGTCATTTTACTATGATAGTACGCGGGTCGGTCATAGTATTAGTTATGCATTTACCAATTATCACGTATTTTTGTGGACAGTTTTGAGACAGTTTTGGGACTTAATGTTTTTATTTTTTAACTACATAAATATGATCAGTTAAAGATACTTAGTGCTCTGTTAAATTTTTTGTACTAATTAAAAATAGTGGTGTATAAGGCAAGTGTGGAAGAGATAGGACGAAGGGGAAGACCTAGACGGACGTTCTCTGCCCAGATTGGAGACATCCTAAAAACAGGACAGGTGAGAAGTACCCTGAACAGAAGAGCATGCATGAGGAATCTGATGGGAGTGAATAAAGCAAAAGAATATCTCTTTTGCTTTATATGTTTTATTTTGATTTTAGGGTCGATTACTTTGATTCTCTGGCAGATGACCTCATTTCGAATTCGATTCGTGGAGCATTCGTACCGTCAGTGTGTCAACGTTCTGTAAGTCATGGGTAGAACACACTTTGTCTTAAGTCTTTGCGGTAAGCGTGACAAAAAGCGGCGTGATTTCCTATACGCTGCCCAGTTAAGCTGTATTATTTTGCGAGCCTTTTCGAAATTGTCTCTACCCAACTGCAAGTTTTGCCCGACGCAGAAATTCGACATACCTCTGAGCAAACGGTGCCGTTGCACGTACTCCAGAATAGACTAGGTTGCAATAAAGTCAAAGGCTTTTTCATTCCATAAATGCTATTAGCACAGGGGATTATTATACTCTTCTGTCTCATGTGTGAACACTTGTCCGTATCCTTAACTTTTTATTGAAACATTGATGTCATCGTATTATCCGTAGTATTAGTCAAGGCAACTATGACCGGGCCATACTTTGCTTTTTGAGAGTCTCAAAACTGCAAGCTACCAGTCTATAATATTCTAATCGACGAGCTCTGCTCTATCAACAAATCATAGCAGTCACAAATAACTACACTAACCTAATTGTAATAAATAATTGCTATTCGTTATGTTACAGCAGTTTGAACATAATCACAGCACTCATCTTGTAACTACCGGCGGTATTTAACACGCCCGCTCGTATTAAAATATATGGCAGACAGACAATTTTGCATAAAAGCTTAATTATTAAACAAATTTCATAGCACACAATAGCGCGATATAAAGAGTTAATGTTTTTGTTACGAGAATATACAATTTACACATATACATTTTTACAACAATTTAAACTCTACAACCACTTTAAGCCTGACTTTGTTTTTGCAGACAAACGTAACGATCAGATTTGAATGCATCTTATTTTGTTTTATTATCAGTTCCGTTAGGAAAAGCTAATCGTTATATTAAGGTATCTCTGTCTATCTATTTGTCAATACGCTTTATCCTACGCATGTGTATACAAAAAACAAACTTTTACATCATCCCCATAATTTTTTTTTTTTTTTTTACCAATTTCTACACATATTATCATAATTCAAAACCTCTTATCTTTCGTCTTCTCTCTTCTATTTTGTTGTTATTTTGGTATTAAAATTTGGCAGAAGGCAAGTGTTCACGGCTGAAGTTCTTACATAAAAAATGTATCAAAAATCATAAAAATATGCGGACCGCTCGTCACATAAGTCAACCAATTGAGCCAGACACTGTCCCGCTTTTTTATTAAAACTTCCGCCAACATTTCAGCGTATTAAAAATATCGCGTCAATTAAATCAGAATTGAGGCCGCCACCGTGAAAAGAATCTCGAATTATACAAAAGCTTTGAATGAATTCGTGAACAAAATATTACTCACAAATATCTGAAAAAGAACAAGCATCTTCAATATATAGCCTACCTCATTTGCATGGGATACTCGGGTAGAAAATGTAACATTTGGTCTAAAAATTGACTATTTACACCTAACCTAAATAAAGGTTGATACAGCTTAAAAAAAACTTCTCGCATATCGTTCAGACACAGTAGCTTTGTCAACTTAGATGAAGTAGCCACGCCAGCCGAAAATTTTAAACAAACACTGACGTAAAATTGGGTAGGTAGGTACCCTCAAATTATAAAACATTTTGAAACTTGACAAAGCCGTAGTATAAAACAGTGTTATTAAGCAGCCAACATTGCCCCGGTCGCCTCTAAAAGTAATAATTTTCTTGAAAATAGTGGTTCGGTTCTACCTAATCATGCCTACATGACCGCGTACCGATCTCTACATATCTACGTCTCATTAAGGCTCTTGGTAGCGTGTAGGGTGAAGCGTGCGATTCTCGGCAGTTTAGCAGAAAGCCCCAAGTCGTAATTCGTGGCGGCGAAGGCTGCTATCAGAGCGACTGGCGGGCATTATTCGTTAATAATGCCCGCCAGTCGCTCTGTTAGCAGCCATTACCCCTAATTCGACGCTCGGTGGGATCTGCAAGACGCCACCGCGGCCTATAGACAACTATTCCGTAGAGAAACGGCGAAAATTGTAAATCCTATAATTGTTGACAGTTTCACTTTGTGGGACAATGTGTGTTTGCTTTGACGTTTTTATTTGCAAAGGGCTGTTTAATCCGAATTTTATGATATCAATATTTTTAAATGAATACATACTGATTTAGAAAAGTGGAAAAACAATAGAACGGTACGATTGCAAAAATATTTGTAACATAAAAAGAGTCGCAGTTATTAAAATAAATTTAAATGTCATGTCAAGTTTTCAATTATAATTTTGCAGTATTCAATTATGCCAGACAAATTTATTGTGTTCCAACTCATTAATAAACGCTACTGCTATTCAACAAATGAAAAATAGTTTAGTTTGATAGTTACGAAAATTGCACCGACGACATATCAATAGTGTTGAAAATGATAAAATGATTTAGCGTTTCGCGTTTTGACGATTATTAAGGCTTTTGTGACTAAATTCTAGTTGCACAACAATTCTAGTATTACATTCACTTAAAAGTGCGATATTTCTGCAAAACGTGTAGTTATGTCGTCTAATGGTACATTTTGATATTTCATAACTGCATTCTAGGAGACTTTGTGATTTTTAAGAGTACCTAAAAGAAACATATTTTTATATAGGTACATCTTCCAGGATGACTCAGGATT
This sequence comes from Euclidia mi, assembly GCA_944739405.2. Lineage (NCBI taxonomy): Eukaryota > Metazoa > Arthropoda > Insecta > Lepidoptera > Erebidae > Euclidia > Euclidia mi. The sequence goes on from OX123189.2 coordinate 62,708,760, forward strand.
GTTTCTTTTTGTGGCTCTTAATATTATTCGTTTAAATTGGTTCTTTTAACAGAACATGATCGTCCAAAGAGGATTGTTAGACCGTGCTATAGCTGCGGGTATTATTACGGTTATCAGTCATATTTCCATTTATTTTGTACAATTGATCTGATTTGTTTCATGGCATTGGCAATATCACTTAATCCAACTATAAAAAACGATGATAAACATTTTTAAATCCGTAGAAAAATAAGGAAAGATGCTAGCTGTAATGACATTTTCCTGATCCGGAAGCCAAATCCGCATGATCGATAGTGGCTCAGCGTTCGATGTCTTGTGGCACTCATGGCTCTCGCAGCTTTCATGGTAAAATAAAACGTGAACATATGTATACTGAACTCAAAATTAAGCTGGTAAGTGGCGGTAAACTACCTAGGTATTAAGCGAATGTGAAGTCTTTTGGTTAGACACATTAAAGATTTTACTACATCTGATCTGATCCTACATCAAATGTAATTATGAAAAATAAATATATTATCTGTTTTTATGTGTTTCTTGGACAAATTCGAAAATATGGAGAAATATTCGAAATCCTTGGAGAAGCTTCCTATATCAATATCTCACGCGTGTGAAACCGTGGTATCTGCCGTGGTTATAAGATATTATTTTATTAAAATGTGTTGTATTTTAAATTCCAGATGACTTTTTAGTACGAAGTGTGGGTGTGTAATACATCTCTGCCTACCCCTTTGGGGCTGAAAAGGCGTGAAGTTATGTGTTTTTTAGTATTCCTGAGGCCGACAGCAACAGGAATAGACTAGAAATAACATTGACGAACCCGCTACGCAGAGAGTAGACTCTCTGCGTAGCGGGTTCGTCAATGTTATTAGTTAGTTTTAGTTCAAAACCAAGACTCACACCACTGGCTTCTTTAAGTTAGGTAAGTATTCAATTTATATCACTTGCTAAACCGCGAAGAAACAATAATCTCACGAAATAATAATTATCATGAAGAAGCGTGCACGTCTAAGAGTTCTCCATAATTCTCGAAAGGCATGTGAAGTCTGCCAACCTGCATATGGCCAGCGTAGTGGTCTACTGGCCTACTTGTCTCATAGTAATTAGATGCGTCTGCCCAGCAATGGGACTAATTATAAACAAAGACAATGATGAAAAATTCTTATTTGTACTATCCACTCAAATATAAAGATCACAATCCTGTGTGTAATATATAAATCCAGGTACAACATCAATGAAATAGACGGATCACGTTAGGTCGCTTGATCCGACTTGATAAGCAATCTACGGTATCAAATAATATATAAGTACTAGAGGACGCCAGCAGCTACGCCTGCAATTTTTTTTTTAATTTACCCGTTTTGGCTGATCCCGTGGGAATTTCGGGAAATCCCTTCTTAGTGCACCCCTACGGTCCCCAAGAAACATACATGCCAAATTTTAGCTTCCTGCACCCAATATTTTCGGCTGTAGCGTGTCTGTCAGTCAGTCAGTAACGCAAGGATTTTATATATTAAGATGACGTGATCTAAATTATTGTGGCAGTTATAAGCCGTTTCACTCCAATACGTATTTAGGTCTGCGTTAAAGATTTAAACGTACAAATAAGTACGATTCAAGTTTCCATACACAACTATTTTGTTTCTTTACTTTGGTATAGAAAAAAGAAAGAAACTGGTAGCAACGCAATTTTCTGTTGTGCATAATGCAGATATTTGCATGGATGTGCTTCTTTGAAATTACCTCTGAAATATTAAGAGAATACAATTTTATTTTAATTACACGTTCCTAAGAGCTTGTATTCGCAAGCATTTCTCAGAGAATGTACCTACAGCTTAATCCCCCCTGGCCTCACTTCGATTCCATCGTGCTTAGCACACTGATTGGCCAGCTTCAAAGTTATGTCATTGTGGAGTCAACTTGGAGCAAACTAGAGTAGCTAAAGTCGTACTAAACCCTAACCCACTGTAGATCAAGATTGCCATCAAAGGTACGTGTGCCGCCAACTTACAGTTTGCCCCATAATTTTAACATAGTCATGTTAAAATAAAATAGAATAATGGGACGGATATGTAAAATTATTTCTGTTACCTTTTCTGACATCTTGTTAACTCTTCTTATTTCTACGTTTAAGTTCAAAATATTGTACTGTTAGTCTGACAGACAGTCACGCCGAGTACTATAGCGTGCACCGACTTTCTTAAACACGTATACAATAAATATTTTCAGTCATGGCATTCTGTAACTGCAGTTATTGTAACCTATGGCGTAACATGAAAAAATAGAATAATTGTTAACTTATTTTCCTTTATTTTTAAATAACTGTACCATAGGAACCCATTTCAACCTGAAGTTTGTAGCATTGTTCCTTATTTTTTGTATATTTTGTAAAAAGGGGTCAACAGAATGTTGGCTTAATATTATAATAGGTATATATTAGTAGGTAAGGGTTGTTAACTAAACCTGTCCGGTTCACACTACAAGTATGTAGGATCACTTGATATTGTGAATACCATGTTGATTAATGTAATTGAATATCTTGTGAATAACTCTTGAAAGGCTTTTTAGCGTTCCACTGACTTAACTGATGTTTATTGTGTATCAAAGCGGTGGAAATAACCTTTTAAGAGTGTTGCTAACGCCAGAAGCTTTTTTTTATTTACAGATTATCCTTAAAGCCTCGTTTCACTGTAAAGTGGAGTGATTCTATTGCATTAATCGCTTTCAAACACCGTACTGTTAGTTACTGATGCACTTTGCTTATCTAAATCCTAAACATTTTTATTTCCTGATCCATAGGTATTTATCCCTTCATCGTCTTAATTCTAAAGGAGACAACTCTATTGCTTTAATCGGTTTCCAAACACCTTCATGTTTCGTATTGAGACATGAATCATCAGTCATGCTATGATGCTACCTTTTACTACGTGACAGTCTGGTCCATATTCAAATATTTTGTGAAACTCATAGTATTTATTATACTAAATGGTGTACCTCAATCTATATTCTTTAAGAGTTCAATAAAGACAGATTTACAAGAAATATTATTTTATGAATAGCAGACCTAAATTTAGATACGCTAATCGCTAAATCATAAAGAAAGAGCGATTTAAAAAATAAGTAGTTCTCAGAAATTTACTTTTTTATCTATTTACGCTAGCAAAATACTATACCGTATAAAATAAACTATAATCCAGGTTCTTTATTTATTAACCTTCCTAAGCATGTACATCATCATCATCAGCCTTGTATATAAACTGTCCCACTGCTGGGCACGGGCCTCTTCGCACTATGAGAAGTGTAAGACCATAGTCCACCACGCTGGCCTAGTGCGGGTTGGCAGACTTCACATGTCTTTTGAGAACATTATGGAGAACTCTCATACTTGCAGGTTTCCTCACGATGTTTCATCGTTTAGCAAGCGATAATTAATAATTTAATACGCACATAACTCAGAAAAGTCATTGGTGCGCGCCGTGGATTCGAACTCGGACTCTCTGCGTAGCAGTCTGTCGGTCTCTGCATCGCATAGGCTATCGCTGCCATCTTCCACCATGCCATGTGTAAGCATGTACACTGTGCAGGTCAGGAATTGGTATGACAGATTTGTAGGTAGTAAAATTGTATTTCCAAAATGTATAAAGTACTACGGCCTTCTTGTATAGTTTCATCATCATCGCACTAGCGTTATCCCAGTTGCATCCAAGACTGGAGCTTGGGATCCGCTTACTAATCTATCTACATATGACAGAATATTAACTTTGCCACAGATCGACTGCCGCCTGACATCCGCAACCCAAATGGATAGTGGTATTCCATGCCAAAGCCCAATTTTAGTATAGGTATTTTAAGGGTGCCAACTCCCTATAACGACTGTCAAAGATCTTCGTGACAGCCGGTGTCACGTGCTCGTGGCAAACGATAATTAACATTACTTCGAAAAACATTGATGCGCGCCGTGGATTCGAACACGATACCCTCTGCATGGCAGTCTGTTGGAATTCCCACTAAGCTATCTTCTAGTATAGTTTATCTACCAATAAAACCAAATGTGTAGAAACAAAGCACACAGCTATAATATCGTCTACATCTCATAACTATTTCATGTTCGCTCAATATGCGTTTAATGTGAACTATAGCGGACATCATTTCCGCTACACAAATCTCCTCTGTTTATAAGATCTGAATATATTTTCTTTACTTTCACAAAAGGTTCGTTGAGTTTGAATATGCTCGTTTTATATAGAAGATTCAGTTTATTATTTAAAGATAAGTCCTTTGACGATCTTGTTAACCAAAAAGCAAAGTTGATATAGTCAGAACTAGCTTTTTGTCAACACCGTTCTTAAAAAGCACTTGAAACGCAGGATAACATTGAAATATGAAAATGTAATAATATCAAACAGATATTATTACATTTTCATATTTCAATGTTCGCGGCATATCAGCCAGACGACGACTACAGCACACCACAGACTTACATAGGCGACCCCACGCTTTTCATTCATGACGTTTTGTCGTAGCCGCGTAAACGCTTAGCAGACGGATTGGTTCTGGCGATCGCAGCGGCGGCAATTTTTGATGCTACTCGTAGATGCTGCTGTCCATCTAGCACCTTGACGTCGCCTAAGTTTGGATAGTATTGCCGCCATTTTGCGGTCGACTAGCTGCACTCAGGGATACATCCACCAGCGGGTTAGGTTCGTAACGTCATGAAAATATAGAATAACTAGCTTTTGCCCGCTGCTTCGCACGCGTAAATTACGATTAGATAAAATATTTTGTACAAACACTCCTACCCTCCTCAAGAAACATACATGCTAAATTTAACCTTCTTGCGCCCAGTAATTTCGGCTGTAATGTGGCTGTCAGTCAGTCAGTAACGAAAAGATTTTAAATACGCAGATTGAAGTGATTCCATTGAAAAATAAAAGTTTTTACACAAACTCTGAATCCCTTTTTCACCCTCTTAGGGAAAAATTTCTAAAATAAATGTCTGTGTTCGCTAACGTCATTTGCGGATCCAATAACCAAAGTATGAAGTTAATTCCCTTGAAGGCATAAAAGGTACTATGCAAATTGTGACTCCCCTTTTTATCCACTTAGGGTAAAAATTTCCAAATAGACTTTCTTAGTGTTCCCTAACTTCATTTGAGAAACCAATAGGTATACAAAGTTTGAAGTTAATCCATTCAGAGAGTAAAAAGTTTCATACAAATTCTGACAACCCCTTTAGAGGAGGAATTTCCAAGAATCCTCTCTTAGTGTCCACACACCTCAAGAAACATACATGCTAAATTTCATCTACTTGCGCTCAGTTGTTTCGGTTGTAGCATGTCTGTCAGTCAATCAGTAACGCAAGAATTTATATACAGACATATTATCCAAATAAATAATATTTGACTGCCTCCGTGGCCTGTGGTGACTGTCACCACAGTGGATAGCGTATGCGTCTGCTAAACGCGAGGTCTCTGGTTCGATTCCCGGGTCGGGCAAAAATATTACTGCGTTTTGCCGAATTCTCAGTAGCAGCACGGAGTCTGCCAATGGACCTAATATGCAACATGGTGAAACGTGGGTGTAATATTACACCTCTGCCTAACCCTTCGGGGATACAGGCGTGATACTATAAAAAAAATAAACAAACTGTCTGTAATCTCAAAATAACTGTATTGCATATTGTTGCTAACCCGTGTCTAGTACCCCAATGATTTATTTAGATTGTATTTCTGTCTGTCTATTTATTCAGGGTAATCTTAAAAATGGCTGAATCGATTTAGATGTGTGTTTTACTAATGGTTCATGAAAACTCTCGAAGAAACTATGAAATTTTCATTTAGGCGTAGCTGCTTGTAAAAGCTAGTTAAAATTAAATTATTCAAGGATTACTCAGCAGTATACATTTGTATATCTCAGCGACATTGTAAAAAAAATTAAAATAAATTATCCAAGTTCAAAAACCCTTTCTTAGTATTTTAGGTTTAAGACATGAGAGAAGCCTTGGTCAGCAGTTGGCTAAAGCAGATAACTGATAAAAAGTGCTTACCTGCTTAAAAACAAATAAATATAGCAAAATAACGGTTCTAACTATTTTGGCTACTATTGGTCATATAAAGAACCATCCCACATTTTAGTTAGTGAAGATGAGAAGCGCTTAGTTGAGAGCCAGCCGCATAAATTTAAATTTAAATGTACATCAGGGACGATGAAAAAAAATCAAGTGAACGAATTAAAAGTTTCATACAATCTGGGACCTCTTTTTGAACTCCCCGTTTTAGTGATGAATTCGCCAACGTCACTTGAGGAACTGATATACAAAGTTTCAAGTGAATCCATTGAAGTTATTTTTTTTTATATTATAAAATTAGATACCCTTTCTTCAGCAAAATACTCACAGTGACTTCGAAAACTCCTTTCTTTGTGTTCACTAATGTCATTCGAGGAACCTATATATAAAGTTTGAAGTTAATCCAATGAAAGAATAAAAAGGTTTCATTCAAATTTTGACTTCCCTTTTTAACCCTTTAGGGTAAGAAATTCCAATAAGATTTTCTTATTATTTACTAAGGTCATTAGAGAAAACAATATACAAAGTTTGAAGTCAATCCACTAAAGGAATAATAAGTTTCGCTTAAGACACACTTTGAACCCCTATCTAACCCTCTGAGTGTAGGAATTTTCAAAAACTAAATTCTTAGTGTTCACTTTCGTCGTTTGTGGAACCAATATACAAAGTTTGAAGTCAATCTATTAAAGGAATAAAAAGTTGCATATAAATTTTGACCCTCAATCTTACCCTCTTAGGGTAGGAATATTAAGAAAACAAACTCTTAGTGTTCAGTATCGTCGTTTGAGGAACCAATATACAAGGTTTCAAGTGAATCCATTGAAGTTTTTTTATTTTACAAAATAGAACACCCTTTCATAACACCCATAGGGAAGTGACTTCTTAACTCTAAAAAAACTCCTTTCTTGGTATTCACTTATGACATTTGAGGAACCTATATACAAAGTTTGAAGTTAATCCATTGAAGGAATAAAAAGCTTTCATACAAATAACGACTCCCCTTTTTAACCCTTTAGGGTAAAAAATTCCATTAAGATTTTCTTAATGTTTACTAAGATCATTAGAGAAATCAATATACACAGTTAGAAGTCAATCCACTGAAGGAATAATAAGTTTCGTTTAATACACACTTTGAACCTAGGGGTTCTTACCCCCTGAGGATAGGAATTTTCGAAAACAAATTCTTAGTGTTCACTATCGTCGTTTGAGGAAAGAAAAGTTTGAAGTTAATCCATTAAAGGAATAAAAAGTTTCATACAAACTTTGAACCCTATCTTACCCCTTTAGGGGAGGAATTTCCAAAGAAACAAATTCTTAGTGTTCACTATCGTCGTTTAAGGAACCAATATACAAAGTTTGAAGTCAATCCATTAGAGAGATAAAATGTTACATTCAAAGGACAATGCCCATATTAGTATGGAGGCGAAAGTCAGCAATGCCATGCAATGCCCAAATTGCATCTCTATGTCATACAATAAATTATTGACAGTTTTTCTATGATAACTAGTATTAATGTCATATGAAGCACTGGTTGAAAAGTTATTGGACGTTAAACAAGACATGATAACTGCCTAATGCCTATTGTTTATACATTTTATCGTTTACAAACAGCATTGCTATTAGTTTTCCACTAGGAACTTCATAATCATCACATAAGCTAGGCCAGATCAGTGTTCTTTTATATACTTAAATGTCTGTAAACATTTCAGTTATTTGGAATTATCTTGTCTGTCTCCATAGTATCTCATCATCATCATCATAAATGTGAAAACAATTTGGTTAGATAAAAAACTTAAGTAGGTAGGTACTCGAGTAAATAATAATATGGAAAGAGTACTCCGTAAAACCGCAACACTATCACAAGGAATTAATAAATCGGCTAAAGAACGTGGTTCCAGACCGCAATAAACTGCACTTTTAGTGCATGAGTGAATGAAACATTATTTATCATAGGTACTGCAAAGTAAACAAGTCTTTTTTTGTTTTTTTTATCCAGTGCTTGTTAGGTTTCAAAATTAACAACTTAATTCTAGTTTTCATTTATAAGGACGATATTGTAATTAACTTTCCCTGGGCATTTCTGGGGCACAGATGGGCATGGTCCTTTGACCCCTATCTTAGCCACTTAGGGATGAGTTTCCAGAAAAATAATTTCTTGTGTTGACTATCGTCGTTTGAGGAACTAATAATTATACAAAGTTTGGAGTCAATCCATTGAAGGAACAAAAAGTTTCATACAAACTTTGATCCCCAGTTTAACTCCCTTAGGGGTGGAATTTCCAAAAATCCTGTCTTAGTGCTGCCCTACACTCTTCAAGGAACATACATGCTAAATTTCATCTTCTTGTGGCCAGTAGTTTTGGCTATAGCGTGTCTGTCAGTCAGTCAGTAACGCAAGGATTTTATATATTAAGAAGATGTAACCAAAAATGTACGGTTTTCGCAATTTTTCTTTATCTGTGCTATAAGACATTGCTTCGTACCAAATTTCAATATTCTGAGTTCACGGGAAGTACCCTGTGGGTTTTGATTCCCTTTTTTTTTTTTTTTTGTTTTACGAGGTGGAAAATCCCTTCGGATCTCCGATTCTTGGGGGAAATAAGAGCCGGAGTATGTGGTGTTTCCACTAAAAACCACCTCGACTTCCGCCATGTACCCGTGTGTCGGAGGGTGGGGCATCACCAAAGCACTCGTCGCCACCCTCCGACGGGTATTGGCCCGCCAGATGGTCAGGCTGGCCCCGAACAAAACCCCCTTGGCGACGGATTAAGGTGTTGGGCTCCGCCGCCAAAACGCCCAGCGGCCGCAGAGGATAGGGAGGACGGCAACGCAACACCGCATCTCCTCTTCCTCTGCGGCCCCACCGCGACGCATCGAATGGTGCGCCCCCATTTGGTCGCGGGAGATAGGGCGCGCGGCAACGCAACACCGACACGCCTCTCCTCCCGCGACCGCACCCGACTGCGAGGGACAGACAGAACTGTCCCCCGCACCCGCACCGTTGGACGCATCCTGCGCAGGCCCCTCCAAGCTCACGCGGAGCGTCCCCTCCTGGATCCCTCTTAGCTTCACCGCGGGTGACCAATCCACGGTTACTGAGCCCCCCCCACCACGACGGGGGGGGGGTTTTGATTCCCTTGCGAGTTTCGAAAATTTGCGAAAATTTGCAGCATAAACGGCTACAACAGGCTTGACAGACGGACGGACAACAAAGTGATTTTTGTTTTTTCATTTCGAGGTACGGAACCCTAAAAATTGGCCAAGTGCGAGTCGGACTCGCGCACGAAGGTTTCCGTACCATCATCTATAAAAGAAAATCACGTTTGTTGTATGTATACTTAAATATTTTTAGTTTCTACCTGTTTATTAAGATCAAGTAAAAAATTGCTTGAAATTAAAATAAAAAAATATTGCATAGAAAAATGTTTGTTGTATTACCCTTTAATATTTACTTCATTTTTATTAATTATTTATTTTGATAGGTAATATAAAATTTTATATTCTGTGAAAATTTTAAGCGTCTCCTTGTTACCGTTAGTAATATTGAACAAAAAATACGAAAAATAAGACGTTTATTGTATGGCACCTCCTTCATATTTTAATTTTTTAATTTTTATTTTTCGTTGTTATAGTGGCAGCGGAAATACATAATTTGTGAAAATGTCAACTTTCTAGCTATAGCAGTTTATGAGATACAACCTGGTGACAGACAGGCGGACAGACAGACAGACAGAGGAGGCTTAGTAATAGGGTCCCATTTTTACCTTTTAGATACGGAATCCTAAAAAACGATAATTATTATCAAACAGATTTTGCTTCAAATTCGCGTGGTGACGAATTAAGAATACTAATTGTCACTACCCCACTTCATACTGTGGTCGTCCTAGGAGCCGACTAAGGAAATTATACAAACCAAATAGTATCTTTGGGAAGGCCTATGACTTGAAGCTACCCTCAGAGTAAATAATCTTAGGTTGCAAAAGCACTAGGGCAGTTCCTTTCTAGACGTCTAGTAAATATTTAACCAATCAATTTACCAGCCTGCCATGCAGTCCATTACTGGACCTCGGCCGCTTCTAACATGCGCCATAACGACTGGTCCTCTGCCTTTCGCATCCAGCCCGGCTCAGCTACCTTTTTCGAATAGACCCAGACTTCGTTTCCATCGACAAATGGTCAACGAAATCTAAGTAGGAAGAAGATGCCGAGACTTAATTTTAATTACGTAAGGAACATTAGATATTTCCCTATTTCTGGCATGTCTAAAAAAGTTTTTCATAATTCACAATAGAAACTACAATCACGCGTATGAAAGCCTTGCATTATACTAAGAACTGTTTATTGTTAAAGATACATTATTAACGTTTTCAATCAAAATTATTATTTTATTTCGTTTCACTTTAAGCAAGCAGCGATAGCCTAGTGGAGATACCAACTTTCTGCCATGCAGAGGGTATCGGGTTCGAATGAACGGTGCGTACCAATGACTTTTCGGAGATATGTGCGTATTGAATTCTCAATTATCGCTTGTCCCGTGCCTCGGAGAGCACGTTAAGCCGTCGGTCCTTTCGTGTCAATACTTTCTTAATGAACTGACACTAGTCTAAACCATGGAATACTGCTAACCCTTTGGGTTGCGGAGGACAGACAGACAGTCAATCTGTGGAAAAGCTAATATTTAGCCAAATCCGGTTAGACAAGTAAGCCGGCCTCATATTGAAACTGGGATAACGCTAGGAGGATGATGATTTAGTTTCACTTTAAGCAATTCTCTTTTACTAGGCAAAACAAACTTTGACAGTATTTATATATGGATGAAAAACAGAACTCTTCAAATAATATCAAAATTAAGCCTTCCGCAGGCTTAAACAGCTCGAAACAAAACAATAGCAATGGAACAAAAGCTTTAATTTTCCCTAATCTGACGTCGTGTTGAGAGCCCAAAACCTACTGATTCATAGCAATAATACCAGGCTAATGAGAGGACAGACTTGCCTTAATTAAGTAAAATAAATAATATGAACGGCCAATGTTTTGTCCTCGCATAAAAGCAAGTAATGACAGTTGAGTCAGTTGAGTATGCGCCGAGCGCCAATTTTAGACCATACATATTGACTGGATTATTTTATATTTCCTCTGCTACAGCTATTTTCTTCATTGAGCTATTATTCGGTTGAAGCTAGTTAAAAACAGGCCAACAGAAACGTTGAACAGACGCTTGACTTACTTTTATCTCGACATGTGGCGGCAGAAATAGAATATTAAAAATAATAAAATATCTTTTGTTACTTCCTATTTTTTAAAAGACAGCTCTCCTTCAAGTTATAGATACGTACTGTGTCACGAGGTACTTAACAAACATTCAATCAACGGACACAAGGTTCGCATTTGCCAGCAACTTGTGGATCACACAAACAGCATACACACTCAACTAAGTGTTAAACAGCGAGGCTATCGTTAAACCACTACGCTATATTACTAAAATAATAAAGCTGAATAGTTTGTTTGCTTTTTTGTTTGTTTGGTTGAACGCACTGATCTCAGGAACTACTAATTATTTTTGGTTCCGACAGCCTATTTTTCGAGGAAGTCTATAAACATCACGCAATGAGCCACGGGTGCGGAGCAGTATCCCTAAATAACTCGGGTGTAATTGCGGGCTCACCTGGTAGAAAGTAAATCGCTCGGCGTCTGCTGTTTGTGTGTAAATATATAAATCATATCAACAAAGTCTAAAGTCAGCAATATCAAAGATAATTCAACACAAGAAATAAATAATCATGCATTTAGAAAACTTTCCAATACATGTTCAAAGCCAAAGAACACTATTATGTATCATCTTATTATCTAAAAGGTGCCCTTGTCAGGCACCATGTCTACATAAATCTTACCGCGTTTTGCAGGAAGGAAATTGTATTGCAGGAAGTTTAATTAATAAATAAATAAATCTCCAAAGAGGCGTGTAAGATCTGACAGACTTTATTGGATGCGTCCTTGTGGGCTTATCGTCTAGGTTTTTATTTGAACAAACTTTAATTTATATTACAAGTGTTATGGTTGTGTGAGCACTGTTTTATATTGACTAGTATTTAGGGATGGATATAGGTGTACGCAAGTGAAGCAATAAAGAAAACTAACAAAAAATAAAAACATTTAAGTACAATAAACTGGCGTTTAATTATAGTAATCAAACTTTAAATAAGTAATTTATATTATTTCTCAGGCTATAACTTAAAACACTTATTTAAAACTTTGTTTAGGTATTGCATATCTTTGGTGGAAAATCCCTTCGGATCGCCGGCTCTTGGGGGGCAATGCGAGCCGGAGTATGTAGTGTTAACACTAAAAACCACCTCGACTGCCGACCACACAGGGAGAACCTATAGGAAGAAGACAGGGTACAGTCTATTACATATGTAACACGCACACTTATGAAGCGATTTTAGTCTGGTAAACAGCAAAATATGGGAGACCGGGTATTGTTGTCACACGGGTTGGTTGTCACAGAGGTCATAATAAACTCAAACTCAAACTCAAAATCCTTTATTCATTTAGATCACAAAGTGACACTTATGAACGTCAAATTTTAAACATTATTACTGTATGCTTCTACATTTACATTTACTGCCATGTTCGCAAAGCAAGGGCGTAGAACCATGAGAAAGAACGGGCAATAAAACTCACGGTCACTCTTTTCCATCGCCAGGTTTTTAATAATACATAACAATTGAACTTTTGTAAGGTGCTGCAACTGTTATACCTTCTATGTTACTTGTATATATTTACTGTACATAATACTCAAGCATAATCAAGTTAAATTTTGATGTTCATTTAGTTAGCCTCCTGAACATAGACATGGTGAAACAGGAGCATTCACTTACATTATGCACCTAACAATGCAGGCAATCCGTGCAAATGTTCAGAACCATGATGGAAATTGAAGTTAAATATCAAAATCAAAAATTATACTAGCCCATAAGACCGCCTTCGACCAGTCATCGCAAGTAGCATCCGTTCACGAGTATGACGCATGTGCCAGCCATCATCCCTCTCGCCATATCAAAGGGACAGGGATGACCCGACACACGACACCACCACAAGAAATGACATTTTAGTGAGCATGACGACAACGGTATACGAACCGGCAGTAATAAAATTAACAATCTGTTGGTATACTAGTAGTACTAATAGAATATCGAGTGGTCGAACAAGTCCATTAAACGGCATGACGGAGTACGCTGACTGTGTCCAAGTGCGAGTTAGCAGACTTCACAAATGTTTTAGCGAAAACCTTATAGAGACCTGTCACATTTTTTCACAATGTTGTCTTTCGATAGCCTTTTGCGACGATAGCCTAATGGTGCAAGTAACGGACTGCCGAGAAGATGGTCTCGGTTTCGATCCCCAGTTATCCCGGGCCCTTTCGACACACACCTCTGACTTTTCGAAGTTATGTGTGTATTAAAAACTTTAATTATCGCTCGCTTAAAATTGTGCCCGGTAGATGGCAATAGGCTCGCCCCCTCTTACATTGGGACCGAAACATAACTTGCGAAGCGTGGGTGTGTAATACAGCCCTGCCCTTTGGGGATAAAAGGCGAGAAGTTATGTTATTATGTCTTTCACCGTAAGCGATTTTTAACTATATAATACACACATATCTTCGAAAGCTCGTCACGGAATTTAAACCCGAGAAAGCCTCTGTGTAGTCGTTTGTAGGTCTCCCACTAGACTAGACAATAATTACCTATATCTAGTATTCACATAATGATTGTTCTCAGTTTGTATTCAAATATAACCAGCTGAGTATGAACTAACTCCCGCAATTTCAGTAACGTTGCCGCTGAGCTTGTCGTATTAGCCTTCCTGTGCCCCTTTTGTAACAGTACTATCTCCGTCAGCATCGGTAACAACATACTCTCTGTTATAACTACCGCAGATATTATCGGATAACGTGCAAACGCCCTTACATAAACAATCCCCTTACAAGAACCCATATTAGATGAGGATTATTTACACTCTCTGTAACCGTAGTCAAGGTTTTAGTCAATAAATGATTTAGGTTCGGTGGCGTTTCGTACCGACATTTAAATAATTAGATTACAGTTTCTTTGGTATTTTGTTGCAACCTTCTTGGATTAAAGAATTTTTTTAAAGTTTTTTTTGAGAATATGAAACATAAATTGTTATAAGACAATGTCACCCGTGATATCACCATCCGCCAGTGTAAGGTATGATTATGACGCTAAGCGCGTTTTGGGCCGTGGCAAAGGTAATAACACGGCTCCTTGCCTTTCGAAGTAAACTCCACAAACATCATTACAACGTACTAGCTTTCCTTCGCCGTTTCACCTGCGTCACTTTCTGTATCTCAGCAACAGCACTACCTACTGAGTACAATTGTAAGTCCGAACTATCCAGTACACATCACATGTGCAATAAATTTCATCAAATTCAATCTAGACGTTGAGGTTGAAAAATATGCAAATATAATTATTTTAGAACCGCTATTCGAGCAGTGTTTCAAGGAAGTCAACTCTACCCGTCCCCTCGGCAAACGTAGTATATTTTCTTCCACAGACGAAAGGGATTTCTTCACCAGGTTTGGTTCCAGAAGCAAAATGTTTCACCCAGAAAAAACTGGATTCACAACCAATAACGTTCTTATGGTATCTTCTTATGTATCTGTAGCTGCTCTTAAAATCTACGATTAGCTGATTGCCATACGTATTATGGAATGGCAAGCTGGGCTGTACAAAATTGGTGTCACCTACAGACTGAACCAAATTAAAAGTTTCACCTTCAAGTATCTCTGACAATAAAGTATCAAGACAAATGAACTTCCAACAATAACAATACGATCACACCCCAAAGTGTATATCCGTCTTGGTAACTAATTTACTTATTTTAGTACACTAACCTTTAACCTTTGCTTACCCTGTTTACCTACATCAATTTACCCGCTTTGTTACTGTGTTATACCTAACATGTTATACTCACATAACCCTAACATTAAATATGACTGTATTATATGTACACTTTTTTTTTTTTGGTGTCGGGTTGGAAAATCCTCATGGAGTCCCTCCGCCCCGGGAGAAGGACGAAGGGGACTGTCAGACTCTTACTGACTAAAAACCAACCCGTGTTCCTCATGTACCCGTGTGTTGGAGGGTAGGGATTCGCATAAGCATTCGTCGCTACCCCCCGACGGGTATTTGCCCGCCAGATGGTCAGGCGGGCCCCGAACAAAACTCCCTTGGCGGCGGATTAAGGTGTTGGGCTCCGCCGCCAAAAAACTCAGCGGCCGCAGAGGATAGGGAGGATGGCAACGCAACACCGCATCTCCTCTTCCTCTGCGGCCCCACCGCGACGCATCGAATGGTGCGCCCCCATTTGGTCGCGGGAGATAGGGCGCGCGGCAACGCAACACCGACACGCCTCTCCTCCCGCGACCGCACCCGACTGCGAGGGACAGACAGAACTGTCCCCCGCACCCGCACCGTTGGACGCATCCTGCGCAGGCCCGTCAAGCCCACGCGGAGCGTCCCCTCCTGGATCCCTCTTAGCTTCACCGCGGGTTACCAATCCACGGTTACTGAGCCCCCCCACCACGACAAGGTGGAGATCCCACGGGGGGGTATTATATGTACTGACAAAGAGAGAAAAGGCTCACGCCTAGCAGTAGGACAGTTTATATACCTACTATTGTCATACTATTTAAACCATAAATATTTTCTGAGGATGAACCAAATAATAAATAGACCAATCAATTAGAACACAGAGTTCAGTTATCTAAGGGCGGTTTCAGATTAGCATATTTTTCTGCGCGTATACGGTCGTTTCAGCATACGCGCTTACACGAGCGCTACATTACGCGCTTCAAAAAACCAGACTCGCGTAAACTGTCATATTTCGGCGTGTTCGCTCGAAACGGTAGTGACATCATGTCAGTGTCAACATGGATTCTGACGGCTCGCGTTTAAACGAGTTTAGAAGCGCGTCATCGCTCGTACGAGTTGCGCGTGTGCCAAAAGGCGCGCCTATACGCTCCTACATGCGCTTCCAAGAACGAGCTTATAGGCGTGTATAAAACGCTAATCTGAAACCGCCCTAACTCTTCATAATTGTCTAATGCTCGAGCATTAAATAAGACAACTACCATATTGATATCACGAAATTTGTCATACAAGCATATAAGGTCTTGATATTACAAATATATATATTACCTAGTCAAAGTAAAATCAAAACGCAACCCGGCAAAACGTAGTCTTGTCTAACACACGAAGGATATCTAGTGGACATCAATCGCTCCTGTCCTAATAACCGTTTAAATAGCAGAAAGATTTATGGAAAAGCCCAACAAAAGGGCCCTCGATCCGCCTGCGCCGATAAATCTACGCACAAAATAATACGATCCCCGAGCGATTTGTTCACTGGGACAAAGACTATGTTTTGTACCATAAAATTAAGGAGCGTTTCATAGTAAAGATCGTGTCACGTCAAGTTGTTTGATCGTTAAACTCAGTCCTCTCAAACTGTTTTACTGCTACATAGCTCACTCAAAATTCTTTCAAGGTTTCTCTAAGAGCTATTAAGGTTACTCTTTCTTTTCACTATAATAAAACTTTCTCAATTATATCAAACTTCTTTTAATATTAAATTGAAGAATCACAAGCTACACAATATCTCTCGCAGCGCATAATTTTTAATCAAATCTAATGATTAGTACTTCGCATATTACTTAGAGCGCCGTGTGTATTTCAAAAATGGCTTCATATCTTTATGTACAGAGCAGGTGGAGAGAAACACGTGAGAAATAATTTATTACAAAGGGCAAAACACCCTCGCCTTTTATTCATATTTAAATGGGGAGTCTCATATTGTAGGTAAGATTTGGCTGATGCAAACTTTCTTTTTACAGTCGTGGGTGAGATTTGTACGAACCAACGATGTATCTTTACAAAAATTTGTTGATATTTGTAATGCTATTATTTAGTTCGTTCGAAATGTAAACTAATACTTTTGTGAATTTTGTTTCTGATTGAGGTAAAACGATCTTTTACTTCATTGCAATTTAAAGCAAATGTATTTATTGTACCTCGTCATTATTGAAATCATTCACGATGTAACGAGCAAATAGCATAGTTGAACCGCTAGCATAGTTGAACACAGATTGTACCTCGCTGTCCGCCACTGCAACTGAGCTAAATACGCTTGTGGCAGGAGCAGGTTTCTCTTTAGATTAACGGAATAGGATTTAAGCGCACAACCCACGATCGGCAGACAATCACAATAGCTGCTGTCGCTTTGAAACCATACCTACCAAACTACTATATTCACAACCCTTTAAAATCAACGGAGAATGTACAAAGGGAAACTGCAAAGCGGGTCAAAGTTCGCGGTTAAGAAAATAAAACTTGCAAGTAAGTATCTACGTTACGTAGATATCTGTTACAAATCGAGCTCCCACTCACAGTCGTACAACAAAAGAGCTGAGAACACCTTTTTTATCTTTCTCCTTTCGCTTCGACGAGCCTCGTGAGTGAAGAAAATTATTGCCTCGCAGAAAAACCTGTGGAGCCGGAGTAAGCTCAGGAAACAGCACACAAAGACAAAACTGCCGATTGAGGAGTTCTACGAAATAATCACCGCCGGCGTTGGAGCGAGGCCATTTATCTTTTTAAATTATTTTTTATTTTCAGATCGGTTCATAATTCGAAACAGTGCTTTTTGTTTTATTTATGAAATTTTTGCTACTTAATTTGTGCTCTTTTGCATCTTTATTTAATAACAATAAATAAATAAAGAGGTAATAATAGCTTGAATGATACTGAGATACACGGTAGGAAACGCGATATCTACGGATTTTACTTTTTGGGCCATACTTTTCTTATTTGAGAGTCGAGTGTTACATACACTCGACTCTCAAATAAGAAAAAAGTCCGGTCAAATTAGACCAAAATGCAGGAGTGTGGTAACATGTCACAAAAATCCATTTTTGTGACATTTGACCACGTATAATTTTTTTTCCTGGTGTCGGATCAATGTGGACTTTTTAGATCTTATTTATAATGGCGTTGAACAATCCTAAAAATTTTTAGCTAAGTGTGAATTATTGTTACCTCGGATGTCTTAATTGACCGGACTTATGGCTGCCTTCTCTCAAAACTTTATGCTGCCAGTCTATAATATTCTAATCAACAGTTAGCTCTGCTCTATCAACGAATCATAGCAGTTACACATAGCTACACTAACCTAATTGTAATAAATAATTGCTATTCGTTACGTTATAGCAGTTTGAATATAATCACAGCACTTATCTTGTAACTACCGGCGATACTTAACACTTAATTAATCCGCCCTGCTCGTATTAAAATATATGGCAGACAGACAATTTTGCATAAAAGCTTAATTATTAAACAAATTTTATAGCACACAATAACGCGTTGCAAAGAGTAAATGTTTTTGTTACGAGAGTATACAATTTACATCTATACACTTTTACAAATATTTTAGGTTCCACAACCTTTTTAAGCCTGACATTGTTTTTATGCAGACCTATCGAGCAGATTTGAATGCTCGGAAAAGCTAACCCTTATATTTTAACGTCTGTCTATCTATTTACGCAAGCAAAATGGTGTACCTACACAAAAAAGAACATCTACATCATTCCAATAAACTAAGATGTCGATTTTAAGCCTTTTTCTACACAAAATCAAAATCAAAATCTTTTATTCAAAATTGGCTGGTAAACAGCTCTTTCTGAACGTTAAATTTTACAATAGACAGTCCCCCAAAAAGCCCAACCCTTCACTGCTTCCTATATGTTTTCGCTAGGAAGAAGAAGCAGCGCAACAAACTCCCCAGCAACACAGTACTGTCTGCATAGTTAGATATGAAGTTATACATTATATTAATAAAAATAATAATATCACAATTTTCAATTAACATGATAGCTATCACACAACCTATTGCCATTTATTTAGTTACGTACCTACTTAAAACTTGAAAATTGAGATTAATGACTAACACTTAGCCTCCAAATCAAAATGACAAATAGGGTGTAACCGCACACATGTTAAATATCATGTTGTTATGTAATCACTGCTCAGTTAAATCACGTTACAATGCATGAATTATCCCAAAACAATTGGAACAAATTGCAAATAAACACATAAATCAGTAAGTCAAAAGCTGTATCCTGTCCAGTAGATCGACCAGTCACCACAGGCAGCACCCGTTCACGAGTATAACGCAATGATCAGCCATCACCCTCCTCAACCATATTAGAGGGAAGTGGGTGACCCGACCACCGACGCTACCGCCTGCAGTGACAGTACAGTGAGCATGACGAACCTACTTTCCAAGACAAGCCATTCGAACTTACATTAGACTAAAATAAATCTATCCTACATTATTAATGCACTATAACATATTTAAAAGAGCAGAACGTCAACAAATAAACGCATAATTGAACTAAAAAATGTCAAAGTGTATATAAAAATTAAATGTCAAATAAAATAATGACGCAAACAAATATACATGTCAAACAGAGAAACTTAAGTCAAAAATAAAGATATTCAAAATTCAAACATGTCAAACAGTATGTATATAAAAACAATTAAATATAAAGCTGTACACAACAACTGGAACAGTAAGTATTGAACTTGTCTACCAAGCATTCTTGTCCTTAAAATAATCATCTATTGAGTAATATGCTTCTTTTAACAAACAAGTTTTAACTTCAGTTTTAAAGGAATTTAAAAGTGACAAAAATGAGTTGGTAATTTATTATACATACGTACACCTAGCCCCATGAATGTATTATGAACTTTATGTAACCGAAGATGAGGCACGCACAATTTATGTTTATTTCTAGTGTTTATACTATGGACATCACTATTTTTACTATACGACTCAATATTTTGTTTAATGTACATTAAATTGGCAAATATATATTGGGAAGGTACAGTCATGATTTCAATTTCTTTAAATCGATCCCTAAGTGATACCCTCGGCCCTAACTGATAAATAGCACGGACTGCCCTTTTTTGCAAAATAAATACACTGTCAATATCTGCAGCTTTTCCCCATAGAAGAATATCATAGGACATAATACTATGAAAGTAACTAAAATAAACTAGACGAGCCGTATCGACGTCGGTTAACTGTCTAATTTTTCTAATAGCGTATGCAGCCGAGCTAAGTTTCCCAGTAAGAGCCAATATGTGTGCTCCCTATTGCAATTTATTATCTTCTGTTATACCTAAGAAAACAGTGTTATTTACTGGTTCTATAATCTCCTCGTTAAGTGCTAAGTTAGGTCCCTGATTCTTTACGTTTGGCAATACAAATTTAACACATTTAGTTTTCTTAGAATTGAAAACTAAGTTATTAGCTGTCAACCAGTGTGTGACTTTAGTTAGGGCTCGATTTACTTCGTCAAAGTTTTCCTTATTTCTATCAACCTTGAAAATAAAAGACGTATCATCTGCAAAAAGAACAACGTCACACAAGTTATTCATGTAATAAGGCAAATCATTTATATAAATTAGGAACAAAAAGGGTTCCAGAATGGACCCCTGGGGAACACCTAATTGCACTGGTAACCCGGAAGAATGAGCTCCATTTACATCTACATGTTGTGCTCTACCTTTCAGATAAGAATTAATGACTCTAAGTGCCAAATCTCTGATACCGTAATGTTTCAGTTTGCGTGAAAGTGTATCATGATTTACGCAATCAAACACCTTAGAAAGGTCACAGAAGATACCTATAGCATTTTGCGACTGTTTTCAAGCATTGTACACATGCTTAAGTAAAGCTACTCCTGCATCAGTCGTAGATCGACCCATAGTAAATCCGTACTGTTCAGTATGTAGGAGGCTGTTAAGATTAAAATATTGTAGTAATTGCTTGAGTAGGAGTTTTTAAAAAAATTTACTGAACGCTGGTAACACTGAAATGGGTCTGTAGTTACCAATGTCAGTTTTGCTGCCAGATTTAAAAAGTGGAATAATTTTGCTGTATTTCATAAGATCTGGGAAAGTTCCTGAATTAAAACAGTGGTTGAATACTACAGTTAAATACGGAACTACTAGGTCAATAAGTGTTAGGGTGCGTGTCAGAAACCTCCGCGTGGTGCACCCCGGGCAACGTGAGCAGCAAGCAGCTACTCGCGGCTAATTCTGACAGTGGCGGACGGTGGGTCGAACTCCGACTACCGTCCGGTTACCAACGCGTAATCCCGACTCTTTCGGGACCGCGGGTCTTCGGGCTGCGAGCAAGACAAGCTCTCTAAAAAATTACCCGGAATTGGGGGTCCTTCGGGGCCCCGCTTCCACCCATTCCCGTACGGCTCCTTTTGGGGTCTTGCGGGGACACTTGGGCGGGCGGGCTCGCTTCCTGCGCCTTTTGTGGGTTGCGGGCATGGTCGAACTCCGGCCAACGTTTGGTCAACGCGTTAGCAGGGGGCTTTTTGGCTTCCTGCCCGCGGGTCTTCGGGCTGCGAGCAAGACAAGCTCACTAAAAAATCACCCGGAATTGGGGGTCCTTCGGGGCCCCGCTTCCACCCCGTTCCCGTACGGCTCCTTTAGGGGTCTTACGGGGACACTTGGGCGGGCGGGCTCGCTTCCTGCGCCTTTTGTGGGCTGCGGGCATGGTCGAACTCCGGCCACCGTTCGGTCAACGCGTTAGCAGTGGGTTTTTTGGCCTCCTGCTCGCGGGTCTTCGGACTAAGAGGGAGGAAACCTCACTAAAAAGTTACCCAAGAGTGGCGCTTGCGCTGCTTGTCTCCGCGGGACTCCACCCGTGGGGACTGTCGGCGGGCGGTGTCGCCTTTTGCGGCGCCGCTCCTTTGCAGTGTCCCTGTCGGGCACTGCCTTCACGTCCCTCCCGGTACTCCTCTGGTCATCAGAGGGGACACGGGACGGGACATTGACGGGCTTGGTGTGTACTCACCCTACCGCCAAGCAGACAGCGGGGTTGTCTTTCTTCTTCCGTCTTCGGACGCCTTTTTGTTTTTGAATTTTTGGTTTGTTTCGTTTTGTTTTTGTTTTGTTTACTTTACGTTTTATTTTTTTCTCTTTTTGTTTTACTTTTATACCTTTTATTTTACCTTTTGTTTTTGTTTTTATTTTACAATTTTAGTTTTTCTCTCTTTTCTCTTCTTTCGTTCTTCCCCCCCTGCCCCGATGTCACCGTCACCCCAATCTCGTAATCCCGTAGTTGCAGTGTCTGTGGTCACGTCTCGCGGCTGTCCACGGGACCGAGGGTCTTGGCTTAACCGCCCGGACCGCGTGCAAGGTAAGCACTATAAAAATCCCCTAATCCTAAGTTGCTGCCGCACGGCGAGAGGATGCATGGCTGACAGGGAGGTCAGTTCCTAGTGCGGCCCCCTCAGGGCACCAGCCGCCGCCCTTGAGGTATTAGGCTTACCCGGGTATAGCGGGATCTCTGCCCGGGCGGACTCTTTATTTCTCCCGCACTCGTGGGTTTCAAAATGGAATCAAAAATTAAAAAACAAACTACACCGAAGTCGGTTGTCAAACCGACCCGCACGCCCAGTTCTGCGGGTCCGAATGCAGAGCGCATCTCCACCGTGAGTATGATCAGCGTGCGCAGCGCTGAAAGCCCCCTCGGAGCCAGGCTCGGCCTCGAGTGAAGAAGGGACCCCCACGCCGAAACTTTCGAGAGTGAGGGGTTTCAAGACCCGCGGCAGACCGCCCACCCACGGGCACTTTGTGGGCCTGGGCAGAGCTCGCGCGGAGCTCGCAGCCGCCAAGCTGCGAGAAAAGCTCCTCGAGCGCGACGCAGAGGAGGAGCGGCGCATCGAAGCGGCCACAAAAAAGGTGGCCGCTTCAAGAAGCTCGCGCCTCTCAGAAACTTCGGTCTCTGAGGGAGAGCCGGAGGAGGCTACCGCCACCAACTTGCGGTCGCGTCTCAAAGACGCCTTGGAGGCCATCACGATGGTCTCCAAGAAGTCCAAGGGACTCAAAGGGACTTGCCAAAAGTCCCTTAAGGAGTCGGTGGCGGCAATAGCCGAAATTGCGGATGTTCTCCTCAGCCGCACAGCGTCTGAGGAGACAAAGAAACTCCAGGCGGAGAACGCCCGCCTCGCCACCGAAATCGCGGCACTCAGGCGCGAGCAGGAGGAGCTCCGTGTCGCTTTTAAGAGGCGCACGGAGGTTAATGCGCCGGACAAGGCCACGGAGGACTTAACTGCCCTCCGACAAGAGATGGCCCAGATGAGGCAGAGCCTCTCTACCCTGGAGGGCAGAATATTACGTCCCCCGTTGGCGAGCCGGCAAGCGGCCCGATAACCGCAGCCGCCCCCGCAGCCACAGCCGCAGCCGTCAACATCATACGCGGCTGCAGCGGCTGCACCACGACAGGCCACGACCACAGCGCACAATAAAGCCGTGGCAAATCAGGCCCCAAAGGGCAAGAAGAGGGGCCAGAATAAGGCCCAGCCCGCTCCTGCTGTCCAGCAGACCAGCGCGCCAGCGACCTCAGCCCCTCCAGCTCCCCGAGCTGACGGCTGGCAGACCGTCGGAGAGAAGAAACAAGCGGCGAAGGCAAAAAGGAAGGCCAACCAAAAGGTGAAGAAGGCGGCCAAAAAGGCGGCCAAGAAGCTCCGCACCCCCAGCTCCACAGCAGTTGTTCTAACACTGCAACCAGCAGCGCTGGAGTAGGGGACTACCTACGCGGAGCTTCTCAAGAAGGCGCGTGGGGCTATCGACCCCACCAAGCTGGGAATAATGGCGGGCCTCCGGTGTAAGATAACACAGATCGGGGCCCGCCTTATCGAGGTGCCTGGGGCCGGTAGCGCCCAGCAGGCAGATGCCTTGGCCTCGAGCCTCCGTGACCTCCTCCCAGCGGAGGATGTCCGTATCTCTAGGCCCCAAAAGTGCGCCGAAGTGCGAATCGGGGGCCTAGATGACTCGATAGTGGCTGAGGAGGTTGTTGCCGCCGTCGCCAGGGCCGGGGAGTGTCCCCCTGAACAAATCCGGTGCGGCCCTATTCGCCCGGGCCGTGCCGGTATGGGCACGGCAATTATCACCTGCCCCGTGGCGACTGCCAAAAAGTTGGCCGATGGCCGTCGAATTTTGATTGGTTGGGTGTCGGCGCAAGTGCGGCTCCTGGAGCCGAAACCGCAGAGGTGCTTCCGCTGCCTCAGCGGTGGCCACGTTGGCGCAAGGTGTACCTCTGCGGTCGACTGCAGCGGCCGCTGTTTTAGATGCGGCCAGCCCGGCCATTTGGCTGGCAGTTGTGAGGCCCCACCGCACTGCGTTTTGTGTGCGGCGGCGGGCAAGCCGGCCGATCATAGAGCCGGCACAAAGAGTTGCACCGCACCCAAGAAGAAGCAGGGTGCAAATGACGGCCAATCGGCCAACAAGGGCGCCACTTCCGTGGCCACTGAGGCGTCAGGCGGCACGCCAGATATGGATGTCCAATAATGGCTCCATATTTACGCCTACTTCAGGCGAATTTAAACCACTGCGCCAGGGCTCAGGATCTTCTTCTCCAGAGCATGGCGCAGTGGTCAATCAACGTCGCCCTCGTCGCCGAGCCGTATTTTGTCCCCCCCCGTGATGATTGGGTGGGGGACCTTAGCGGCTCGGTGGCGTTAATTTCGCTAGCCACCGCCCGCACCCCGCCCTTCGAGAACATCTACCGAGGGCGGGGCTGCGTCGCAGCACTCATAAAGGATACGGTTGTGGTGGGTGGCTACTTCTCACCCAACCGTTCCCTCGCCGACTTCGAGGAGTATCTCCTCGAATTGAACGTCGTCGTCGCTCGCAGCCGTCCTCGCGTCGTGCTCTTCGCCGGGGACCTCAATGCCAAGTCTACGGCTTGGGGTTCTCCGGCCACAGACGCTAGAGGCGAGCTGCTGGAGCAGTGGGCCGTTGAGAACGGCCTGCTCCTCCTCAATCGTGGGTCGGTACATACGTGCGTGCGTCAGCGGGGCGGTTCCATTGTGGACGTTTCTTTTGCGAGCCCCGCATTAGCACGCCGTATCCGAGACTGGCGCGTCGTCGAGGAGGTGGAGACGTTGTCGGACCATCGTTATATTCGGTTCGACGTCTCCGCCGAAACAGTCAGCTCCGACGCCCCGGTCCGAAGGGGCTCGATTGAGGGCGGTCCGCGTTGGGCCTTGAAAAGGCTGAATCGGGAGGCCCTCCTGAAAGCCTCCATAGTTCAGGCCTGGGTTTCAACACCTACCAGGCCTGACGATATCAATATGGAGGCCGATTGGTTCAGGGGGCAATAACACAAGTTTGTGACGCGGCGATGCCTAGAGTCCGTAGAACATCTGGGCCACGCCGGGTGTACTGCAAGATTTGCGTCGCAGCGCGCCGCCAGTACGCCCGGTTTCGCAGGAGGCGTCGCCGCCCTCCCGATTTTACTGTCCGGGAGGCGGCATTGTACGAGGAGTATAGAGCGGCCAAGAACAACTTGAAAGAGGCCATTTGGCGGGCCAAGCAAGACGCCCGCCAGGAATTGCTGGAGACCCTCAACCGAGATCCGTGGGGGCGCCCATATTTGATGGTCAGGAACAAGTTACGTTCCTGGGCGCCCCCTCTAACGGAAAGTCTCCGGCCAGAGATGGTCGAAGATGTTGTGGCCGCTCTGTTCCCGTCGCGGGCGGAACACATCCCTCCGCCCATGACGGCGCCGCCTTCCGAGGCAGCCAACGCGGACATAGACGACGTTCCCGAGGTGACTCGGGTAGAACTCCGAGCGGCGGTGTTGAGGATTAAAAACACCGCTCCAGAACCCGACGGCATTCCTGGCCGAGCGTGGGTCCTGGCAATGGAGGAGCTCGGACCCCGACTGGGGAGACTCCTCACAGCGTGCCTTGAGGGGGGCCAGTTTCCACGAGCCTGGAAGACGGGGAGGCTGGTCCTCATCAGAAAGGCAGGGCGCCCGGCGGACAGCCCGTCCGCCTACCGGCCCATAGTGTTGTTGGACGAGGTCGCGAAGATCTTTGAACATATCATCGCGGAGCGCCTCGTCCACCACTTTACCACGGTGGGCCCGGATTTGGCGGACGCGCAGTTTGGTTTCCGCCGAGGGCGCTCAACAATCGACGCAATAACATCAGTGAGGAGTCTGGCGGAGGAAGAGGTTTCCCGGGGCGGGGTGGTTCTGGCGGTGTCTCTTGACATCGCCAACGCTTTCAACACCCTGCCCTGGAGTTGTATTCGAGAGGCACTCAATTACCATCGAGTGCCTCCATACCTCCGCCGTATAGTCGGGGATTATCTAAGTGAAAGAAACATCATCTACCCGAGTCATCTCGGTATTAGTCGGCGAGTTATGTCGTGCGGTGTTCCACAGGGGTCGGTCCTCGGCCCCCTTCTGTGGAACATCGGCTACGACTGGGTGCTGCGCGGTACGCTCCTCCCTGGCGTGGGTGTCACTTGCTACGCCGACGACACCCTTGTCACTGCGAGTGATAAGACGTACCGGGCGGCGGCTATAAGGGCGACCGCTGGGGTCGCACAAGTCGTTGGAAGCATCCGGCGTTTGGGCCTAGAGGTGGCCCTCTCTAATTCCGAGGCCATTTGTTTCCACGGGCCTCGGAAACGGCCACCCGCAGGGGCCCACATTATGGTAGGAGGGGTCCGCATCGGCATCGGGACGAGCCTAAAATATCTGGGGCTCGTACTCGATAGCCGATGGGATTTCCGTGAGCACTTTAGACGCTTGGCCCCCAAACTTCTAGGGGCAGCAGCAGGATTATCAAGACTGCTGCCCAATCTTGGGGGACCAGCCGCCTCCTGCCGGAGGCTCTACGAAGGAGTCGTGCGGTCCATGGCCCTATATGGGGCCCCGATATGGGCGCACGACCTGACGGCCCACAATATCACGGCGCTTCGCGCACCGCAGCGCGCCATGGCCGTCAGGTTAATACGAGGCTACCGCACGGTCTCCTTCGAGACAGCGAGCCTCCTAGCCGGATCACCGCCCTGGGATCTGGAAGCTGGGCTGCTGGCGTCACTCTATACATGGCGCCAGCAAGCCCTGGAGCAGGGCGAGAGACCGGCGCACCGTGACATCGAGGCGCGTCGGTCGGAGCTCCGCCAGGTCCTAGTGGCGGAGTGGAAGGCACGACTTGTGCACCCCAGCGCCGGGCACGCCACGATAGCAGCGGTAAGTCCCGTGGTTGAAGAGTGGTCGGAGAGACGTCACGGCGTCCTCACCTTCCGGTTAACCCAAATCCTTACCGGCCATGGTTGTTTTGGCCGGTATTTGTGGAGGATAGGCCGGGAGGAAACGCCCGGATGTCACCATTGTGGCAGCAGCCGCGACCCTGTCGAAGACACGGCGTTGCATACTTTGGCGGAATGCCCAGCCTGGGCATCGCAGCGCCGTGATCTGGTCGCGGCTCTGAATACGGTTGTCCTCTCGCTCCCGGCCGTAGTTCTGTCTATGGTCCGGAGTGAGAGGTCTTGGAACGCCGTCGCCTCCTTCTGCGAAGCAGTCATGCTGAGCAAGGAGGCGGCGGAGCGGGAGAGGGAAATACACCGCCCTCTCCCCAACCGTAGGTCCGGGCGTCGGGGACGTCGCACAAGAGACGACCTCCGACCACCCTAAATTCAGTGCCTGCGGACGGTGAGCGCTGGGGCTGCTTCCTGTCCGCCAAAAGGCGGGAGGCGGCGCGTGTCCTCGCCGCCTCCCAAGTAGCTTTGTGAGGTGATGGATGCGAGAAGTTTGATGGATGCAAGAAGTTTGATGGATGATTGCGAGATCATAACGAGACGGGGCCCGCCAACACAAACGGCGGGCCAATCCCGGGTGGGGTCGCGAGAAAGTATGCTAATCGCGAATCGCGTGACCCCGCCAACACACGGGACCCGTAGGGACACCGCGGTGGTTTTTAGTGGGTATGCCCCGAACGCCTGTAGGGGAGAGCCTCCACATACCTCCTCCGCCAGTCCCAAGCCTAGCCGTTCTAATGGCTGGGTTGGCGGAGTTGAGATGACTCATAAGGAGAGATTTACCACCGTAGTGAACAAAAAAAAAAAAACAAAAGGTCAATAAGTGTTTGCAAAACTTTTACAGAGATTCCCCATAGGTCACCTGTCTTTTTAGGCTTAAGAGACTTGAAGGTATTTAAAATGTCGGTTGAATTAATAGGCTGAAATCTAAAAGTACACGTTATTTCTGGCATATTATTAATCAAATATGTTGCAGCTACACTAGAAAAAGCATCTAAACCCTTCGTAACGGATAACGGTATGTGCGAAAAATAATTATTAAATTCTTGAGCTACATCTTCATCTTCGCGTACAATTTTAGTGTCAAACTTCAATTCAAACTTATTGTTATTAATTCTAATTTTGCCAGTTTGTTCGTTAATAACTTTCCAAGTAGTTTTAACTTTGTTATCCGATTGCTTTATTTTGTTACTCAAAAACATAGATTTTGCTATAAAACAGACTTTCTTAAATAATTTTGAATATTTTTAACGTATTCAATAAACTGTGGATTAAAATTGTAGGATTTTATAGCATATAATTCATATAATTTAGCTCTACTCACATGTATAACAGTAGTGGCCCACTCATTAAATCTTTTATTGGTACCTATTTCTAAAGTTTTTTCTTTAAATACATTTATGAAAGCGTCCTTGACAACTGTAAAAAGCGACTCATATAAAACATCGGGGTTGGTGTATTTTAAAATCGAAGAGTTCACACCAGATAGTATTTTGTTTTTGAACGAATTACAACGAGCGTTTGTGATAGGTCTGCTTGTAATTTGTGACGAGATCTTGCTGGAGTAACTAACAAACTCGGCTAACTGTCCACAGTGATCAGACGAGAGCTCGTCAAGGATTACTGTGCTTGACGCAGTAACATCACTAAAAATATTATCAAGACAAGTTGAAGAAGTAGCGGTTACTCTAGTTGGTTCAAAAAATAAATAATTAAAATTAAAAGATTTAAATAAATTTATCAATCTTCCACTTAAAGGCGATACTTCCAATAAATTGACATTAAAGTCGCCACATACTACTATTTTTACTATTACATTTTATACGCTGTAAAACGTCTTCCATAGTCAGTTCAAAAATATTAAAGTCACCTGTGGGGGGGCGGTATACGCAAATTATAACAAAATAATCAAGTTCAATACATGATAGTTCAACACTGCGCTCCACAGAAAGTTTAACTAAGTCATTACGTTCCTTACACTTTAGAGTATTATGAACCAAAATTAACGAGCCACCATGTATAGCTTCCTTCCTTGTGAACGCACTTTTAACAGTAAAATTATAATTATTTAACAAAACTAATTCATTCCATTTTTTCCAGTGTTCAGTTATGCACATGATATGAACATTTCTATAGTCTAAAAATAAATTTAACTCTAACTCTTTGCCTGAAAGGCCCTGAATGTTTTGATGTACAACATTAAAAAAATGTGGCCTGCCAGTTGTCTCAACTTGTAGTTTAAATTACAGATTGATTCAATATACTGATTAGTAGAAATACTAATGTCTGTAACTGCAGTAGTTACACTATGTGTATATAAAACACAGTAAATATTATATGCTAATAACTTAGCAATCTGTCGCTTAAAACTAAAAGAAAGATACATAATATCTTTAGTCAAAATACAATTTCTAACAAAGATGTTAGTATCAAAATAACTTAAATACTTTTGGCAAGAAGACTGGGTTATACAATTGTACATTAACAAATTTAAGTTATGTATGTGCTTGTTTTGTTCTATATTTAAATTTTGTGAATAAGGCACTACATATAATAAATTTACAGCTATATTTCGTATTGAGATGTTCCATTAAATTAAAGCAATTTAATATGTCATTTCTTGATACAGCTAAACTATTTCCATACAATAATATTACTGTGGAATTTGAATTAAGCTGGGTCATCTTGATTTTATGTAATAACTGACTATAACTGGCACCGGGTGAGCAATGATTTATTACAGGACCATTTGCATACTGAGACATAAGACTACCCGTGTCTTTGCCCAGCTGGTCAGAGAAAATATTGCAAGAGTTATAGCAATTATTGTGAGAGTGGTTAACTGATGACAACAAGCTCCCCAAAGTTGGTATACATTGAACGTTATTGCTAGGAGTGTTAGTACAAGGCATTTCTTGAGACTTTGACAGTGTAATTGTTTCATGTTGCTGATTATTGTCACATGATGTTGTTTTTTGACAAGTACAGCAATTTAGCCTATTTGTTAAAGAATCTAGCCTGTCCACATTTTCACTACCTAATTGGACTTGCTCATTGGCAGCAAGAATGTGTTCTTTTATTTGTAACTGAGCATCTTCATAACTTTTCACAGTTTTGGTCAGTTCTCTATGTAAATCCAGCATTTCCTGCTGCAAGACATAGGTCTCACGGTCATGGTGTAATCTAATCTGAAGCAACTCTTTTTCAGTAAATTTTAGTTTATTTACTAAGTTAATTCTATACCTAATTAAACTACTCATTTTGTGGGAAACTTTAAATCTATGGCATTGGTTCTTTATCCTATTTATAATTTTATAAATTTTTATGTATTTCTTAAATTTATTCTTACTCATTATTACATTTGGAGAATGAGTAGGTACCAACTCGGTGAAAAGATCCTGAGTCGCACCACATTGCTGTTGTTGGTCGAGCAACTCATGGCTCAGTATAGTATTATGAGCTTCACTTAAGCTAATTTCTAGCTCAT
This sequence comes from Euclidia mi, assembly GCA_944739405.2. Lineage (NCBI taxonomy): Eukaryota > Metazoa > Arthropoda > Insecta > Lepidoptera > Erebidae > Euclidia > Euclidia mi. The sequence goes on from OX123189.2 coordinate 62,739,538, forward strand.
TTATGCGACTCAGGGCCCTCTCATGAGATTCACTACATTCTCCGAAAGAGGTAACTAATTCCTGTAAGCGATCTCTCTGGTCCAGTACATCCATGTACTGAATGTGTAGATCGGCAAGCTCGCTCTTCAGTTCTGAATTTTTGCCAACAATTTTTCCAATTTCTTCCTCACTTTCCTCATGTTCCCTGAGCAGTTGTGCATTTAGCTCCTTGGACTTTTTAAGCTCCTCAAGTGTCAACTTCAGTTTCACCTCCAAATCCTTGGCAGTAGCCTTGCGTGTCAACATCGACATGGCGGATAGTGGGTCACTGGAAGTATTGAAATAGTGGTGAAGACAAAATAAAACAGAAAAAGTATTTAAAGAAGACTAGACAATAGAAAGTATCTGAATAATAGGTGGAAAATTAAGTATTGGGTTGGGTTACACGCTAAATTATAAGTATTAAGTTTTGATTCAATGTACCTACTAAAAAAATATAGCTTAATTTAAACACAGGTTCAAATTTGGTATTAGAGGCAAAATAAAATATTTCGTAAGAGGGTAAGTCGTCTTAAGACAAAATGAAACTGATTTTTAATGGTAATTTGCAAAGCGGACAATAATATGACAGGTTAACAATAATTAGGGACCAAGAATAACGTGATAAATAAATAATACTACCTCGTTTTATCCAAGTTCTCCAAATAATTTGAAACAAAATGATCTGTTGACAGCTGACCGCTATCGTAAATTCCTTTGTGAATATTTCCAATAAATACTTGCGAGTTATTGTTAATAACACTTGTACACGATAATTGTCACTTTAGGATCTATTTTAACTAGTTTTACGATAATATTATTAGTTATAATACGTAAATTAAGAAATAAACTCACACAGCTGATTTCTTAAATGTCTCATATATTATTATAATTCCAAACCTACAGTGTATATGTGTTGTTATTTTGATATTGAAATTCGGCAGGTGTCAAGGGTTCGCATATATCATAAGTACAGATAAAGTGTATTCATAATCATAAAAATACGCGGAACGCTCGGCGCATAAGTCCACCAATTCAGACAGGCACTTTCCTGCTTTTTAGGGTTCCGTATCTCGAAATGAAAAAACGGAACCCTTATAGGATCACTTTGTTGTCCGTCCGTCTGTAAAGAACCTTTTTCTCAGAAACGCGTTTAGGTATCAAACTGAAATTTATATCAAATAATAAAGTCTACTGTCCCTTGAAGCTGTAAAAAAATCAAACTTTTAAGCCAACGCAATCAAAAGATACAGCCGTTTATTCTGCAAATTTCCTGCAAATTTACGAAACTCGCTAGGAAATCAAAACCTTGGAATGAAAGTTTTGAATCTTGACATTTGGTACCAACCAATATCTTATAGCACAGGTAGAGGAAAAATTGCGAAAACAGTAAATTTTTAGGAACATCATTTAAAAAGAATGTTTTATTAATTTAAAAGTTAGTACCCCTTTCCTCTTGAACGCGTTAAGTTATTAAATTGAAATTCACATCAAATACTCAAGTCTATAATACCGTTAAGCTGTAACTGAATTAAACTTCTCTGTCAACGCCATAAAAAAAAACAGCAATATAAGCCGCATATTTTGAAACACGCAACTACTCGCAAGGAAATCAAAACCTAGAGGGAACTCAGAATCTTGAAATTTGGTACGAAGCAACGTCTTATAGTACAGATAAAGGAAAAATTGCAAAAACCGTAAATTTTTAGTTATATCATATAATAAAAATATTTTTAATAATTTTAAAGTTACTATCCCTTTCCTCATGAACCCGTAGAGGTAGAAAATTGAAATTTATATCAAATGCGGAAGTCAAAGCTAAAGGGTTATTCCAGTCGAACTAGAATCTTGAAATTTTGCATAAAGCAACGTTTTATAGCACATAAGAAAACCTAGTTAAATCACATATTTTTTAAATAATTATATATACCTACAGGTTTGTACGGAACCCTCGGTGCGCGAGTCTGACTCGCACGTATTAAAAATATCGCGTCATTTAAAAGAGGATTGAGGTCACCGTGAAAAGCATCCCGAATTATATAAAGTCTTTTAATGAATTCGCGAACAAGAACTCACAAATACAGACATATAAAAATCAAGAACGATTAACATATGCCTTATTTGCATGGGATACTCGGGTAGAAAATGTTATATTTGGTCTGAAAATTGACTATTTTCACCTAACCTAAATAAAGGTTGATACAGTTAAACAAAACCTCTCGCATATCGGTCAGACACAGTAGTTTTGTCAACTTAGATAAAGTGGCCACGCCAGCCGAAATTTTTAAACAAACACTGACGTAGAATAGAGTTAACCCTAAAGTTATAAAACCTTTTGAAACTTGACGAAGTCGTAGTATATAAAACAGTGTCATTAAGCAGCCAACATTGCCCCGGTCGCCTCTAAAAGTAATAATTTTCTTGAAAATAGTGGTGCGGTTCTACCTGCGCGGTCATGCCTACATGACCGCGCACCGATCTCACCATCTATGTCTCATTAAGGCTCTTGATAGCGTGTAGGGTGAAGCGTACGATTCTCGGCAGTTTAGCAGAAAGCCCCAAGTCGTAATTCGTGGCGGCGAAGGCTGCTAACAGAGCGACTGGCGGGCATTATTAACGGGCCATCAGCCCTCATTCGACGCTCGGTGGGATCTGCAAGACGCCACCGCGGCCTATAGACAACTATTCCGTAGAGAAACGGCGAAAATTGTAAATCCGATAATTTTTGACAGTTTTACTTCGTGGGACATGTTTGCTTTCACGTTTTTACTTGCAAAAAGCAGTTTACTACTAATTTTATGATATCAATATTTTTTTAATTAATACATACTGATTTAGAAACGTGGAATTAAAATAGAACGGTACGATTGCAAAAATATTTGTAACATAAAATCAGTCGCAGACATTAAAATGTCATGTCAAGTTTTCAATTTTATTATGATTTTGCAATATTCGAATATGCCAGACAAATTAATAAAAATAGTTTAGTTTGAAAAACAAATAAAAAATAGTTTAGTTTCATAGTTACGAAAATTGCACCAAAGACATTTCAGTTGTTTTGAAAATGATAAAATGTTTTAGCGTTTCACGTTTTAACTCCATTATTAAGGCTTTTGTGACTTAATTCTAGTTGCACAACAATTCTAGTATTACATTCACTTGAAAGTGCGATATTTCTGCAAAACGTGTAGTTATGTCGTCTAATGGTACATTTTGATATTTCATAACTGCATTCTAAGAGACTTTGTGATTTTTAAGACTACTTAAAAGAAACATATTTTTATATAGGTACATCTTTCAGGTTCACTGAGGATTGTTTCTTTTTGTGGCTCTAAATATTATTCGTTTAAATTGGATCTTTTAACAGACATGATCGTCAAAGGGGAATATGAGACCGTGCTATAGCTACGGGTATTATTAAGGTTATCAGTCATATTTCCATTTATTTTGTACAATTGATCTGATTTGTTTTATGGCATTGGCAATATCACTCAATCTAACTATGAAAAACGATGTGCAGCGGGCCCAAAAAACATTTTTAAATCCGTAGAAAGATAAGGAAAGATGCTAGCTGTAATGACATTTTCCTGATCCGGAAACCAAATCCGCATGATCGATAGTGGCTCAGCGTTTGATCTCTTGTGGCACTCATGGCTCTCGCAGCTTTCATGGTAAAAATAAAACGTGAACATAAACTGAACTGAAAATTAAGCTTATGAGTGGAGGTAAACTACCTAGTTATTAAGCGAATGAGAAGTCTTTTGGTTAGACACATTAAAGATTTTACGTAAAGTTTATTTCATATCACTACATCAAATGTAAATATGAAAAATAAATAACTATATTATCCGTTTTTATGTGTTTCTTGGACAAATCCGAAAATATGGAGAAATATTCGAATTCTTTGGAGAAGCTTCCTATATCTCACTCGTGTGGAAACGTGGGTTTTAAGATATTATTGTATTAAAATGTGATGTATTTTAAATTCCAGATGACTTTTTAGTACGAAGTGTGGGTGTGTAATACATCTCTGCCTACCCCTTCGGGAATAAAAAGGCGTGAAGTTATGTGTTTTTTAGTATTCCTGAGGCCGACGGCAACAGCAATAGACAGACTAGTAATAACATTGACGAACCCGCTACGCAGAGGGTCTAGATTTCAAACCCAAGACTCACACCACTGCCTTCTTTAAGTTAGGTAAGTATTCAATTTTTAAATATCACTTGCTAAACCGCGAAGAAACAATAATCTCATGAAATAATATCATGAAGAAGCCTGCACGTCTAAGAGTTCTCCATAATTCTCGAAAGGCATGTGAAGTCTTCCAACTTAGTGCATAGCAACTTAGTTGCATATGGCCAGCTTAGAGGTCTACTGGCCTACTTTTCTCATAGTAAGTAGATGTCTCTGCTCAGCAGTGGGACTAATTATAAACAAAGCTGATGACGAAAAATTCTTATATATAATAGCCATTCAAATATGAAGATCACAATCTTGTTGTGTGTAATATATAAATCCAGGTACAACATTAATGAAATAGACGGATCACGTTAGGTCGCTTGATCCGACTAATACACAATCTACGGTATCAAATAATATATATATATTACGTGATCTAAATTATTGTGGCAGTTATGAGCCGTATCATTCAAATACGTATTTAGGTCAGCGTTGAAGGTTTATAAATACAAAAATGTATGATTCCGTTGTATATTGTCCGTGTGGTGACGGGTTAAGAATACGGACTGTCACCACCCCATATCATCTCAAGGGTGTCGTAAGAGCCGACAGAGGGAGCATATTATGCAGAGAACAGCACTGTAAGAGAAGGAAAACTTGATTCAAACCCTATACCAACCCGTTCGGCCATAGTAGGCTAATTCCTCCTTTCAAAGGAGAGGCCTAGTCCAGCAGTGGACTGTTAATGGCTGATGATGTGTGATTCCAGTTTTCATAGCCAATTATTCTGTTGCTTTACTTTGGTATATAAAAAGAAAAGAAAAGTGATAGCAACGAAATTTTCTGCATAATGCAGATTGCCCCATAATGTTTTCATAGTCACGTTAAAATAAAATAGAATAATGGGACGAATAAATAAAACTATTTCTACCTTTTCTGACAACTTATTAACTCTCCATATTTCTAGTTTAAGTTCAAAATATTTTACTGATAGACCGACAGACAGTCACGCCGAGTGCCATAGCGTGCACCGACTTTCTTAAGCAAGTATACAATAAATATTTTCGTATACTTTATTTAAAAGTGACACATGAGCATTAAAAGATGGCGATATAAGCACGATATCATCTAAGAAAACGAATACAGAGTTTTCGAACTCAGGACTGTTCGTAAACAAGTGATCCACCAAACGCTGTTGTGTCGCAGGCGCATTCGTTAAGCCAAACGGCATAGTCACAAATCTAAATGTTCCTCTAGTAGGGACATAGAACGCAGTCTTATCACGATCACATTCGCGAAGAGGCGTCTGCCAAAATGACTTAGATAAGTCTATACTACCTAGATACCTAGCGTTCCTAAGATTGTCTAAAATTTCGGATACATAAGGTAGTTTGTACGCGTTTTTTTTGGTAATAGAATTAAGTTTCCGACTATCTAAACAAAACCTTAGTTTACCGTCCTTCTTAGGCGTTAGTAAAATAGGTGACGACCAAGGACTTTCGCATTTTTCTACCACTCCCAATGCAAGCATTTCGTCCAATTCGTCAATAATTATTTTTAATTTCGCTGGTGGTAACCTATAATATCTTTGGCGTATCGGCGCAAAATCGCCAGTGTCTATTGCATTTTCTATTAAGTGAGTTCGTCCTAACTCGGTTTTTCAGTAGAAATCGACTCGTATTGCCTTATAATTAACTTAGCCGTTCTTTGTTGTGACTCACTCAACTCACTAAAAGATTGCAATACGTTCGTGTTACTTGGCTTATTTTCACTTATTACACTACACGGCAATGTTTTAGACATGCATACGGATCCGATATGGTTAGGCAGTAATTTAAATATTTTCCAGAAATCGATGCCTAAAATTAAATTACTTGTAACTTCTGGAATAATATAAGCTTTCAATAAGTGGGTTTGATTATTAAAAGTAGTGGGTAAGTTGATAAAACCGCGCGGCAATAATATATTTCCACCCGCGGACCGAATGGAATTAGTGTTGTGACACTGCTGTATTTCTAACCCGGTTTTAGTAATTACCTCCAGATGGGAGTTATTACCTAAAATTGTAATGGCTGAACCGGAATCGAGCAATCCACAAATAGGTAAACTGTTAATCGTTACATTAACATGGGGCCGTAGATCATTTTTAGGTTTATTATCCAGGACCTAGGCGACGGAATAACTAGAGAAATACTCTTTTAGAGTGTTTAGCCAATTTCTCCAATCATCTTTGTCAAAATTAGTTGAATAGGTTGTAGCACCTAATTAAGGTTTTGTCACGCCCCGACCCTGACCAACCAGTTTTTTTGTTTCGTCGATTTACAGTTTGGGCAGTTAGGGAATGTCATATCCCTACGGCCGCACTTGAAGCAAATTGCAAACCGATCGCGTTTGCACTCATTCAAACTGTGATCATTGATACGGCAGCGCGGACAGTACTTGGACGTGACTATAGCGACAGAGCTAGGTTTAGACTTAGAATTGCTAGGTTCGTTGCTCTCAGTGTATTCGGATTTACCGGGCGTACCCTCTATAGTGGCAACGCAATAATTATTGTAGGAATCATTACGCGCTCGGTTATTAGGTTTGTGACTGTAAGCTAGGTCTGGTGCCAACGTGTCGTTACTATAATACGGTTCGCGGAATTGAGAGTTCAAACATTTCATCCGTTCGTAGTTTAAACATAACGTCTGCAGTGTTGCTACACTGTCTATTGATGATATTGACGGAGCTAGTACTAGCGAGTAGCATGGTCGTATGTTATGCAATAGGATGTCTAACTTTTCGCGTTCGCCTTGCGAACAGCTGATTCATTATCGAGAGATAAATAATTATAGTTTCTGTAGCACCTTGAGTACGTCGGCGGATTTCATTTAATAACCGGTAGTCATAATCATACGGTGTGAAATCGTCTATTAATTTAGTGGTGAGTTCTTCCCATGTAGTAAAATATTCTTTTAGGCCGCGATACCAGTGAAGTGCGTTACCAGTGAATATTTCGGAGGCATACGATAAAATTTTAGTGGAAGGTAGATTACGCGCGGTTTGGAATTCGGTTACGCGTTGTAGGAACGCTCGGACGCATCCCGTACCGTCGTATTTTAACTTGGAAGTTTCGCTAACTCTTAAATTTTCGCAATGCAATACTGGGGCTAACCCTGCCTGCGTCGAGGTAGACGGCGCAGGTTGGCCCTCAGCCACAGCATCAGCTGAGCGAACACCTGATTACTCAATGGCGGACAACTCCGCCGAGAGCTTGTCGAACCGGCTGCACAATTCGGTAATACGTTTGCAATACGCCGTAGGACGTTCCATCCTACGGAGTCTGTGGAATAAGTGGTTGTGCAGTGCGGTAGACCTCCTAGCTAGGTTCGCGTCGTAAGAAGTAGATAACAAATTTAGTCGCTTGGCCAGCTCAGAGACGGCCTCACTAGCGCCCTCGAAGTCCACCGCGATGGCTAGACCCGACTCCAAAATATCATCATTTGGAATAGCTTCCAGTAATTTAGAGAGCTGCTTCCGCAGACCTAGGACAGAGATAGCCGGCTCCTCACCTCTAATCGCGACCTCGTATGCTAGTTCATTTTTATTTAGTAGGAAGTATTTTATGGGGTGTGAGCCCATTGTGTATGAAAGAGTACCGCGTAAGTATAACACTACACACTACTCTTAGTGCGCAAGCGTTCTGCTCTTACAAATGGCCTACTTTACGATTAGGCGTAAAAGTTCGACAGTTAGGACTAATTAGAAAAAACGTTAGAATTCAAATTTGCGAACTAGTACGTAGTAGGTAGTTACACTTAAAGGTAGACAATTAGTACAACGATACGTACCGGTTCGCTATAACCGCACCTCCTCGCTTACAATAATGATGACCTGCTAGATGAGAACTCGAGCACGGAAAGCGAAACAATAACCCATGTAGGCGCCACTGTAACGGGTTCTAGTATTAAAACGCAGAGAGTGTCTTATGCGTTTATTTGGTGAGTATTGTCTCACTTCCCTTGCACGAGTATGACCGACCAACAACACGACACTGGCCTGAACACTAAGGGCTGCAGTCTCCCACGCAGTTCCCTCCGGTAGTGTGCAGGGCAGGCGGCTCGAAGGTTGCGCGTAGCGGTGCAGACCCTCGCTGACGTTGGCTTCAGCTGGCAGGCGCCGGCGGTGTGTTAGCGATGAGCAGGGCAGGCCAGACTCTTCGACAGAGGTGACGCCGAAGGCGATGCAGGAAGTGTAGCGGTCTAGATAGAGTAGCCCGGAGCTTAAAGGTAGACCTGGAACCTGAAGGAAAGCAGCATTAGGAGAGCCACAACCAATAGAGTCAGGCAGGCGGCGTCAGCCGGCCTCAGCTAGCACGTAGAGAGATGGGCAGTACGCTACCGCAGTAAATGTAGTAACTTACCCAGCTGCTGGGATCAGGATACACGTAAGAAGTAGGGTCAGTAGATACGCGTAATTATAGTAGGTAGGTAGTAGAGTACCGGTGCCGGCCTCTCTGTTGGCCCCTTTATATACCGGCCCTCCATCAGAGTTGGAGTCCGTTACATGACCATATTTGGTCAGGCTTCGCTAGCGCGGACGATGGCCTTCTCTGATTGGCCGAGCGTATGGACGGTACTGTGACGTAGACGCGGTAGGTACCGGACATACGTACAGTATATATACAAATGTAACTTATTTAGGTATTAGTAGTGTCTCACGTTAATAATAACTCCTAAAAAGCCCAAAGCTTACTATCGTATACTTCTTGCTTATAGCTTATAGCCTTGCTTAGTCCTTGGTCCATGCTTTTGCTTTCTTTTTCATCTGAGTGGATTGACCTACTCCTGTGTCGGAGTTTTCCGGTCCAGGACCAGGTTTACGTTCCCGCCGAATCACAGTAGCTGGCTGATGTACATGCCACACGTGGTCACCCATCCAAGTGGCGGCCTGTACAAGCTTAACTTTGCCGATCTTTTAAAACAAGCCAAGTCTCACTATGAGCGCTACTCAAAAATAGTATTAATGCACAATAAAATTGTAAACCTCATCATCAAACGAAAACTCGCATTCTAGAAATTTCGATGGATATGTTGAATTAATATGTGGTGGTATATTTATCGCAGTTCATTCGAATGAGTTCTACCAGAGTTCATAACAATTTCATGATAAAATGACAACAATTTATAATTTCAATTACAAGTCTTACGGCGCTTGTCACAGTGGTACCTACACACCAGTTGAATTTATTAGATAGACAAAATGAATATTAAGAGGCGTTGTTCTATTTTTGAACAATGATGCCTCTTCAAAGTAGCTATATTTAGCCCGTGAACACTTACGTATAGAATATTAAGTACAATAGATACTCAGCGCGTGAATGCCAATGGTGACAGCCTAAATGGCACCAAGAATTAGAGATTAAGCTAAGACAGTTCGATGTAAAGTTAGTATTTACTCTACAGAAAGGGTTAAAGGTCAGTGTTATGTGTGGAGGCTTTTAAATACGACTCGAGCTACTAGCTAGCAAGCGGTCGCCTCATCGTTAAGCACAGCGTCCAATTAAGTGGGTGTGGTCTCCATGCGAGACAATACTTTGTGTGATACACAAATTATTATTTCGATTCGCGGTGCTCCGTGTGTCAATGCATTGAATGTTTCTAAAGTTGGTCTAGTTGATCTAAAAACCATGCCGTACACCTAGTATAAGTTATGCTTGTAAAAATAAAACGAATAGAAAGTTTACACAGAGAGACTGATCTGAACTAGCTTAACTCAGGAAGACATTTGACCAAAACTGTGTCTATTCATATACAAATGTGGAGGAGCCTGAAAATATTTTTTTTCTCAGACTGCTCCATATTTGACTCGACTGAAGAGTTACATAGGAGATAAACAATTAACCTTCTTGCAAAACTCGATGCTGTTGCATTTCATTTAGGTAATTAATGAGAACACTTTGCCATCCCGACTTCTTTTTCCTTGTTTCTTAGCATTACTTATGAAATGATAAGAACACTAGAGGATGACCACAGTTTTGTCCGCACATTTTTTTTATTCAACCTTTCTGGGATCCCGTGGAAATTTCAAGCAATCCCTTCTTAGTGTACCCCTACGTTCCTCAAGGAACCTTTGGCTGTAGCTTGTCTGTCAGTCATTTAGTAACGCAAGAATTTTATATATACAGATATAACCATTTCTAGTGTCTGTGCGTTGTAGCACCAATAAGGTGGACAGCGCGCTCAATCAACAGCAACTAAAAAGTATAAGAGCTTGTATTTGGTATGGTTTTTAAAATGCCCTGACTCACAGATCTTAATTTCATAATCGATCATCATTGAAAATGATTTAATTTCGGTCATTATATTCATAGCTCGAAAAACGCATGGCTGTTTTATTAGCCTCTAAAGTGAATAATCAATAAAGCATAAAAAGTCATCAATGAAGCATAATAATAAAGACAGATTGATGATCGCAATAAAAGTATGACGGTAGAATAGCATTTATAGCGGCTCAGTTTGCGCTTCGACGAAGATGACTATAAACTGCCAAATAAGTGGCATCAGTGCAGGTTTAAAGAATGAATAGGTATTATCACAAATTTACCAGGTACCCAGGGCACACAACTCTGACTTTTCAAAGTTATGTGTGTATTATAAATTACCTAATTATCGCTCGCTTAATGATGTGCCCGGTAGATGGTAATAGGCTTGCCCCTAATTACATAGGGACCGAAATATAACTGGCGAAGTGTGGGCGTGTAATACACCTCTGCCTACCCCTTCGGGGATAAACGGCGTGAAGTTATGTTATGTTACGTTATCACTAATTTAAACTTATCTCTATGTCTAAGTTGGCCAGATCCTACAGGTCTGGAGGTAATAACGAGTTGCATAAGGTTCTGATGTGCTCTTAGATGAAGGTTATACGCATTGTCCACAGCAACATTATAGCGGTAAGATTCATATTGCAATATTAGGTGACAAAACCTCCGCATCTTTCTCAACTTCCAGTTGACGGAGATCCTGACCCAGGATGTTTTGGGCGGTTTTTGTGGATAATTGGCCGGCACGTCATGTTAAATCTCACTCTCGGTTTGTTCCTTCAGATAAAAGTAGTTTACACTTCCCAATATCTACCCATATACTTTGGAAGTGCTGAAATCCCTTAGCTAAGTGACCAAAACCGCATTAAATAATTATATAATTTATTACGATGGTATTTGATCATGTCTGCTTTTAAATCAGCTCTGTAAAAGATTATGAACCGTAACGAAACACATTGTAGCGTATGTCCGGTACCTACCGCGTCTGCGTCATAATACCGTCCATACGCTCGGCCAATCAGAGAGGGCCATCGTCCGCGCTCGCGAATCCTGACCATCTCATCCAAATATGGTCAAGGAGCGACTGTAACTCTGATGGAAGGGCCGGTTAATACCAGAACCCGCTACAACATCAAATATCTTTTTAATCTAGATGCCTTTTATGACACACAAAATTGCACCACCATGTATCTGTTTTTTATTCGTATAATTCCTATAAACCACGTAATCGCCTGCTGATGGACGGAATGGCATTTTTTTATATTTTAGCATATTACTGACTTTGTTGCTATTTAATCCAATGCCATATAAAATATATGACATTGGATTAAATAGCAAAACATTATCGTAATCAAATATTATATTGGTCTTCTTCAAATATTATCGTAATTCATAATCATTCTATACTGCAGGCCAAGTTTCAGTCCTTATTTGCAGTTTAAATACAAACGTACAACGTGGTAACAGCCTCGTAATAACATATAGCGGACAAACAAGGAAAGTATACTCATTTTGGAGACGGGGCACGTAATTGGCGACCAAGGGCAAAGGGAAAACAACAGTATTATCATCGGATTAATGGAAAATTCGATTACCAAAACGCAATATTGCGTGCGAATGAAATGGTTTACTTATTTTCAAATGTATTCATATGGGAACTTTTTTCAGCATTTGCCATCATGTTAACACTTTGTCACCCAATAGAGAAGTAGCAGGCCGTTCTCTACGGCCCACTGCTCCAGCATATAAGTAAATAAGCTGATATTGCCCGCATGCGTCTATTTACGTCCTATCGTTTTATAGATAAGTGGAGAAACGAGCTGTGGTGTTCCTCGAACTAGAGGGAGAATGCTCTCACCAAGCTATATTAGGTGGTGATCCGTGGCCCATATATAACTCTTAACCTTGTGTGTAACTTCTAATAGCGAGATTTAGAATCTCCGAAGGTCAGTCGACGTGCCTTAGATATCGCCATCGTTCGATAGAAGACATCATGAGAGGCCTACAAACATTCATACATCTGGGAAGGATGTGTGATGACCTTATGCAATATTATAGCATGAACGATTACAATTTCTGTAATTTAGATACAAGTGATGCTTTGACTCTGATAGACTCTCTATGCAATAAGAAACACTGTGCCCATCAAACATTGTGCACCCGAAATTGTATACTGCTCCACCTAATTGAATTGCAGTAAAAAATAACCAACACTGTTAACGACAACATCGTAAATACTTTGAGTAGGTACTAAGTGAGAACTTAACGAGAACCAGTAGTTGAACAACAGTGTGGCAGCAAAAAGCTTCGTTTTAAAAAATGTAACACATAAAAGTGCATACGTAGTTACACCGGACTATTGAAAATCAGTAACACGGCAGAAAAACGGAATTGACAAGCTAACGTTTCACTTTTTATCCGCGGCAGCAGTGTAACCTACATAATGTTAGTGCACACTAAACCTGCGACATTGCAAGAAAATTGAAGCAATATTTACAGAGAGTTATGTCAATAAATGCGAATCGTATAGTGCTAAATGAAGGAAACGACAGCGCCTTGATTTAATATCATAATATGAAACAGCTTATTACCTATTTTGCAAGTGACTAATAATTTAAAAGATGACTTTTGCAACTAATAAAATAACTTGCTAGCGATTAAATATTTTCGCGACTATTATATTAAATAAGATTCAAAACTAAGGGTGTTATAAACACTAGAAACTAGCAGCTGCGTTTAGGTAGCAAATAAACTATACAAGTCAATTGAAATGTTAGCCGAGGAGCTATAAATAATGACTTGGCGACTAATAATGTTAGTAGTAGGTTAGGTAGGTAGGTTATGTTAGGTTTTCTTGTGACCCTGTACCCAAAAATAGGAGCCCTGCGAAGCAGGGCTCCGTCAACTTGGCTTAAAAGACTGAAGCGGCTTATTTACTTATACGAAAAACTTCATTTAAGATAAAATAATTTGCCAAATATTGAAATTTGTATTATTTATGAATGCCCATTTTCAATTTTTTATTCATCATCAAGTTTTCGCTTGGATACTAATTCAGTTCCCAAAATACGATTAGTAGATAGCGTGATTCCTGTATAATTCTCGCGGGTGGAGCCGCGGGCAATGTCTAGTTTGTATTATATTCGATACATAGAGTAAAACTTACACAAAATATAAAATGCTTTCTTTCCGCCAAATTAGTATAACACTAGCTAGTACTTAACCGTACACTCCATACAAAGTTGTCAACATACACTGTCATCGTATCAACAGTAACAGTGATATCGAACATCAACATTACCCGTACACTGGCTCCATTAGGCACTTGTAATGGTACTCCAGATTTTATCTAGCTTTGGAGATACAACGTAATTACCGCGCTAATGTGTTTTGGGTATAGTACAATAGATTCTACATAAATATGTGTGATTATGAAGTGATGGTGTTTTCTTCGTTGTAGCTAGTATTAAAATAAAAATTGTTTGAGGATGTTATCCTTACCTATAAATACGAAAAAGGCTTTGTTTGACCTTCTTTTACGTCACAATGGAGCGATGTGATGGTAGGATTTAGAGTGAGGAAAGCCACCAAGGCAATAACCGTGTCCTACGCATGTCTAGTACTCCATGAGAACTTTAATATAAGTGACAACTCTACAAAACATTTATTCAAAATTGCAAGTTACTTATTGAATTTAGATTATAAAGTTAGTACCAGTCCTGGTCCGGAAATATAGTAAGGATATGTGAAGAAATTTTTTTTATTAAATATTATAGTTTGACCGTAACCGCTGTACCGCGCGTAGGTAGCTAGCGGCGAGACGGGGGGGCGAAACTGTTGCTCGATCTGGTCATTCTGCCGTCATCGCTCACGGTGGCAACTAGTCTTATTTGTTGTGGACTGTCTGTGTCAGACGCACATGAGGTAAAATATCTAAAGATGGCTCGTGCGTTATCTCGAGATATCAAGACTGTCATTTTCAAACTGGCCGAATATTAAAAAAAAGGAAAGCAGAAAAAGAACGTTTTGAATATAAAAGTGACGCTGTCTAGAATTACCGTAGGCTGGGAATTGGTTGTAGGCACAGTGAAAGCTAATTTATATTCATCCAGTTGTCTTAAAGCAATCAAATGTCTGACACATATTGCTGAGATTCTCAGCGATGACAAATTATAATGTAGTTATATGAAAATTTTACCTTATAGCTCCTGGTGATGTTCTTGAAGTGGACATATAGATTAACCTATAATTTTGGCCAAAATAACAATAGAATCGAATAGATACCAGTGTACAATTCGGCGAAGTCCTTCTCCTCGGGCACCAATCAGGAATTCACACACGTGTTTTACAAAGTTCAATATTTCACAAATGTTCATTAAGATACAACTTATCCTTGGTCACAAGTAAACCGATGCCAGCTGATTAAAGAAGCGGCACTCAAACGGGTTCCAATACTTCCAATTTTATTACAATATTCTACGCGAGAGAGCAAAACGGCGTCTTAATTTTTCAAGCGGAAGGAAGTGACAGTTCAGTGTGACCATTGTCAGAAATTTTCAATAGACTAAACAAAATGTTACTCAATCGATCTAATCGATTTGACTTATAATAAAAACTAATTCTATTTCAAACATCCACCCGCCCCGGACCGGCCTACCGGTCCGCTAATCGGTTGGTAGACGTGACAATGTTGCAACCGCTCTCCTCAGAATCAAATCGTCCACCAAGACCTCAGCAAATCGGGGAACTCCATCAGCCCCAGTTACCAAACGAAGGATGCGCCCCCTGCGCCATCTGAGTGGCGGAAAGTTAGCCTCCTTGATCAAAACGAGGTCACCAATCTTGGGTGGATCGGTCTTGTCGGTCCACTTAACGCGTTGCTGGAGTATGTGCAAATATTCCAAATTCCAGCGTTTCCAAAAGCTCTGAGTAATCTGGCGTACCAATTCAAAACGCGAGAGACGACCAGGTCTCGTATCAATATAGGGGTACTCACGCAAGGCGACAAGTGGGCGACCAATCAAAAAATGGCCCGGCGTAAGGGCCTCCAAATCATTCGGATCTGAGGAGATCGGGCACAATGGCCGAGAGTTCAAAACGGCCTCAATCTTACAAAACACAGTTGCGAGTTCCTCAAATGTAAGGACAGACTCACCAATTGTCCTGCGCAAGTGTGTTTTGGCCGATTTTACAGCGGCTTCAAAAATACCACCCCAGTGTGGACAATTTGGTGGGGAAAACAACCAATTTATCCCACGTCGGGCAAGCCTATCACCTATATCAGCCTTATTGGTTTCAAGGAAATTAACAACATCATTCAAATAATTATAGGTGCCCTTGAAGTTAGTGCCGCAATCAGAACGGATCAAGGAAGGCAGCCCTCTGCGGGATACAAATCTGTCAAATGTGGCTACAAACGCCTCGGTCGTAAGCGAGGAGACCAGTTCCAAATGAACGGCCTTTGTGGAAAGACAAACAAAAACGCACAAGTAGGCCTTAACAGTCTTCCTGTTTCGAAGTGTCGACGTTTTCACCAAAAAGGGACCTGCGAAGTCCGTGCCAACACCGTCAAACGTCCTGCTCTCAGTTACGCGATCTGCCGGTAAGTCTCCCATCAAGGGCTGCATGGTAGAAGCCTTGAGCTTATAGCAAGGGATGCAGCGAAAGACTACAGTCCGAATAATTCTTCGGGCAGACAAGATCCAAAATTTGCGTTGCAAAATAGCCAATAAAGCATTACAACCAGCATGCGAGTTCTTAAGGTGACGGTCAGTTAACAACAAGCGTACCAAATGACCTTCCTTAGGTAACAAAAGGGGGTGACGAGCCCCGTAAGGGAGGTTGGCGTTCTTGAGACGCCCTCCAACGCGCAAGAGACCCGTACCGTCCAAAAAGGGGTTCAATTTAGAGACAGCTCCCGACAATTTCGATCTCCCTGATTTAAGGATAGCAATCTCCTTTTCAAAATGCGCCAATTGCACAGAACGAACCCAAAAGGTGAGGGACTCCTGTCGTTCCTGTGGTGAGAGAAACGGTGTCAGTCGTTTCTGTTGTGGGTGCCTAAAATTAAAAACAAAACGCTTTATCCAAGCAGTGACACCTAACAACTTGTCGAGGGAGCTATAACGATTCAACAAAAAATCGGGGTCGAAGGCGCATTCTACCTTCTCAAGAGCGAGTGTTCGTAGACCCGGCAAATTAGAAGTATTCAAAACTGGCGTTCGAGGCCAATCAGTTTCTGGTCGACTCAACCATTCCGGACCCCACCACAGCGAATGACCTATCAAACTAGGCGTCAAGCATCCGCGCGAGGCACAATCAGCGGGGTTGAGCTCACCTGGCACGTGTCTCCAAACAAGTTTGACTTCAGATTTTTGTATTTGGGAAACGCGATTAGCGACAAATACCTCCAAGGTGTGGACAGAAGCCTTCAACCAACAAAGAACAATTTGGTTGTCTGTCCAGGCGTAGGTCTCATTAATACAAATGCTTTTACCCAAAGTGTTAGACACGTGGTTCAATAAGCGTACAAGTAGTGCTGCTCCCGAGAGCTCCAATTTCGGAATGGTCAGAGATGTCCGAAGGAGTGCCACCTTGCTCTTTGCCATGATCAGAGAAACTCTCACCTGACCTGAGGCACTGACTGTGCGCAGGTACACCACGGCCGCGTGACCACGTTCCGAGGCATCACAAAACCCGTGAAGGGTGGCCTTGTACTTCCCGGGAGGAAGAATGGGAATTGCCTCGGCAAGGAGATCTCATTGACGGCAGGAAGTGAGGATACAAAGGAGGTCCATTCCTCAACAAGAGTACCGTGTAGAGGTTCGTCCCAGGTCAATCCTGCTGTCCAAAGCTTCTGCAAGAAGCATTTTGCCCAAAATATGATAGGACAAATCCAACCGTTCGGATCAAAGGTTCTGGCGACAGTAGACAACACGAGACGTTTAGTCCAAGAACAAGGCAATTTGAAGTCTACGTTATACGTAAAGATGTCTTGGACTGGTCTGTACTGAACGCCGAGAACAGCCATCATGGCGGGGTTGTCGACAATCTCAAATAGATGTGGATCTTGCTGATGATCCTCTGGCAAGCCTTCCAAAAGCGCTGGTGAGTTGGAAATCCATTTGCGCAACTCATAACCAGCGGAGGCCAAAATACCTATCAATTCGTCCCGCAGGAGGATCGCCTCGTCCGCTGTGGAGGCGCCCGAGCAAATGTCATCGACGTAAATATCGTCTTTCAAGATGGCGGAGGCTCGTGGGAAACGTAAGCCTTCTCGGTCTGCAAGCTCCCAAAGAGAACGTATTGCCAAGTAGGGGCTTGATCTTAACCCGTACGTATTCGTATTGAGCTCGTAGACGATCATGGGATCGCGAGGAGACTCTCTCCAAAGGATCAGCTGGAAGCGACGGTCATCAGGGTGGATAATAGTCTGCCTGAACATCATTTTTATGTCGGCCACAAAGACAACCTGATGTCGACGGAAGCTGGTGATGACGTCACAAAGGTCCTTGACCAACTTGGGACCAGAATGCAAGCACTGGTTCAAGGATACGCCCGTAGAAGTCTGCGCAGAACCATCAAATACTGTGCGCAGCTTGCCAGTCGATGGCTTCAATACCGCATGATGCGGGAGAAAGTAGTGCTCCACCGAACGCCAATCCAAATTTGACACTGACATGTGTCCCAATTGTTCATATTCTCTCATGAACTCAATGTACTTCTGTCTGAGCTCCGGATCACGACCCATGCGACGCTCCATAGCCAACAATCTCTTTTCGGCTAAAGGTCGTGACTCACCAAGCGGAGGCCGAACAGACAAGAAGGGTAGCCTTGTAATAATCCGACCAGAACGGAGTCGGCCAGTGTTGTTCTGGAAGAACAGCTCGCACTCCTCATGTTCTAGATTCAAACGGGCAACTTGAGGGGGCTCCTCTACTTCCGAAAACCTCTGAACCGCATCAGAGAGAGCAGAGCCTACAGCCAACAAATTATCAAGTTCAGGTGGAGGGGGGTCCCTAAGTACAGGTCCCATCAAAGCAAATTCAAATATGGTCGGGATGGCAGTCAAACCATTTGGCACCAAGACCCGTTTCCCACCAATCAAAATTCCACCGAGGACATCAGAGCCAATCAACAAGTCGATTTGTCCCGGTGTGTCAAATTTGGGGTCTGCCAGTTCCGATCTCGATGTCAAATTCACCACAGCAGCAGGTAGCTGCTTCTGTGGATGCATGCCCAAAATATTCTTCAGCACAATAGCCGAGGTTTTAATCCTCGGGTGTGAAGATTCAACAGGGCCAAACAAAACCTTAACTTGCCCTTCAACATTAGAGGCTACGTCACCTATGCCCCGTATACAATTCGGAAAAGAACCCATATTTAATTTAACCTGCCCTACTAAACAAGTGGAAACAATGCAACCTTGTGAACCTGTGTCCAATATAGCACGGACAACAACAGAGGTCCCCGTGGGTCCCCAGACCCTAACAGCAACCGTTGGTAGGATAACGGTCTCAATGGGGGAGGTTGGAGTTATAGGGCAGGGGTCAATGACCTATTGTTGCCTGGGCGGCGACCGTTGGCCAGGACCAGGCAAATCAAAATGGGGGTGCGGCTTGAAGTCCTCAAAAGCGCGATGACTCGATCCGCGCGCCATCTGTGGGGGGTCATAATGACGCACCCGCCCAAAACGAGGTGGGCGCGAGTCAAGGCGGGGACGCTCCGCCAAAGGAGGGGAATACCTGGGGCAGCAGTCATGGTGCTGGTGACGCTGGGCGGTCGCACATTCAGGTGCGCGAGAGAGAGGAGGCGTGCGCACGCTACGGTTCTCCAAGCGGGGTGAGCGGCGATCAATTAAGCGAGGTGACTCTCGGCTGCGCGCCAGTGAGCCTCGGCTGCCACCTTCAAAACACCCGCCCGTACGCGGCGTCGGCTGGTTGGACAAGCGGCCTACCTCTCTGGCATTCATACAGAGAATGTCCAAATGCTGTCCTCCACAGTGAGGACAGGGCCGAGAGTTTGGGCAGTCTCGCTGGTAGTGGGACCCCAAGCAAGAGAAGCAAAGGCGGCGGGCATTCGCGATGCGCCTACGAGAGGCGACATGAAGGTCCAAGAATGCCCTACAACTGGCCGTTCTGTGCCCCGTGACCTTGCAGTAGGAGCACTCTGCTGGGCTCTGCGTGACCGCAAAGCGAGGAGGGCGCCGGCTTGGCTCGGGTGTGACCGCGAGCCTGCTCCTTGACCTTGGGCGGCTGCGTCTTAGCCGGCGTGTCACCACCGGAGTTGTCCAAGACCCGGCACTCATCCTGCAGGAACCTCTCCAGGTCAGCAAAGGGGGGCAGATGGGTCGCGCTATCCCCACCAAAGCGCTGTTCAAAACGCGACCTCAGGTCGGCAGGCAGCTTCCTTAACACAATGTGCACCAATAAATAGGACCATTGGTCTACGGGCAGGTCAAGGCACTTAAGTGCGTTGATGGCCACCAAGAGCGGGTTCAACAGTTGAGTGCGCAACCCAGAGACCCGGGTGAGCGTCGGCAAACCCAAAATCTGCTCGATATGCGTGTCGGCGAGGCCACGCTTATTATGGTACCTACGGGTAATTAGGTCTCGAGCCGTCTGGTACGCCTCGTCAGACACGGGCAGATGCTGGATGAGGCCCTTAGCCTCCCCATCCCGGACCGACATTAGATAGGCCAACTTTTGTGCCGGCCGAAGGTCAGCCCTATCATTGACTAGGCTGTCGAACAAATTAACGAAGCCCAGGTAGCTTCCTAGGCAGCCATCAAAATGGGGGAGGTCCAAAGTAGGGAGCCTACTCACCAGACCCGGTGCTGACCTAGGAAGCTCCTGCTTCAGGCCGGGTTGCCCTTCCCTATCGGCAACTAGTTGTCTCGCAGTATTGGAGACAGCATCATACAGGTCTAAGACCTGGGCATAGTCTTCGCTGACCTTATTTCGCAGGTCAGCAGTGAAATCAGTGACTGACACTTCGAGACAGCAAGCGCTGAAAGTGCGGAACTGCTGCTCCACACTTGCCAGGCGATCATCGATCCGCTCGTACCTTTGAAGTAAGGCCTGCTGGCGATCAGGCCGGTTCACTAAAGCACTGGCCGAGGCAAACCAGCGCAAATCTGATGCAATAGCACCAGCAGCCGCACGCAAGTCCTTGATAGCTGACATAATCAAAATTCAAAAGAGCCTGGACAAGCGTTAAATAAAATTGACAATCAAAACTTAATTTTTCTTAATTTTTTGAAACCAACAAAATATTAGCCTGTTTACTGCAAGTGCAGGCAAGAGACAGGTATCTACTGTCCAACAAAATTAATAGTTTCAATATATTGAGACAAACACAAAAGTTATCAAAGTTGTAACTTATAACAAATTAAAAGTTGAACTTCAAATTAATTAATGAATTATTTGCAACAGACAGACTGGCTGTGTTATTTGAGATATACAATAGTAAGTAAGCACAGAATATGTGTTATCTAGCAATATTATCTATATTATAACAAAACAAAGTTTATTAATGTGACCCGCCCAAGTGGCAAGGTCAAGTTGGTTGTTATAATGTTTATGAATATATGCAATAAACTAAATTTACTAAATTAATTGATACATACAGCTGTTATGTATCCAAACAAACTGACTTATTAATGCAACAACAAATTTAAGTTAGATTTTTCAACAATACAAATCAACAATTACTGATTGAGGTTATGTGTGACAATGTGTTTCAAATTATCTAGGTCAACTTATACAATTAAATATAATGTATTTTAGACAATAACTGACCTAACAAACACTACAATACTGTCTACAAGGTGAGATATATAGCTCATACAACACTAATCTGAGTTCAGATACAATCAACGGCTAAGATACAAGTTTACAATATAGGCACAGTCAACCACGCTCTTGCTATCAAAAATATGTCTAGAATTACCGTAGGCTTACTGGGAATTGGTTGTAGGCACAGTGGAAGCTAATTTATATTCATCCAGTTGTCCTAAAGCAATCAAATGTCTGACACATATTGCTGAGATTCTCAGCGATGACAAATTATAATGTAGTTATGTGAAAATTTTACCTTATAGCTCCTGGTGATGTTCTTGAAGTGGACCTATAGATTAACCTATAATTTTGGCCAAAATAACAAGAGAATCGAATAGATACCAGTGTACAATTCGGCGAAGTCCTTCTCCTCGGGCACCAATCAGGAATTCACACACGTGTTTTACAAAGTTCAATATTTCACAAATGTTCATTAAGATACAACTTATCCTTGGTCACAAGTAAACCGATGCCAGCTGATTAAAGAAGCGGCACTCAAACGGGTTCCAATACTTCCAATTTTATTACAATATTCTACGCGAGAGAGCAAAACGGCGTCTTAATTTTTCAAGCGGAAGGAAGTGACAGTTCAGTGTGACCATTGTCAGAAATTTTCAATAGACTAAACAAAATGTTACTCAATCGATCTAATCGATTTGACTTATAATAAAAACTAATTCTATTTCAAACAGACGCAAATATCCGGCCAAAATTGTTGCGGAGGCTACGGGATACTGCGAAAAAACTGTAAGAAATGTAGTAACTGCAGTAAATTCATCAACTAATTTAGGCCGACTGAAATTTAGTTCACCAAAAAGAACGAAAGTTACGAAGAAAAAATATGCTATTAACGATTTTGATTTGGGAGTCATCAGAAGAAAAAATCATCAGTTTTATGAGATCGATAAAATAGTGCCAAGTATTCGTAAATTACTGTCCAGATTGAGACAGGATGGCATATTGAATTGTGGACGAGAATATCTGAGAAATCTTTTACACAAAATGGGTTACCGTTTCAAAAAATGTAGATTGCAGAGACATCTTCTCATAGAACAACCTAATATTACAGAGTGGCGGAGAAAATACTTGACGAAAATCAGGAAATACAGAAGCGAAAACTGCAATATATATTTCCTAGATGAGACATATATTAATGCCAGTCACAATGTGAGCAAATGTTGGCAATCAGTGTCAGAACCTGGAATTCACACTCACATCGGGACGACGTGTGGTAATTCTTCACGCTGGGTGTCGAAATGGCTTGATTCAAGGTGCATTAACTATATTTAAATCAGACGCTAAGACCGGTGACTACCATGGAGACATAAATGGGATACATGTAAATACTTTTTATAAGTTGGTGGATGAAAAGCTAAAAGATAAGTTGCTGTCGAACTCTGTAGTTATCATGGACAACGCATCTTACCACAGCGTTCAAGTTGAGAAGTAACCGACCATTACAAGCCTCAAAAGTGAAATGTAGAACTGGTTGCGGCGCCACAACGTTGAATTTTCCGAAACTAAATTCTTATCAATAACACACAAAAAGAGCCCGCTTACAAAATTGATAAACTCTTAAAAGCTCGTGGACTCACAGTACAATGTTTACCGCCATACCATCCAGACCTGAACCTCATCGAGTTGGTCTGGGCTGATGTCAAAAACAATATAGCGCAAAACCATACTAATTCTTCTCTAGACGAAAAGATAAACACACTGAATTTATTGTTTTCGGAGTACACGGCAGAAAAATGGCAGAGATGGATGACCATGTCCAAAAAAATTAAAACGTTTACTGGTATCGCGACAATAGGTTCGATGATAGTATTGAGCCAATAATAATAAATCTGTAGGATGACTCTGATTCATGCTCTGATAGCGAAATGAAATGGGAAGTTGAAACAGAATCTATGTCAGAATAGTCAGTGTAATTTATTTACCTAGTAAATAGGTTTTAATTTTTAATTTGAATTGTCATTCACTTTTTCTTTTTCATGTACAATGTTATTTCCAAGGATTAAAGATTCATTTCATTTATATTGGTTTTTTTATTGTACTTCACTACATTGGACAAAGCAGGGATTGGATAATATAATTATACCCGTAAATATAGTTAAAAGTTGCCGTGTGGTTGACGGCATAGATTGCCGTGTGGTTGACGGCATAGAATACAAGTGTCACCACCCCCCTATCTTCCCGTGGGTGTCGTAAGAGGCGACTAGGGGATAACACGATCCAAATACCATCTTTGTGTAGAGACTGAAAACTCGACATCAAACCCTATGCGACTGCCTCGTTGGTTTCGCGGCATAAATGTGCGCGTGGGATCGGGAGGTCCCGGGTTCGATTCCTGGGTCGGGCGGTGTTATTAGGTTTTTCTGTAACGAAGTTCTCGGTAGCCGCACGGAGTCTGGAAGTGTGCCCGGTACGGCAATAGGCTCGCCCCTTATTACGTGGGACTAAAGTATGTCTGGCGAAAAGTGGGTGTAGAGATACACCTCTGCCTACCCCTTCGGGGATAAAAGGCGTGACGTTATGTATGTATATAGTTAAAAAAATTGTGCTTCGATATCGTAAGATCTGTCTGACACTACGAATCTCATGTGCGTTTATGCTCTTTCCTGACCACACTCCACCTCCCCGCACCTACCTAAGGCGCGGTACAGCGTAGTGGTTGCGGTCAAACTATAATTGTTACAAATTATCTTATACATATTTTGTGATAGAATGATAGTTCACCCTATTGAAACCCATCGTTTTACTAACAATACCAAACTTTATGCGGTACAGACTTCTCAAGCTCAATGTCCGGAGAAGCTTTATGAGAATCAGGTATGCGTGCGAGAACCTCCTTAGAGTTGCTTGTCCATTTGACAAGATCAAACTGGCCTTGCTTGAAAAGCTGAATAAGCTCTTCACAAAGCGAAATTGCTAGCGGAACGGACATGACACTACAGGCAATGTCATCCATATACAAAGCGGAAGTAACAACAGCTGCTGCGGCGGGAAAGTGATCGCCTTCATCAGCGATCAACTGGCGAACAACTCGTAACGCGTGATATGGGCTAGACTTGAGTCCAATACAAACACGATTGAACTGATACACGGATAAAGGTTCCTTACGTTCGCTGACAGTACGTCGTCAGGCGGGAAATTAAAATCATGCATTACTGCAGTACGTCGAGTGACGGGCTATTGTATTTAAGGAATACCGACGCTACGTCGTTCGACGAGAAGTTTTGATATAAGTAATAAAGAGATTAGTACCCACTGTCGTATTGTGAAGAACTCATATTTTATACTGTCGTAACACAAGTATTTTATGTTATGTTTCTTACTGCCATCTCAGTCGCGCACACACACACACGCAAACCGCTCACACATGAGTACTACGTCGACCGGCGTGAGCGCGCGCGTAGTTTGTAGAACAATTAGTGCGCCCGGTGCTATTCTGTGAACACCACCTATTTACGCCGCTCCAAACGTAAGTAAATTTTACGAAACATAGATTTTGCTTCTTATTTGTTGTATGTTTGTGACGATTAGTGTGCATTTTTACAATTTTGTAATATTTTAATACTTAGTTATTTCTGTACCTATTATAAATAATGTGAATTTATTGAGTGACTGGTTAAAATAATATTATTATTGCAAGGTTATAAACGTGAAATTTACCTCTTAATAACTTTTATCATTGTTGTAGATGTCTGGAAAACAATCCAAAAAACGTCCAAGAATACGTTTGTTTGATGATTTGTCATCTAACTCCGAAACGGAGCCGGATCCCGATCCTTTCGAGGACAATGATGGTGATTTTGGTTCTGACACCAACTATGAACCACAGCAAATAGACGAAGATGGCGGCGCCTCTAGTTCGTCAGAAGAGATATTTTATTTTGATTTTGAACGGGACGATAGATCTACTGAACATACTGAACCTATATCAGAATCAAGGGACCACTCCCCGTCCCTCCTTACAGCTGAGCCCGATAGTAATATAGATTCAGCACGAGAGCAGACTCGCCAAAGATCCCCAGATCCAGAAAAACAGCCGTGGGCACATACAATATATGAAATTCCTGATTTTGAATTCGATGCAGATTCACAAGGCATACAATTCGAGATTAGCTCTCAGACTAGCGTTGAGCAAGTTTTCAATAAAGTTTTGCCGAAAGAATTAATTGAGTATGTTGTTCAGTGTACCAATAATTATGGCACAGCTTCGTGCAATTCAAATAAACCATCTACGAGACTTTCCCGCTCTTAAAATTTTCGCCATACTACCGTTGAAGAAATGAAAAAGTTTCTTGGACTTTCATTATTACATGGACATATTCGCACGCCCAAACAACAGAAGTTATTTACTCATGATGATCCACTATATTACCACCCGGTGTTCTCTTATGTAATGTCTTCGCGACGTTATGAGCAGATTCTTCGATGTATGTATTGTTCAGAGCTGGGCGCTAAAGGTGCAGAAAAGATTAATAAATTTACTGACATGTTGACTTTGAACTTTAGACAAATATACAAACCGCATAAAGAGCTTAGTTTAGATGAATCATTGCTTTTGTACCGAGGTAGGTGAAGCCTACCTCGGTACAAAAGCAATGATTCATCAGTATATTAAATTCAAAAAGGCAAGATATGGCATTAAATTCTACGTCTTGGCAACGGTTGACGGCTACGTCTTGAATATAATAATGTACAGCGGAAAAGACGAGAACGTGCAATCATCAGGTGCAATGGGTCAAAAACTAGAGCGGGTGGGTATTCGATTAATGAGACCATTTTTACTGAAGGGGCATGGACAACTATTATAATTCAGTGACTCTTTCCGAGAAATTACTAGATTTAAAGACACATACAAACGGTACCCTCCATGTAAATAGAAAAGATAATCCAAAGGAAGTGGTAAACGGAAAATTAAAAAAAAGTTGAACATGTTTGGGTAAGAAAAAATAAAGTATACGTCAGTAAATGGGTTGATAAGCGACCAGTAATTATGTTGACCACCAGAGAGCACCCCCGTATGATAGAAACAGCAAACAGATTCGGAAAAATGGTTAAGAAACCTATAGAGGTTTCAACATACAATAAGTACATGTCCGGCGTAGAAAGATCTGACCAGATGATAAGTTACTACTCTTCGCCAAGAAAAACAATACGCTGGTATAAAAAAGTATTTTTTCATCTATTGGACACTGCAGTATGGAACTCATATTACTAATACAAAAAAATTGTACTTAAAAATCCTAAATATGAGTTTTGTACATACCGAGAGCAGTTGATAAAAAAAATTTATAGATTTATTAATTATTTATTAATAGATTAATATATGTTACGTCGACAGACGTCAACGTCTCTCAACGTAGTGCCGCATTTAAGCTGATTAATATATGTTTAATATTACAGTACGTCGACAGACGTCAACGTCGCTCGACGTAGTGTCGCATTTAGACAGACAAACTGTGTTCAATTTGGCACTACGTCGAGGGACGTTCACGTTGTACGACGTAGTGTCGTATTTAAGCAGACAAACACAGGGGCATCATGTCACTACGTCGTTACACGTTTATCATTTAGTATGGAAAATTCTACTGACATATTGTGGGATTCAATTATGTGGTTACTGTCAGTGAACGTGTCGAATCAGTGAATGATAAAAAATCAATCCGAAATCTACGGTCAGATTCGCAAATGCCAATATTGAGGAACATTTGGCGGCAATCAGCTGACCGAGCAATTTGGAAAAGACGAAACTTTATTATGATGTTAAATAAATTGTTTAAATAAATGTAGATTAGGGCCGGCATGCAAAATGTCATTAAGGCGCTGTCCTAAGCGACTATTTTGTTAAATGAGGGGGTGAAGCAGGGGAGGTGAAGGGAGCTTAGCTCCGTCTACTGCGGGGCGCCCCCCTTCATTCTCGTCGCGTGCGGCCGTATTCTGGCGACATCCGTATTCCATAACATAACATATCTTCACGCCTTTTATCCCCGAAGGGGTAGGCAGAGGTGTATTACACACCCACACTTCGCCAGATATGTTTCGGTCCCAATGTAATAGGGGGCGAACCTATTGCCATCTACCGGGCACATTTTTAAGCGAGCGATAATTAATATTTTTATTTTAATACACACATAACTTCGAAAAGTCATAGGTGTGTGCCCGGGGTAACTGGGGATCGAACCCGAGACCATCGTCTCGGCAGTCCGTTACGTACACCACTGGGCTATCGCCGCCTTCGCTATCCGTATTCCAATATTTCAAAATCGCAAGCAAAACGTTTAAGCATATTGAATTGAGATACTGATATTAAAATTTATATTCCATACATCAATCTGTTTGTGCAATACAAAAATTGCGCTATGCCTAGCGCAATTTTTGTTCTCAGTGCAGCCGTGAGCAAAACTGGTTTACATTAGACGTTAAAGGTATTAATAGTTGACGAAAGTAGGTAAATACCTACGTGCCGTAAGATGATAAAAATAATTAAGTCAGTTCTATGTATGGAGAGGCCATTATTATGTTTGTTTTGTTTTTGTATAAAAATAGTGAAGCAGTTCATAGAATACCTACATCTAATTCCATTCCTGCCAGTTTTCAAATCTGTTTTGCAATAAATTGGCTGTGACATACGGGCGGACAGACAGACAGACATTGCGAATCTATAAGGGTTCCGTTTTTACAATTTTTGGCTACGGTACCCTAAAAAACACAATACTGCTCTACTAAGCGCAAAATCCGTATCTCAACTAAAGCGAGCTTCGAGATAATTGAAGTTTAGTAAAAGTTGATTTCTTTTATGTATTTATGGATGTTTATTGTTATTATAGGTATAATTATTATGGCAAAGGTTTCGAAATACGTCGCCGTTTTTAGCGGTTGTGAGTGATTGGAGAGGGAGCAGGGGAGGTCTTGAAACCCCCCTCACCATTTTCACTTGCCGGAAATACTTGGTTTCCTCTGAAAAAAAAAATCTCCAAACATCGGTGTGTATGGCACTGCCAACTTCCACATTCATCACACTAGTTTAATAAACTAAGGTTGTCGGAGCCCTGCGAAGGGCTTCTATTTTCGGATTAAGGGTCAACATAACCTATTTATTTACTTATTACAGTCGCACCTAACCCAAGGCACTCGAAAGCAATGACGCACAAATTTGACATTAGCTGTCAATATGATCATTCCAAGATGGCAGTTTTGCGTTTCGTTTCACGTTTTTCACATAAAACCTAAAAATTACATTTGTAAAACTGTACTAAAGTATAAAAACTATGTTCCATTTTGCATAATTGCCGAAGTATTTATGAAATTTTGAAAATTGTTTAAAAATATATAGACGCAACTCCGGCAGCCAAAATTACTTTTAGGGGATTAAAACTAACTACCTTAAGCCCCCTACACTACCAATACCCTCAAATTCAGGCGACTCGTTTCGAAACCCAACCCATTATTATTTTTCAAAATAGATGAAACATCAAAAATATATGTGGATATACCTTATTCATGAGATATTGCTATGTCGCTTAGAAAATTATAGAATTAGAATTTGAGTTACTGGTTTTTCGTTAGCTCTCGTCATACATGTTTGTATGGAAAAATATAAAAAATTTCTTTCGCTTCAAATATGTGTTGTTTCCAAGAAAATAAATATTAAAAGATATTTATTTAGGTATATTCATTTATAATTTATTAACGAAATACAGAGTTTACAGCTCATCAAAAGTTAGCTGTCTGCTACAACCCGGCAGGTTTTCTTTATTCTCATCGAATGTTAAAGGCAGTGTGTGAGGTGATAAAGCTTCAATACTTATTATTTGCTGTTGTTCACGAGGCACAGTTTCATTTACTTTCCTTTTACGGCGTGGTATTGTAGAAATTTCAAGCACTGATGAAACATTTTCCTCTCCGTGATCTCGCAATGCCATCCCTTGAGCTTGACGAGAATCTACAATTTCAGGCAACTGCCAATTCATATAAAACGCCACAAGCTTCTCCCAGGAAACATCATCTCTTTCTATAATTTATATTTTTAGTGGTATACTTTCGCCACTCCACACAGCAAATAAACACTTTTGTTTGCGTGTAACGTGGCGTTGCCCCTGAATTTGGTAATAACAATTACAATATTTGTTTAGACTAGTCAGTTCACTTTTTATCATGTTTCCATATTTGTATTTTATTTGCTCTTATACTATTCTCCAGGCCATTCTTAAAGGCAACTTTAGAACATTAAATTTCCACAATCGTGTTTGGACCTATTAATCCATCTGGCGTGGCACCAATAATCGAATAATCCACAAGGCTCGATTGTTACATTTTCTTGCTTCGCCAGTTGTTGCAAAGCCAGTTGTTCATTTTAGATTCCATGCGCAACTGATTTTAAATTGCAAATATTTTATTTGTACAAAATATTTTTTACTAAGTTGGCTTTACTGCTGTTATCTCTTCTTTTTACCACTATACAAAAATTTCAATCTGTCAACATATTCTTACGCAATTCGAACCAGTCACTGCTATCCCTCTTGTAATTTTTGCTTATCACTTCGGAATTTGAGTCAAATTTGTTAAAAAAATTGTTTGGCATTTCTTGGCTAGCTCTTGAAAAGATCGTGTTAGGAATGACTGAAGTCAAATGTGTGTAAGACGTTGCAGAACTGTTATCTTTAACTTCACTGTAATTACAATAATGATAATTAGTTACGCACTTTATTATTAAAAAATACTATATCTTGTGTTATAGCAAACAGAGAAGTTACCTTCTTACTTATAAATGATTGATTTTAGAAATTATAAAGATATTAGATGTACTGAGACATACCTAATAGTTTATGAATAATCAAAGTTTTACCCGATGTACCTAAAAAGGTTTATGTTCAAAACACAATAATACAACATTCGTTACCGCTTGTGTGCGGATTGCGGAGCGCCATATTAGCGCTGCCATCATTATTGTTCGCCGTGGCGGCATCTTAGCGCTCCAGGCGCTCTGACAAGCTAATGAATTTGAAATATAGGTAAGTACATAAAATGATTCGATTTTATGTTATTACTCTTTCAAAAATTGGAAACTGTGGCAGCTATGTATTGTGAGAATAATTTATATAATTATATTATGCATAATCGATAATATATAAGTAACATAGTTAGTCATAAAAGACTCTTATGAAAATAATTTGTGTAAAAATGTTACATATTTCATAATCACTTGGCCATGGATGAATTTCTATTTTATTACGACGCTTTCTTGTACAATTCCTTAGTAGAACTTCATTTCTCTAATTGTCCATATTTTATTCTTTTAATTATATATTTATAAGCACAGAAACAATAACACATTAAACGCAACAAGAGTATAAACTTAGGTCCTAATTATATGTGCCCATAGTTACATGAAAAGCCTATTTGATTCAAAGTATTCAGTCTATAACATAAAACATGAAATTACGAACTCAAATCGGCGTATTATAATAACAAACAGGTTTACGTAAAATTTCGTGCAGCGGAGACGCAAGCGACATGACCTATCTGTCACAGGGCTCATAGCCGAATGATGAGGTCTGGGCGGGGCGTAAACTAGCAACTGACACTCAGTACACCGCTTATGCTAACAAGGTTTAAATTGCTGAAGCGTTTGATATTGATGGGATCTACCGAGCGTCAAAATCATAGACGTTTGGCAGATTTTATTTTATTTTACAAAATATACACTTATAATATAAAAATAAATAGGGTAATTCTTTAGTTCATTAGATTTCCTACAATATTATCAAAAAAAATATGACAGCTTACGATCAAAATATTGCAAACAGTGAGACGAAAGATTATTTTCAGCCTCGATTTTGTGATTTTTTTACCGTGATTCTATTTTACGTAAATGAAAAATTCTTTCAAAAGTCTTTTGTTTAGACTTTTGACTTTAAGCTCTTATTTTTGCTAGTTTGTAATATGTACCGTTATGGCTAGATGCGCGACGAAAAATTAGGTGTTTCACGGCTTCTGAGGTATAACAGCGCCTTAACCGACTGACCCGATGTAGTCTTACAACTAACATCTAAAACCACACGAAGTTTAGTAGAGGTTTTATCTTCGCGAACTACGCCGTGATGCGGGATATAATATGAGGGAAGAGAGTTGCCCTCGTTGTTTACAACTACACTCAAAAAACCCTAATTTATGTAGTCACGAATGACGTCATTATAGGCGCTGCGTAACTTAAGTGATGCATCAAGTTTACGTTCTACACATTGGAAACGTCTAAGCGCAGCAGCGTACGAGTCGCCTAACGAATAAGGGTCACCATAGAATGGCAACGCCACTACGTATCTGCCACTGTCGTCACGAACAGTGGTAGCGCGGAAATGTTGTTCACACTCGAGATCCTTACGGCTCATCGAGGGCGGTGCGGTAATCTCTTCGAGCTCCCAAAATCGCTTGAGAAGAGAATCAATATTATTTTCTTGAAGACCAGAACAACAACAAGACGTTATATATTGAGAAGTATGTAACGTAGGTACGGTACCCATAGTCACATACCCAAATACCGTCTCAATAGCGGGCGGTAAGTTATATTGCTCACTACGTACTATTTTAGTTAGTAGCAAGTGCGGAAATATTGAAGCTCCGATCAAAACATCAATGTCTGCCGGATTCGCAAACTGCGCGTCTGCCAGCGGCAGTGTCTCGAGGTGGGTGAGTAATGATACGTCCACATTAGCGTTCGGCAATGTGTCTGAAATACGCTCCACGATAAGCGAAGAAATGTTAAAATTAATATTCCTATCAAAACGCGAATGTATTTTAACATCTACGGAACCCTTGCAATGTTTTTCTGAACCTCCGATCCCTTTGACTACTAAGTTAGTATTTTTAAAGTTATTCCACAGTCCGAGGCGTTTGAAACAAT
This sequence comes from Euclidia mi, assembly GCA_944739405.2. Lineage (NCBI taxonomy): Eukaryota > Metazoa > Arthropoda > Insecta > Lepidoptera > Erebidae > Euclidia > Euclidia mi. Next base: position 62,771,793 of record OX123189.2, read on the forward strand.
CAGAAGTAATAAAATTACTCTGTGACGCACTGTCGAGTAGACATCGAACCATGTGAGGCGCTCCATTAATATCATAAACGATAACTTGCGCTGTCGCTAACAGAACAGTCTTGGACGCCGTACACCGCGGCTTAGCACTGCACTGATCACTACAAGCGCGCGAGGGCCGTTCGCGCGTGCACGCCGCCCCCGCAATGGACGTCGTACACAACGATACTTCGCTCTGAGACGCGGAAAGTGGAGCCATCGTGGCCTGCACCTGCGACGTAAGCGTGTCAAGGTTACCGGCTTGGCTCGACGACGGATAACTTTTATCGAAGTGTAATAATGAGTGGTGTCGTTGATTACATGAACGACATCTCGTCTTACTAGAACAATCGCTCGTTTTATGCTTTATACTTAAGCAATTAATGCAAGCTTTGTTATCATTCACACATTTGAAACGAGCAGTCGGCTTTAAATTATTAAAGGCGGGACATTTATAGAAATGGTCGTGTACTATATTACTGCACAGACACTTCTGTGAATTATTATTATTAGATTCCGAGCATGCTACGTACTTGCGGATTAGGGACCGAGTTATTATTGCTATTTCGCGCTTTATTCGACCTTTGTTTGCTATTATTATTATTAGACGAGCTAGATGAACTAGACTGCGTATTATGATATATTCGACACTGATCTTTGATGAAAGAAATAAAACTATCTAGTGTAGGTATTTTATGATTGCGTTCCGTCATCTTGATTGCGCGAATTGTTTCAGTGTCAAACTTTTTTAAAGCGAGTTGAAGAAATATAAAGTCGGAAAGATCTTCTAATTTTAAGTTTTTAAGGGAATTAACTGCGGTAACAAAGTTGTCTATAAACAGCTGGAAATTCGAAACAGACGCGGCACCGGACAGTTTAAGATTTAAAGCTTGATCAAAGTAAGTAGACGCTAGAACACGAGTATCTTGATACCTATCAAGTAGTGACTGAAATATGACCTGATAATTCTCAGCACTGGGTGTGACACCTGCAAATACAACCTGTCAGCATCTGTGAGAGAACCATTATCGTGCACTGTAGACTTAAAACTCGCATAGAATAACGGCCAATTTTGTATATCGCCATCGAATGACATGAGCTCAATTGGCGGTAATCTCGGCGTTCGAACCGCAGGAACGGGTTGTGCTGAATATTTACCCTCCGTTTGTAATTGTATGCGCTTGATGATACAATAAAGATCTTCGAATGAGGTGTAAGCCTGATAATTCGGCTGTTCATCAGGATTAATAGAAAGCAATCTTGCGTTATAATCGTCTAACAACTTATGAAAATCTATTCGAATACTATCTACTGTCATACAATAACTAAGAAATGATTCCCTATTAATGTCGGCAGTAGCGGCAGTTTTTGAGCGCTAGTAAATGTTTTGAATACGCTCAAATAAAATATTGCGTTTTGTTTCTAAGATTGTCAGCTCTTTTTCTTCCGACATGCGTGGCTTCTTTTGTTGTGCCATGTTTACTTAAATATAAGCTAATGAGACCGAATCAAAATAAGAATACCTAAAGTACCTATTATTTTACCTACGTAGGCAACACTTTAAGGCGGTGGAATTAAACGCTGCTTGAAATATGTAATTTACAAGACAACTATGATAGTTCCAGTAATAATAATTGGGTTAGTAGGTAGCTACATAAAACTATATTACCTACGAATGCGTGCGGAAATAACCCTGTAATGGGTATGTAAATGGATTAGGAGTATAGCTAGGTGCTATAACTACCTAGGTAGATACTTCTAGAAGATACCTACGCGAGCGAGATAAACAAGAGTTTACGTATAAACGCAAATGAATCCGGCTTCGTACGGACCAAAAAAATGGTTCGGCGAGGCACCGAAACCGTATGTTCCAGGCGATTTGGGAAAATACTTATATTTTGGACTGTATGTGGGCGAGTTCTGATCGCCTAGGATAGGAAAAGGGAGTGGAAGTTGGGAGTTATAGATACTGGGAGGAATGGGATTTGCAGCACACCTATCTTCGTTCTCTCAGCTCGACAAGATGGCTGTCGTCGGCTTCTACATCAGCGAGGAGTCGGGCTGTAAGCTGATCACTCCGTCTGGATCCAACCCAGAACTACACAAATCACTTCACTTCACCCGCGGGCGGTTTTGTTGCGTTTATAGTATAGAAGCGGTAAAATATGGCGGTATCATGTACACGTGTTCGGCGCGACACGGATGATTCTTGACGGACAAACGGACAGACAGACAGATAGACGAAAATGATAGGGTAGTTTTGGACTTAGAAACGTGTAACTAACTACATGCACTTAAAAAAACATAGTTATTTTGAAATCACAGACAGACACTTCAATTTTATTTATATGTATAGATGAGTAGAAGAAGTAAAGACTTGTTATCGCAACAACAGCGCCAACTACCGGGTCACATTGAAGCCTATATGTAGCGCTATAAAGTCCTCTACCTTGCACTGAAAGTCTCATTTGAATCAGTTCAGCCGTTCCAGAAATTACCCCGGACAAACAGAAAGACTGACAGACAGACGGACAAACGGACAGACAGATAGACAGACAGACAAAAATGTTGAAAAGGGTAGATTTGGACTTAGAATCGTGTAACTAACTATATGCACTTGAAAAAACATAGTTATTTTGAAATCACAGACAGACACTTCAATTTTATTTATATGTATAGATGTAGTATAGTGTTTTGTTTGGAATTGTCGTTACTATTTGCTCCTTTTGCTCTTAATTCGACAAAGGTTCTACAATTTTCCTCTTCGAGGCTGTCGGTGAAACGTAACAAAAAATAACTTTCTATAATATCATTTTTATTAAAATTTATGTTACTGCTTGCCAATTTATAAAACAAATAAAATAGTGGAATAAACGTAACAAAATGTTAAGGCTACGTCCCTGCGTAATTGCAGAGATTCAAGGGTCTTAGCCTTAAGGTCACCTAAGATACGGACAGCACGCCGCTGCAACCTATCAAGGGCATCTTGCAGCTACTGAGCGGAGCCGTTCCAGAGATGAGAGCAGTATTCCACGCAGGAGTGAACCTGAGTATTGTATAATAGACACAGCTGCTCCGGCGTGAAAAGCCTCCTCACTCTGTTCAGGACTCCGAGTTTTCGAGATGCCGATTTAATGACACCCTCGGTGTAGTTTCTCTGGTTGAGATTGCGGCGTATGTCCATACCAAGTATATTTAGACTGTCCTGTATCGTTAGTGGAGTGTCCAGAAGAGAAGGCTGGGGAAGGAATGGAGATAACTTAGCTGAAATTGCGCAGACCTGTGTCTTCTTGGCGTTGAACTTGACCATGTTTTCAGCACCCCAATTCGAGATGCTGTTCAAAACCTGGTCAAGCTCAGCGACAAGTTTTCGCCTATTTTCCTCAATGTCGGCCTGCTTAGCCGCAGGATGCCGAGATACCGCCCATGCACGGTACTGTCAGCTGCATAGCAATGTATGCTCTCATATGATTGATATTATGCAGAAGAAAAAGTGTGGGCGATTAGACGGATCCCTGGGGCACACCAGCATTTAAAACTCACACCGTTATCCACAGCATATACAATTCATATAACTATACTAATGAACAATCTATACGAGTAAGACTACAAGACTGTTCAAATAACTATACATCGGAATCCATCTGAATCGGAAGTTTCTTTAACAAAGCAGAACGAAATCTATTTGCTGACACTGAGAATAAATCTAATTCTGTACTTTCTGAACAAAAGTCATTATTGTTTTTGCACAAGCGACGTACAAGCGCCCGCAGACCAGCATTGGTGCGGCAAAGGGACACAGCAAAAAGAGGACGTGCGCGCACCTCTCGTCTAATAACAGTTCTTGGGACACAGCATATTTTATTAGTAATCTCAGAGCAGTTATACCTGTTATAGCATACTTCGAAAATAAACAGTCATCATTTCTAGATATAAACGTCTAGACTTCAGGCTCATTAGATTGTATTTATTAAGAAGATTTTATAGTTTGGGAAATTGTGGCAGCACCTTTAGTGCATCGATCTAAGGAATTTGCGCTGCACTCTTTCTAGCATCTCAACGTATTTATTATAAAAAGGGTTCAACACCACCACCACACATATTCGAGTTGAGATCTAACAATTAGTGCTTTATAGAGATGAGAATAAGTGCTTGCGTGTTTAGATTCAGTAGCTAATCTCATAACGAACCCGTATATACGATAAGCCTTTTTGGTGATGTTATCAATATGTTGATCAAGGTGAAGTTTGTTATCTAGTAGTACCCCTAGGTCTCGCACGGATGGAGCTTTCAATAGAGTTACATTGTTTAGATTATAATTATGATTTAACCCTTGAGGTGCGATCAAACTAAAGGCAAAGTGCCACAAGTGCGAAAGGTCACGTTGCTGCAAATTTACATTGGCACAGGTTACCGGAAAAAAAAAAATTATGACACCTTAATATAATTATATCACATAAATTGCATATTATTGTGTTGGTTATAAAATCAGCTATCATAATAGTAACATGAATTACTACTAAATACTCACTTTTCTAGCAAAACAAGCTTACAAACTTAGAGGTTTGTTTTTTTCACTCGTTCACACAAACATTTTATCACATATTAATGAATTTCATTAGGTACTTGTTTGGTTCATAAACACAAAAACATTATCACATATACCTTTAGGTTTTCACACAATGCATTATTTATTTGTAACAAACGAATCTAACGCCACTAAAAAAAGTATAATCCGAACGCGTAACAAAACGTTCGCCGTGCCTGGCAGCCATGTTACTGTTACGAACACTGTGGCTGTGAATGATTTACCATTTGAAACACGATAACAGTGAAAATGTACAACAATGCTAGTATTTAGTTGCTAAAATATGTTTTCAGATAAATAATCTGGGTACTTATATGTCTTTCATAACTATTAAAAGAATATTTATCATAAAACAGAAGTAGAAATAGCCCTTCTAGAAAGTTTTTGCCGTTTATCACTGTATTTCTTGTCTTTGTCACGAATAATGTAACTTCACAATTAATATTTATTTCTTTCTGAGTAAATATATATGAGTATCTTTATAAAATATTCACCGGTTTCTTCCACAAGACAACTTTTATTATAAAGATCACGGAACAAAACACAACAATGGCGGACGCTTTCGCAACTGAGACAGATAATTATATTTCAATATTTTTTGGCGCGTTTCGTTTCCCTCACCCTTCTAAAACGATTTAGTTGAATAGAATATGAACTATTCTTATAGTTACTACTTTCGTTTCTTGGTTTAAGTAAAACAAACGTGAAAAAACCGCGACCAATAGAACGATTTTTAATTGATCACAACCGTGCGTGCCTCAAACACCACCAAAATTAGAGCACGACCGTACATGCTGTAATCACGTAGGAGGTTAAAACGTTTTTATATTTTGTGAATGTGTGGTCTATTGGGAGGCTGAAATGAGAAACTGGAATGCTTTGTACAAAAGATGATCTTTAATCCGTGTTAACTACACGAGATCCGTACAGTAAGTGAACTTGCACATACACGATACAATTAAAAAAGTATTAAAATTATAATTATTGCTTTGAGCGTAATGCTGCTATGATAATTTTGTCAGGCGCGCGTGAACATGCCCCCGGGCGTTGAAACCAACGGTTTCAACCAGACTACGTAGACACAGGCAATGGACAGATTCTGTCGAACGCTCTGCGAATGACTCCAGTCGATGTTTGAATGTCTGCTACACGAGCTATGCCATCTGTTCCGGGGTGTACAGCCACAAAGCGTCCAAGACTCCACTTCAGAGGAGGAAGATTTTCTTCTTTGATGACAACAAGGGTGTTCAGCTTTAGTCCATCCTTGCAAGAACGCCATTTTGACCGCAGCTGTAATTCTGAAACATACTCCTTGCTCCATACATATAGCTACTCCAAAAGTGCTGGCGCAATTGCTCGATTCGTTGAAAACGAGAAAGATGGCTAGCAGAGTGGTCCGTGTAATTCGGTTGCGGCAACGAAACAAGGGGTCGTCCAATCAGGAAATGACCTGGCGTCAGCGGTGTGTAGTCAGCAGGATCTGAAGACATCGGCGTCAGGGGACGAGAGTTTAGTATGGCTTCAATTTTAGTCAAAGTGGTGTAAAGCTCCTCAAATATCAAATTACAATTGCCCAGCACTCTTTGAATGTGATACTTTGTGGACTTTACACCCGCCTTCTAGAGGCCACCAAAATGAGGCGTATACGCTGGGTTGAAATGAAACGTTATTCCGTCATTAGCTGCACTCCCACCCAAGGACGAACTATTTAATTTTAAAAATTTTGAGAGGTCGTTGTACGCACCGACAAATGAGGTACCGTTATCAGAAAATATATCAGCGGGTTTACCTCGTCGAGAAATAAATCGATACAAAGCTAGTAAGTAACTATTGCTGGTTAAATCATCTACGGTCTCCAAATGGATGGCCTTGGTGGTGAAACAAATAAAAATTGCGATGTACACCTTTACCAGCCTGCATCCACGACCTTAACGACTAGCGCACATAATAGGACCGGCATAATCAACGCCCGTACTTTCAAAGGGATAACCTGGACTCACACGTTCTTTTGGTAAATTACCCATTATAGGCGTCACAACCTTACCTTTCATGCGATGGCAAAGAACACATTTATGATAACAGGCCTTCGCCAAGTTGCGACCTCCTATTGGCCAGTAAGATTCCCTAATTGAGGCTAATAAAAAATAGTAACTGAGGGCCAGCATGCATCAGCCTTTTATGCTCAAAATCAAATAATAGCTTAGTAAAATAATGAGTGGACTGTAATATAATCGGGTGCGTTTTAGAAAAAATTAAATTAGAATTATCGAGGCGTCCACCTACACGCATTATTTTTTTGTTGTCTAAATAAACATTAAACTTAAGAAGAGCATTCGTCTTAGGTAAACTCCTTTTGTTTAAAAGTAATTCATACTCAGTAAACGATTCAGACTGACTTTGAATTATAACAGCATTTAATGCATCTTGTAATTCATCTTGTGACAAATAATTAGTTTCAGGGTAATGTTTCCTACATGACTTAATAAACCTTAACATATAAGCTACAGAACGTACAAGTCGTGAATAATTAGAAAATCGACTAAAATTAATCAAAGGTATAACTTTAGAATTATCTAAAACAGCACTTAGCACTACATCAGTTCGGACTTCCGGTAATGGCTCATCTCCTAAGCACTTAATTTGAGATGGCCATTCAGACGGGTTTAGCCTCAAAAAATCTTGCCCTGACCACCACAGATCGGAATCCTGCAGAACACTAATATACACGCCACGAGATATTAGGTCTGCTGGATTTTTATCTGTTGGGACGTGTCTCCATGTACAATTGCCCGCCTTGTCCAAAACTTCAGCTACGCGGTTACGCACAAACGGCTGAAGTTTGTTAGGCATCATTTGTAACCATCCCAACACTATGGTTGAATCAGTCCAGCAGTAAACCCGGCTGATCGCCACTCGAAGTGAACTCCTCACCTTCTCATAAAGACGAGAACTAACCAAGGCACCACATAATTCCAGCCTCGGAATTGTTGTGGGCTTAATGGGAGCCACTCGACTTTTAGCTATTAATAAACAAACCGAACAATCGCCTATGTCATTCATACTGCGAACGTAGACGTATGCACCGTATGCAGACTCAAATGCATCTGTAAAAATGTGGATTTCTAATTCCCTATATGAATTCATCATATCAGCCAAACGACGTCCACTGCTGGACATAGGCCTCCCCCAAGGTTTTCCACACAGACCGGTCTTGAGCCGCCCGCATCCAACCGCCTCCCGCGATCTTGACGAGGTCGTCGGTCCACCTTGCGGGGGGCCTACCTCTGCTGCGTCGTCCGGTACGTGGCCGCCACTCCAGAACCTTTCTGCCCCAACGGCCATCGGTTCTTCGAGCTATGTGCCCTGCCCACTGCCACTTCAGCTTGGCTATCCGGAGAGCTATGTCGGCGACTTTGGTTCTACTGCGGATCTCCTCATTTCTGATTCGATCCCGCAGGGAAACTCCAAGCATAGCTCTCTCCATCGCCCTCTGAGTGACCTTGAGCCTTCTGATAAGGCCCATAGTGAGCGACTACGTCTCTGATCCGTAAGTCATCACTGGCAACACACACTGGTCAAAGACTTTCGTCTTGAGACACTGCGGGATATCGGACGAGAAGATATGTCGTAGCTTCCCGAACGCTGCCCAACCGAGTTGGATTCGACGATTGACCTCCTTCTCGAAGTTGGGCCTACCTAATTGGACTACTTGTCCCAGGTAGGTATACTTGTCGACAACTTCGAGCGTAGAGTTCCCAACCTGAATAGGAGCAGGTACAACATGGACGTTCGACATGATTTTCGTCTTGTCCATGTTCATCTTAAGACCTACTTGTTGAGAGACTCTACAGAGGCCATCGAGCATTGTGCCTAGGTCTTCTATGGTCTCAGCCATGACTACGATATCGTCTGCGAATCGAAGGTGAGTGATGTACTCGCCGTTGATGTTGATGCCGAGCCCATTCCAGTCCAGAAGCTTGAAAACATCCTCCAGCGCAGTGGTAAACAGTTTCGGGGATGTGACATCCCCCTGTCTCATCCCTCGCTGGAGTTGAATAGGTTTCGAACTCTGGTCCTGGAGGCGGACTGACATAGTGGCGTTTTCATACAAACACTTCATCACTTCGATATATCGGTAGTCAATCCGGCACCGTTGTAGAGACTGAAGCACCGCCCAGGTTTCGATCGAATCGAAGGCTTTCTCATAGTCCACAAACGCCAAGCATAGGGGCTGGTTATACTCCTCGGACTTCTGTATAACCTGCCGCAGCGTATGTATGTGGTCTATGGTACTATAGCCTTTACGGAAACCGGCTTGTTCGGGAGGCTGGAAGTCGTCTAGCTTGCTCTCGAGACGATTCGTGATGACCCTCGAAAACAGCTTGTAGACGTGGCTCAGAAGTGTGATGGGTCTGTAGTTCTTTAAGAGGGTTTTATCCCCTTTCTTAAAGAAAAGCACCACCACACCTCTGTGCCATGCCTGTGGCGTTTTACCCTCGAGAATGACGGAATTAAATAGCTTCCGGAGGGCTTCTCTAGCGGGTGCACCGCCGGCCTTCAGAAGCTCGCTCGTAATTCCGTCATCACCCGGCGCCTTGTTGTTTTTGAGCTGTTTGAGAGCCACACTAATCTCGTGCATGCTGACGTCCGGGATATCTTCGGCATAGTGTCGGGTCAATCCAGCTCTAGGGTCTGACGCTGGAGTGCTTGCGGGTTGTTGCGTTGTCGTGTATAGCTGTCCATAGAACCTTTCGATCTCCTCCAAGAGCTCAGGCTTGGACGATACGATTCTGCCATCCTCCGTCTTCAGCTTTGTCAGCTGACTCTGCCCAACAGACAGATCCCTCTGGAACACTTTGAAACCCTTATTCTGATCGATCGCCTCACGAACACGTTATATATGAATTACAGACTACAATTCGCGGAATACGTAAATTATTTAAAAGAGGCAATGATTTATTTATAATGTCCCAATGTCTTTGGATCTCACAAGGTAGTGGTTGATCCCACCCCAGCTTATCTAACCACATTTTTTGCATCATTATTTTCATGGTGATAATAATGGGACCCAAGAGACCTAAGGGATCGAATATTCGCGCAATCACGGATAGCAAATCACGTTTAGTGTGAGTAGTTGCTGAGTTAGACAGATCTATAGAAAACCCAAGGTGGTCAGTGGTGACATACCAGTCTAGACCAAGAAACTTGTCAGGCCCACTTGATGTCTTATTTAAGTCAAGTGAGGCTGGCAAGTTGTCTGAAGAAAGAACAGCGTCAAACACCAGCTGAGGAACATTTGACTTCCATTTATACAATGGCATACATGCTGACGCAAGCTCATTGGTGACTTCATGACGAACGAAAGTCACATCTTCCAAGTCATCATCTCCAGTAACCAGGTCATCCAGTTAAAAATCATGTCTGATGATATCAGCTGTTTTAGGGTTCTCGCAGTCGTCTCCTATCTGTTTAAGACACCGTATCGCAAGGAATGGCGCGCTAGCCGTGCCGTATGTGACGGTGTTTAATTCGTAAACACTAATAGGCTCTAGTGAGCCTATTAGTGTTTACGAATATTAGTATAATATTAGTATATTATCACGCCAAACAATCTGTTGCGAATGCCTATCGGACGGGTGTACTGCTATGCATCTATACATCTTCTGCACGTCAGCAGATAAAACATACTTGTGAAGTCTGAACCGAAGAAATATAGACAGCAGATCGTCCTGTACAATTGGCCCGACCATCTGTAAGTCATTAGAAGATACTCTCGTCGACGTAGGACAACTAGCATTAAATACAACGCGCAGTTTGGTCGTGCTACTCGACTCACGTAGTATACCGTGATGAGGAATAAAATAACCAGAACACAAATTACTTTTAGTTATTTTAGTCATATGGCCAAGCGATTCATATTCTAGCATAAAATCATAATACAGCCTACTAAATTCCGGCTTAACCTTTAATCGACGCTCTAAAGACTGTAAACAGTGTGTAGCTCTTTTATAGGAATTACCTAGAACCGAGGGATCTTTCTTAAGGGGTATGCGAACACAAAAACGGCCATCAGACAATCGGGTCGTATTTTTAACAAAATGATCTTCACATAACTTTTCTTCAGGCATGTAAGAACTAGAAAACCTCGCATTTACCTCCTCTAATTGCCAAAACTTATTCGGAAACAAGATTATTAGATAAGTTACGTTTTAAATTATGCAAAAACAACGTAATATTATTGTTTACAATAGGACCGAAAACGATCCAGCCCAAACGGGTTTCACATAAAACTGGTTTTCCAGTACCCAATTTATAAATTTGTGATCCTAATAAGTCCCAAAATAAGTCAACACCGATTAAAATATCAATGTCTCCGGGCTTATAAAAAGCAGGATCTGCTAAAATAATATTTGACAGAATATCAAAATTCATATTTATGTCACGGCACGGTACATTACTCATAATAAATGGTAATACAAAACAATGAAGATTATAAGTAAAACTATCATCTAACGAAGATATCTCAACCTTACACATTTTACCTACGTGCGAAGTGACGTTGTTTATACCTAGTATAGCTTTGTTGACCTGATTAGTTATCAAGTGTAATCGTCTACTTAACTTGTCCGTTATGAATGAGGAAGTGCTACCACTATCGAGGACTGCACTAATGAGATGCACATAACCATAACGATCCCGCACTTTGAGCAGAGCGGTCGATAATAACACTTCTCGCTGTTCGTAACTTTGGCGCGATGCAATGTTTGCAGATAACGCGACGTTATTCGTATCAGTGGCGGCAGGCGGCATAATAGACGATACAGATTGATTATTAATCGGTATGGAAGTCGTATGACTAAGTGAATTTGCAATAGCTTCTTTAGAATCTATGTGAATTAGTGTGTTATGTCTACGTTTACAATGTTTACAACGTGGTTTTTTACATTTATTAGCGTAATGACCAGAACGAAAACAGCTAAAACAAATTTTATAAGTGGGTAGTAATTTGAGACGTTCGTCATTACTTAATGCAAGAAATTGTGGTCAATTATTTAATGTATGATCATTATTATTACATTTAGGACATGCTTTAGGAGCTAATTGAGTGCTAGTGTTGTTAGAAGATTGCATTGTTACCATTGACTTGATCTTAGGGCTTGATTTACCTGGCGTTTGGGAAATATGATTAATTCGAGCAGATCGGCACGGTGACGTAGGAAGTTAATAAATGAGTCAAACGTAATAATTGTGTCCTGATCAAACTTGCTCTTGTGCTCCTCCCACTCGCGATATGTCTTTTGATCAAGCCTACGTGTAACAATGTAAATCAAAAGTGTGTCCCAGTGCTTTACGGGCTCCCCTAACGATTCTAATGATTGTAAATCTTTATTTAATCGATCGATCAAGCCTTTTATAGCAACAGAAGATTCCTTTGAGATAGACTCAATATTAAATAACGACGATATATGATTATTGACTAACACTATTTTGTTATCAAAGCGATCGAGCAATAAATTCCATGCCACAGAATAATTACTTGACAAAAACTCAACAGCTTTAATTACAAGGGCTGCTGTTCCCTCCAGTGATGCTCTTAAGTAATGAAACTTTCTTATTTCGTCAATTGTATTATAAGCATGAATTAGGCTGGCAAAAGTGTCGCGAAACTCTAGCCAATTACAATATGAACCGCTAAACTTTGGTAACTGAATCGTAGGCAACTTGACTGGCCTATGCATACTAGCAACAGTACTTTTAGAGCTTTCTATCGATTTATTATCCCTATTAAAGTCACACAGAATATTCTGGACTCTAGACAAGGTTTTATAATAAAGAGACTCAAAATCAGAATGCTCACTGTATTGTAATTTTAGATCGTCCACAATGCATTTTAGACGTAACTGTACCTCATCATACCGTTCTTACAACGACTCCATTTTACCCATGCGCAACTGCAATTCAGAAACATCACAATTAGTTAATTGTTTGTCCTTAAGCGAGTCCAGGAAGGTGACGAAAGAAGTTAGACGGCCTTTAAAGCTGCCTCGCTTTTTAACTAAATCCCTTTCTTCAGACATTCTGGGATACGAGTGTTGTCCACCTGAAATTGATACAGGAATACAATTTAAATAGGAACAATATAATTGTTATACACGCCTACCAGTATAAGCACAAATTTAAAACAATTTGCAACGCAGAATTTTAATAATTAACTAAATAGAAGAACTAATTACAAACTATAGTTCAACTACCTACTATATAAATGTTGTAAGTTTTACTGCTAATTAACTATTTTTTACCTAGTTTTAACAAATAACACTAATAAAAGTACATAAAGATTCTAAATAGGCACTAACAATGACTTGCATTAATATCAAACACTCTAAATAAATTATAAATGTATATGTATGAGGTACTTGCAACAATAAACTATTGTCAGCTTATGGATTAGTTACAGCTTTATATAAAATTAAGTTTAAATAATGTAGCAAATATCTAAGCTAACTATACTATAATAAATACGATTTAAACTTAATCTGAACTATCGAATAATACTAATCACACAGCAATAAGTACCTAATGATATAATAAATGTAACACAATACTAAGTATAAAAAGGTATAAGTACTGACCTTTTACATTGGTAAATTTAATTATATTACCTGAGTGTTGGGTGACGATATTAATTATTAAATAAATGCAATACACCGCTAAAATGACTTGCTTGAGCTTAATCCAATCCTCAATCAACCTTTAAGTCACCTTCAATAATCCAAATCCATAATTCGCTGATTATCTTCAAAATATATATTATAAATCCATCCGACTCGAAGGACCATATGTGTGGTCTATTGGGAGGGGAAATTAACTATAAAAACATAGTTCATTTTTATTTTGAAAGTATAGTTTTGTTTCACATTGGAACCAACCGACTGCGCTATCATCGCAGTGTCAAATCTATTTTAATATATTTATTATAATCTTTACCTGAATAATAAAATATTAAAAAATAAAGATTTCGAGTCGACAACATATATCCGCAAAATTCGGATTGTCGACTATTTTGTTAAATTCTAATGGTTCTGACAGACAAATCGCAGTCGCCATATTGGCCACTCCAGCGAAACGTCACTGATACCTGATAACATTTTGAGTATTACCAAAGAGCTCAGATATTTACATAGAGGCGCATTTCATATGGGCGCTTTGAAGAAATATAAAAAAAAATATATATAAAAAAAAAATATAAAAAAAATATGGGTGCTTTGCTTTTGTAAACTTTCTGCAACTCAAAGGTCATTGGGTATATCTGACCCGCTTTGCGAACAGTGGCGGACATTAACCAAAATAGTTTTAGACAAAGGGGAATAATAAATGACCTTTCATTGCATACAATTGTTTGATTAAAAATCGTGGGAGAAAAATGTACAAGATCATTTAAAAAGAAAACAAACGGTATCAAAGGTTTTTATTTCATCTTATAAAGGCATAAAAATAATATCGGAACCGTACAGCGTGGTGCATGGTTGAGCTAATGTATAGAGATATGTTATATGATGTCTCTTTCGCACATTGAACAGGCTTTTTTTCGCACATTAAATAGCTGCGCCCATATCGCTAGCATTGTATAGCATATATAAGAAAGGAAATAAGGTGATAGTGGCAAACTACAGACCCATTAGCCTTACAAGTGTGCTCTGCAAATGCATGGAAAAGATTATAGCCGAGAAACTAAGAAATTTTCTAAACCAACAGGGCATAATCTTAGATGAACAGCATGGCTTTGTCCCAAAGCGCTCGGTGGTAACCAATCTACTTATCTGTGTTAACGAATGGGTAAAAAATTACAACGATGGGTCTCCGACTGATGTAGTCTACCTTGATTACGAAAAAGCATTTGACCGCGTACCTCTGCGAAGACTTCTACTTAAATTAGAACACCTCGGAATACGTGGCAAAATATTGTCCTGGATTAGCGACTTCTTAACAGACAGAACATTTTGTGTTCGAATTGGGGATGCACAATCACTCGCATACCCAGTGCTGAGTGGTGTACCGCAAGGATCCGTTTTGGGACCGTTGATCTTTATACTATATCTAACAGACTTGAAGAATACATTGCGACTCCCTTTATCACTGTTTGCTGACGACACAAAATTCTTTGCCACATGCTCGCTGTATAAAGACATACAGGAGGACCTAAATGCTGTATTTAATTGGACTAAGCAGTGGTTACTATCCCTCAACACTTCAAAATGCACCGTTTACATATTGGCAAAAATAACCCTCGACATATGTACTATCTCGACCAACAGCAGCTTACTGCGGTAGATAGATAGATAGATAGATAATTCTTTATTGTGCAAATGTTGGTACAAATTCGGTGTAAATGACAAGTGTACTACATACATATCAAATGCACAAGGGCGGCCTTATCGCAAAGTGCGGTAGATACACAAAGAGATCTAGGCGTCACCATAAGTCGTGATTTAAAGTGGGAAACCCACATCACGGGTATTGTCAAAAGAGCCAACTCTATGCTATACTTAATCAGGAAAGCATTTAAGTGTCTGACACCAGAAACATTGCTGAAATTGTACAAAACATACATAAGACCCCTGTTAGAGTATGCGTATGTGATATGAAACCCTTACTTCAAAAAAGACATTGCACTTTTGGAAAATGTTCAGAGGCGGGCGACTAAGATGGCTTCGATATTAAGGAATAAGCCTTATGAGGAACGCCTTAAAATACTCAACCTCATGCCGCTTGAAATTCGCAGACAAAGGGGATGTCTTATTGAAACTTATAAAATACTCACAGACTGCTATAACGTACCTGGTATCCAGGATTTATACAATCTGAACCAGAATAAACACTTACGAGGTCACTCACTGAAGTTATCAAAATACCACATAAAGGCAACCCCCTAAAACAGTTCCTACCAAACCGTGCAGTCACAGAATGGAACAAGCTGCCTGAGAGTGTGATAAATGCGTCCACCTTGAACTGCTTCAAAAACCGACTTGACAACTTCTCCAAATCTAAAAACACCCACGCATCAGCTTACTAAGCTGTTAGTGCGGTTATACTATAATAATAATAATAATTGTTTATATCTGTCTTGGGCCATACACCAGGAAGCAACAGACGCCCGCTGCCTTTTTAAATGATCTTTTGATTGCTTTGGATCAAATTGAATAAAAAATATTTTAATGCATTTTATTTTTCTTACCTATATCAATTAATTAGCGGACGCCCGCGACTTCGTCGACCTAATTTGGTGATCCCGCGGGAATATCGGGATAAAAAGTAGCCTATAACCTTTCTCATGAATGTGGCTATACACACAAAAATATATTTTCAAATCGGATCAGTAGTTTCAGAGATAAAGAGTATAGATATATACATAGATAACACATTAATGCGACTAATGCCATAGTAAATGAGAGCCATAGATGAATACACTCTGCTATATTTCGTTTGTGTCCGCCATGGGTATGGTTTCCATACCAAGGTGCCCAATGACCTTTACGCTTGGTGGCGTGGCAGTCGCGCTGTGACATATTCCCACCACCACCTCATGGTCCTACCTGCCTTGCGGCATACGGACCGAATCACGGGAGAAGCGCACGGTACTTGCGTCTGCTCTTTCCCGCGCGCTCTTTCTTGACTCCCTACAAATCTTTAATGTCCCGAGCCATACTCTCCCCAAAGGGGCTGGCTTCGAAAATATCTACTATCCCCTTAATAGGGCAAAACAACACAGAACGGTACTTCGCGTTCAGCGTCACTCAATCCTCTAGCTGTCCAATGTTCTTCTGATGGAGTGCCAAGTGTGCGCAAATGTGCGCAACGAGCGAAAGTTTTCCATGCTGCTAACCAGTTCCACGTGATACACTGGGCCCGCTTCTGCGTAGCGGATTGAATCTAGTATCAGCGATCTTCCTTCTGTGTACAAGCTACATTCCCAGAGCGCGTGATCACGGCTTTTCTCAGCTTCACCGCATGGGCAGACGGAGTGTCGCAAAGCCCAAGCTCGGTAGGCGCTTCCTGAAGCATCCGAGTTAAAACGTCAATTATAGAAGTATCCGCCCAATAAAAGGAGATTTGTGTTACTCAGGCAAAAGCTAGTTGATATATATATATATATATATATATATATTTAGACTTAGGGGCAGCATCAGATCTAGAACAAGTGAATATTTGTGAACCACAAAAATGAACGAATCTGCGACGTTAGGCGTGACGTTGTGAGATACTGAGAAAAGAATGATGATGGTGATAATGGTACATGAGACGTTAAAGTCTCGTAGTCTTTATCCAAAACACAGCGTTTTTTGTCATTCTTCTAGATATACATAGAATGTATCCTATTTACGATCCATGAGTTTAAAGCTAATACATACATAACATACACATAAAATGTATCCTATTTACGATCCATGAGTTTAAAGCTAATACATACATAATAAACACATAAAATGTATACTATTAACGATCCATGAGTTAAACTCATGGATCGTTAATAGGATACATTTATAAGAACATCCTAAGTCAAAAAAAACACCAAAAATGTTTCTAAGCTAGATTCACTAGTGTAGCGGACTGATAGCATGTAGAATACTAAATATCAGCATTCAGGTGATGCCAAACCCCATCAACAGATCTTTTGACAGTTAGTTACGGCATTTCACGTCTTTATTTATGTTTTATGGCGTTTTACCGTGAGTTATGTCTCGTGACACGACCACAGAAGCCACGGAACACATCATAATTATTATTAATAACAGTACGCCTGCATGTCACCGAAGGATTATGGAGATATTTATCACACCCGCATTCACTCCATAATAGGTCCTATAGCGTAATAAAGGTTGAGACTATTGCAGTTTCTTTCCTTTCTTTTCTATAGATGCGTATTCTACGCAATATTGAGACGGTTATCCGAATACTTAGACATATACACCACTATTTTTTAATTAGTACAAAATCTTTAAGGACATATTAGTTTGTTTTTTGTAGAAAATCTCACCTAAATCATAGACATATTTTAAAATCCATTCACTACTTCATTGATAGTACTTACTTTTGCCTTCCTACTCATACGCATTCTTTCCGTCGCACTTATAATGTAGGTAGCCTTAGACAATAAAATGAAGCAAAATATTAGGTGTAGGTAGTTACTTTTTAATTTTCTTAATTCTGCCCTCTCCTTCATACTTCATCCGGGCTTAGGACCGGCAAAATTTACCGTTTTACAAGTAATTAAATATGGAGGTATGTAATTAGAAAGCAAACAAATATCAAAATAAAAGAAGGCATTCTGTAATAAAAGAAAAGAGTAATATTGGCATTTTTATGAAATAAGAATCATCTGCTATTTACAAATATTTTTTTATCATCATCATGTCAGCCTAGAGACGTCCACTGCTGGACATAGGCCTCCCTCAAAGTTGACCGATTTTGAGCCACCCGCATCAAATTATTATTTACTTATGTAGGTATTATTTACTAACTTACAAGTATTTCCATTGTCCTTCGAAATGTCCACCACCATTGTCAATAAACAGACGGGCACGTTTTATTAAATTGTTTTTTAAAGAGAGAAGTACGCTTCTGTCTTTTCACTTCGTCAAAAGCGTCCAATATGCGCTGTTATAATTGTTCGACACTAACCGGCTCACTTTTGTACACTCACAAAAAGATGTCCATGGGCACAGCTGCACACGCGATTCCTCCACTCAAAATGTACGCACGAAGCATAGCTACATACTCCGGTGATGTGAACTGATTAGCCATCGCATCGGGCAAACGTAGACAAACAATTAACTGTTGCTCCGAAAAAATGGATGCGCTCACTTCAGCTAGCAATTTAGCACTGTTTGTCGCATCGGGGCGCGGCGCGGGCGCAGAGGGACAGGGGGGAATTTATCAATGGAGCAAGTTTACTACTGTTACTATTCATAGTACGCGGATCGGTCATAGTCTTAGTTATGCATTTACCAATTATAACGTATTTTTGTGGACAGTTTTGGGACTAACTGTTTTTATTTTTTAACTACATAAATATGATCAGTTAAAGATACTTAGTGCCCCGTTAAATTTTTTGTACTAATTAAAAAATAGTGGTGTATACATCATTTGGACAGATACATTCAAACAACGCTCTGACTGAGTAAACCAGCAACCCGATACATTGTCATTCCCAGAAATATTTTTTTACTACTGTTGTCCTTCTGAAAACATGTACAAAATCACACTTTCCAAATTCATACCCACTATTACAATAACATGAAGTTGCGACCCGAACAATAAGAGTTATACATACCTGAAGTAACGTACCCGTCCTTTCCCTTTCTGCGTTCTTTAATGGACTTATATGAGTAACATTCCTTTAAATGTAAGACAATTATCCTTTGAAACTCATCCTTCGCAAAAGTCACTGAGGATCAAAGTCTCTTTTTTCGTTGTTGCCGGTGCAGGCGTAACGAGTAGCACCAGCTTGCTATTAAACAAAGCGGAGGCTGTGTTAGCGTTACAAGTCAACCAACGCAGGCCAAAATTGGAAGTATTTCGGGCACTCTAGGAATTCCAACGCTAGCATATAAAGATGAGGCACTGGCAGACCAGCCTCAGGATTAAAAACAGAACCTATTATTAGTAACTCATTATGTTTTAAATTACTATATCTAAGAATTTGTTGATGATGATGAGGCTATTTTTAGATAACTATCGAATTTTATTCCGTGATATAGGTACTTACCCTTTCATTCCTCGCATCAGCACATTTAATCTTGGCCAAGCCTACCTATTCATTTTATAACTTCGAATATTGAATCAATGCCCTATTACTCAAAAAATCCCTCAGTGTTATTTACTTTAAATTGATATTCTATTCATTCCTCTATCTTCGTACAGCTGCCTACCTAACATTGAAGCCAATATTCCACAATTTCAACATTTTGTTATACATTTGTAACTTAGAAGGGTGCTGACAAAATCCCGAATTATTCTATTGTGTAACTTATCGACGTTGCCAAGGAAATACGAAATGGTTTGACCTTTAAAAATATATCGTTTATTCTATTTTCAAGATAAAATGACGACGCAATGTATCGACGCAAATAGTTTACAGTGAGGTTTAAAAAAGTTGCACTACTAAATTCATAATATTTTTTACAGAATGAAAGCCGTTCTTCGCATTGACTGAGAAAGATGCCTTAAAATATGTATTTTTACTTAAATATCGTCGTGCAACTCTACGTATGATTGAGAAAATTGATTCCAGAGTACGACGCCTACGTAGCTACTGCTCACGCCCGACCACTTTTAGGTATGTATGTCGTAGGTATATGAAACAGTGGCCGCTTGCATTGGTTGCCTCATTGCCATGAAACATGTCTTTTAGCATTATTGGTGAATACCTTGTCATCCTCCCAGCGTTATCCGAGTTTCAACTCAGGTTCCGCTTAGATACTAGTCTTGATTTGGCTGATTATTACCTTTTCCAGAGAGCGACTGCCCGTCTGACCTCCACAACTCAAAGGATAGCGATATCCCATGGTTTAGACTAGTGTCAGTTTATTCAGAGGCATGGGCGTCGT
This sequence comes from Euclidia mi, assembly GCA_944739405.2. Taxonomy (NCBI): domain Eukaryota; kingdom Metazoa; phylum Arthropoda; class Insecta; order Lepidoptera; family Erebidae; genus Euclidia; species Euclidia mi. Next base: position 62,792,016 of record OX123189.2, read on the forward strand.
CAAGGAGGGGCTGAGGGGGACAACTGCCCCCCTAGAGATTCTAAACACCCGCAATTTATACATTTCTCAATACTTTTCTCATTTTCCCTATGAACTTGACTTCCTTTTATTTTCATAAATAAACTAATCTTATTATATTGATGAAATATTGTTGGCAGAAAACATCTCTCCTGTGATGTAAATAGTCTTTGCATAAGGCAATAAGCAGCCAGTAGCATTAGAGAACTATTAGATACCCATTGGTAAGATGCCGGGACTGGTTGTTGTTGATTGGCTATAATAATAACTAGACACTGTCCTGCGTGTTGCACTAGTACGATTTGACGTCATACGTTAGACAATTTGAAAATTGGAATGCTCCGTCTATCGTTAGAGTATATGTCAATGTTAGTAGTACTCAAAATGTTATCCGGTATCTGTGACGTTTCGCTAGAGTGGCCAATATGGCGACCATATGGCAACTGTGATTTGTCTGTCAGAACCATTAGAATTTAATAAAATACTCGACAATCCGAATTTTGCGGATATATGTTATCGACTCGATATCTTTAGTTTTTTATGTTTTATTATTATTTATTATAGGTAAGGTTTCGATGTACTCCTTGACGAAATTATTAAGATAAGATTTGACACTGCGAAAGCAGCGCAGTGCGTCGGTTCCAGTGTGAAACATTCCAAAATCCACAAATACTAACAAATTAAAAATTAAGTAAAAAACCTTTTTCCAGTGGACTAAATTGTGAATCTAAACCATTCTCAAGTCCCCTTGAACACACACAAAGAAATTCATCAAGATCGGTCCAGTCGTTTAGGAGGAGTTCAGTGACATACACACGCACACAAGAAATATATATATTAAGAGATATCTCAATATATATATATTTCTTGTGTGCGTACACAATAAATATATTGTTGCAAAACAAACAATAGATATATTGTTGCATGCCACAATTGACATTCACAAATGAAGCAAGTTATTACCAAAACAACAAAAAGTCTAACTTAGAATATTGATAATAAACGGCCTGTAGTGATTTCATACCGAAACATATCTAATAGTAGGTATCGGCATAATCTAACCGTTGGTCTACAGGTAGGTTTTATCCAATTACCTTGTATTAAACAAAATGAGCAAAATAACGTGAAGGTTTCCAAAATGCAATTTATATTAAAAAGAGCTCAAAAACTTAGTTTATTTAATGCCAAAAAAGTTTAAATCAAAACTTCAGTACCTAATAAACTGTCAAAACGTATAGTCGAAGCGGATTAATTAAAGTATAGCTTTGTCCGCCCGAGCGTCGCTGCGCGCAGAGATAAAACCTATTTGTAAGTCGCAAGGTGAGCCTGATTATTAAGAACACCATCTTATTAGTGTGCCCCTTGCAAAGTATTGTAGGTCCCATCGACACCCACTCTTTTTTTTTGACTCATGGTGGAAACCAAACAATTTACGGGCTGACCCCCCCAGGCTGGGCCCCCAAAGAGGCTCAGTCTAGGGAGAGTGTGGAGACTAACCACTAAAACCACCATGGTGTTCCTCTATCCGTTCCCTTTGAATGGCGGGGTCACGGGATCTACGTTAGCATTACTGCCGCGACCCCGATCGACACCCACCCTAGACCCCGCTTCCATTATTGTATCTTACGCGAATAACCTTCCACAACCCCCAGACGCATTAAACTTTACACTTTATTGGTATTATCAAAATAACACGTTTTAAATCATAACATATTTTATTGAATAAATGGATTATTCTTAACATAATACTACTTTCAAAGAACGTCTAGAAATCAAATGAGTCAGTTTGAAATGAGAGCGATTTCTTTATGATTTCATAAACAGGCGACCACGTAAAGTTTGACAAACGAGCACTTTTATTATTGTATGTGCCCATCAGCTTGGGCGCCAGCCGCCGGCAGTGGGGCCCGAATTCCCATCGGCTGTTGAGCACCAATCCCAGATACTTCATCGTGGACTCGACAGCTATCCGGGCTCCGCTAACCACGATGTGTGATCCCGGCGCCGGCGCGCGTCGGGGGCTATGAAACACTATGGCCTCCGACTTATTTAGGGCCTCCAGGCCCAGGCGCCGGTTGCAGTTCACCACCTGTGACACTGCAGCCGTGGCTATCAACGTTGCTTCCCTGTGCGAGCTCCCCCGGGCAGTTACGAGCGTGTCGTCCGCATAACATGTCAAGTCGGCGCCCGGCGGGAGTTCACCTCTCAGCACCCAGTCGTAGCCGATGTTCCACAGGAGCGGTCCCAAGACAGATCCCTGCGGAACACCGCACGACATGAGGTGCCGACCGGCACCGTCACGTCCCCGATAGGTGACGCATCTACCCTCTAGGTACGCCCCTACTGTACGGCGGAGGTAGGGAGGCACGCGATAGTATTTCAGAGCCTCCCGAATACAACTTCAGGGTGTTGAATGCGTGGGAGATGTCTAAAGCCACCGCCAGCACCACCCCACTCCGTGACACCGTCTCCTCCACCAAGGCCCTCACGCGCATGATGGCGTCTATGGTGGAGCGTCCCCGGCGAAAACCAAATTGGTTGTCGTCCAGGTTCGGTCCCTCCCTGCACAAGTGGCTGACGAGGCGATCTGCGATAATACGCTCAAAAAGTTTGCTCAGCTGGGGCTCTAGCTCCTTCAGAGCAAGGACAAGAGCTCCACCAGGAACTCCGTCGGGTCCGGGCGCTGTGTTCTTAGCCCGGAGTCGCGACACGGCCGCTCTCGTCTCTGCTTGCGTCACCTCGGGGACATCGGTGCTCTGCTCTTCTGGAGAGTCTGTGGCTGATGGTGAAGCCATCGCCGGCGGAACGTGTCCCACTCGCTCTGGGAAGAGGGCCGATACCACCGTCTCTAGCAACTGGGGTTGCATGCTTTGCGTTAGTGGAGGCGCCCAGGGACGCAACTTGTCCCGTACCCAACGGTAGGGGCGCCCCCACGGATCCCGATCTAGGGACCCCAGCAGCTCCTCCCTGGCACGCGACTTTGAGTCGCCGATGGCCAGCCACAGAGTCTCCTTAGACGCGCGGTACACCTCATGCAGCGCGTCATCCTCGGCGGAATCTCGTCGACGTCGTCTCCGGTATCGGGTGTACCGGCGACGAGCCGCAACGCATGCTACGCGCAGTTGCGTGATCTCGGCGGTTCACCAGTACACCCGGCGCCTTGCGGACTGTTGACGGACACGGGGCATGGACGCGTCGCAGATCTGCATCATCGCCCCGCAAAACCGCAGCGCCACCGCCTCGACGTCGACGGGTCCGTCCGTCGTCGACTCCCAGATCCAGGACTGGACTAAGGCAGCTTCCTCGAGTAGTTCTTTGTCGATGCGCTTAAGCGCCGGTTGTTGGATGGCGGCCGCTCGCGGTCTGGGCAGAGACGTCGAACCGGATATACCGATGGTCCGACAGCGTCTCCACCTCCACGGCGACACGCCAGTCGCGGACTCGGCTGGCGACAGAGGGGCTAGCGAACGAGACGTCCACTATCGACCCGCCTCGCTGCCGCACGCACGTGTTAGCCGAACCCTGATTCAGGACGACTAGACCAGTCGTCACCGCCCACTCTTCTAGCACCTCGCCCCGAGGGTCAGTGACCGGAGATCCCCACGCCGATGACTTGGCGTTGAGATCCCCGAGCACCAGAACGGGACGAGGGTGATAGCGGCCTACGACGGCGCCCAACTCGACAAGGAAACGCTCAAAGTCGGCGAGACTCTTGTTGGGGGAGAAATATACCAATGACAATGCCGCCCCCCAACTAACAATTTAACGTCGTTCAAAAGTTTAGTAAACGTTATCTTAATACCTTTGATTGTAATACCTAAGTTGCACTAACGTTATAATAACGTTTACTAAACGCGAAAATGGCCCCAGTTATACGACCAACATTGTCGTATAATGGACATACAAAAGTCACAAGCTGACTTCCTTAACGTCATTCAAAAGTCGTATGAACGTAATGGAATTACCACTTTCGTCACGCAGAAGTCGCATCAGAACTTTACAACGACTCGTCTGTTGTATTGTCGTCATACAGGTGTTTTAGACTAAAACATTTTGAGTCAAGGAACAACACCTGTAAGACTTTTTCATTTTTCTTGTTAGTGACATACGTGTTTGTGGTTTTGTTTCGAGATTTGAGAGCAAAATAATTAGGGGTTGGTAGCCACTTGAGCTTCGTGCGAAATTCAGAGATATGATCATATTTGCGTAAACCAAATATATCTATCTTACCATCTACTGCGGGAAGAACCTCCTTGGCCTGCCTACATGTTTCAATACCAATCCAGGACTGGTTGTGTTGGGTCCTGGTCCTATTTCTTACCAGGTTGCGATAAAAACCAGAAGGGAGGGGAATAATGGGCTCAGGTCCCATCACCCGCACCCCCACAAAGTGGCCCCTCTTCTGGTAAGTAAGCCGGCTGCGTCATTCCCTCTTGAGCCACTGTGGCCCTTGATCCATTGCAGTGTTAATTTGTTTTGTTTACCTACCTCTGCTAGTTTCTGGTGGCATTCAAGTGTGAGTGCCGAGGTGATAGTATGGCTTTTGAGGGCTGAGAGGACAGCCTTACTATCTGAGAGGATCCTAATGGATCGTTCCCTTACCTCACGTGCCATGATTGCTGTGGCAGCTAGAATTATGCCAAAACATTCAGCCTGGTAGACCGTGTTGTAGGCTCCCAGCGGTGCTGCGATGTTGATGTTTAAGTCCTCGGAGAATACTCCTGAACCCGTACCTGTATCCGTCTTAGACCCATCTGTGAAGATCGTGAGCTCGTTGTGGCCAACCGCTCCCTCGTGTAGATCCTCGTACAGTTGGATTTTGTATTTCTTGTCGAAAACAAATTGTTTCGGTATTCGGTCGCCAATAGGCGGGTCCACACAGACCGAGCAGCCTCGCGAGGCATTTGCCGCGCGAGGAAACGGTCCCCGAACGAGCGCGGCCATAGAATTAAGCTGTGTTCACATTTATTTGACGAGATCTCTCGTGACGGTCTCTGTCATAATTACTTACCGTTCACATTTGTCTGTCGCCGTCTGTCGCGATCTGACGCAGTTTTGAATCAGTTCTGTCTTGACTCTCGTGGAGTTCACGCTTTCGCAATGTTTTTGATGAATTATCCGATTCAGATTAAGTAGATATCCAATTATATCCATAAATTATTTACATAGGATTATATTATTGTGTATTCAATTAGCTCGTCTATAGGTACTGTATAAGAATAATATTATAAAAAGAAGTCAATTAGTTCGTCGTCCATAGCGCAATTGTATACGCGCGTCTGACGCTTTACGACAGACAGTACACATTTGTCTGACGTGTCGTGTCGCGCGCTGTACCGGCCCCACACCCCACCCTCCCTGTCACAGACCGGGATATCGTCTGCCGCGACAAGACAGACGCCGTCACTACAGATCACGTCAGATAAATGTGAACGCGGCCTAAAGCGCAGCAGCCTCCGCAACATCTGTTTATAAATATCCGTAGTAAAAACGAAATTGTAGTTGTCATAAAGTTTGAATTCAGAACATGAAAATATAGTTGAAAATCTATGATACTATTCGGTTTATTTACTCATGTGATATTATTGCGCATGTATTTTGCCACTTGTGAATTAGAGTGACATAGTACATTTACCATCTATCGGTTTTACGTATCAATGTGAGATCGTTGGTCTCTCTCTCTCTTATTTTTAAATTTTGTTCATAAATAACATATAGTACTTGGAAATGGTCCTACTGCAATAGGGTTGTGGCATGTGTTTTCACTACCCGGCTGCCTGACTGACGCCAACCCTCCTTAAGCTTTGGTTTCCTAGGAAAGCGGTGCCGTCATATAGCGGCCGTAATATTCGGACGCAAAAAGGCGGCCGTCTTTACGATAACGACGTGTGGAAAGTTCCACGGCCGTTTTTACACACCGTCAGTTATTTTTTAAACAAATGTCAAACGAAAAGTATCCAAGATAGAAAATCGATGACCTTGATTTAGCTTCAGTAATTTACTTGGAGGATGAAAATCATCAGAAGAGGAAAACAGTCGTATGGCGGCAGACGATTTATTCAAATCTCGTGGTACTGAAGGTGCATTTGAGATTTTAGTAAGTCGCCGTTTACTACTGAGCTTTGAATACAACTTTGTACTATATTTTGTACGTTGTTCCGGTAAAAAAAACACAAATACGTATTGAAAATGCCTTTGTAGATCTAACATTAGCGATTACTATTTTATATTTTAAATATACTGTTAAGCTGTTATAATTAAATAAAGTGTTCTTTTTTTACAATTAATCTCAGTCCAATCTCTTAATTCGCGCTGTAGACCCCCCCCCCCCCCCTCCTTTTCTGTCGCAGACCGGGATATTATCTGTCGCGACACGACAGACGCCGTCACGACAGATTACATCAGATAAATGTGAACGCGGCCTAGAGCGCGGCAGCCTCGGCACCGTAGGAAAAAACAAAATTGTAGTTGTCATAAAGTTTGAATTCAGAACGCATGTATCAAATTGTCGACTTGTGAATTACAGTGAAATAGTACATTTCATGGTTTTAAAACTTAGAACAAAGTTGAATAGAACCTCATTTATTTAGATAAAATGAGCACTAGATGGCAGTAGAACTCACTTTTTTTACATAATCACTTATTCTCACGTTTAATTATTCTTATAATATTTATTTCAAAATGTTCTCCATAAAAATATCTGTAAAAAGCAATTTTTATTTTGAAAACAACATTTAAATGTTAATGTTTCTTAATTTCCTGGACTCTGATTCCCGCACTCTGCGCCTAGGTACCCATCTTGAGAAATTTTTCATTCCACTGGAATTTAGCAACATTCACAGCAATGTCCACAAGAAGATGTTGTGTTTGAAACTGTAATAAAATTTGTATGTAACTAACTTTTACCTTTCAACAAGTCATCTAACTGATCTTAAGGTTATCGTTTTGTGTGTAAAGTTTACTTAAAGTAATGGGCAGTCATTTTAAGGAATCAGTACCTTCAAAATAAACTGTCACTAGTCTAAACCATGGAATAGTGCTATCCCTTTGGGTTGCGGAGGTCAGACAGGCAGTCGCTCTGTGGAAAAACTCATATTCAGCCAAATCCGGTTAGAGGAGTAAGCGGACCTCAGGTTGAAAACTAGGATGATGATGATGATGATTAAAGCTATGAGAAAACCCATTTATTTTAAAGACACTGAATGTATATATCCCCTGCAATGATTTTCACTATGCTACAGTATTAGGAAGATTGCTAAATGAAAAATGGGCAGACTGTTTAAAAAAGGCGAGAAAGTGGTGACCTATTAGAAATAGGGTCCGAGAGCGTGCTCAGAAAGGTTTTTGTATTACCATCACTAATAACACTTAGCCGAATGATTCGAACAGCTTCCCTTACACCCGACTTCAATGACAATATATTTGATCAATTTGAGAAAATAATAAAAATAATTTTTAAAGTAATTAATGATGGGCAAGAAAATTTAGCAAAAGGAAACATACTATGCTTCTGCAAAGTGAAAAGCCTGCATATCAAGGACTTTGCTTAATGCCAAAAGTAATATATCATGTGAATTCAAAGAAAATATCAAACATGAAAGTAAAATGTGCAACACAGGTTTTTATCCGAACTATAGCTGCCAGCGATTGTATCGCACAGCCTGCGTGTCAATGAGATGAATATGCTGCGCCGGATGAGTGGAGTCACGCAGAAGGGCTGCATTAGGAACTTACGCATCTTGAATAAAAAAGTCTCAAAAATTTTGAAGAAATATGCACCAACTTATTTATTTTTACTTAGTGTAAAGTCATCAATAAAGTTTTAACTGGGTCCAGAATTGACTATGATGAAAAATCTCAGATACAACAAAAATGTTATGAATATTGTAAAAAACGTTTGAAAAATAAAGGGTGCTATTAAACCAATGTTTTATTTTATATAATTTTACAGTACGCAGTTACACACTTCAGTTCAGTAGCATGTACATCCATAAGCGAAAACCATGGTTTTCACTTAGGGATGTATATGTAATTAAACCACATAATAAAATAAATTTGTCTAATAATATCTAATAAAATACCTACTATAGTTAAAAAATGCTTGAAACGACCGCCAGGTACCGCTAATAGCTTGAGTGACGTCTCCATCCTCCTATATACAAAGGTACTCTGTGGTACATTTGCCATCTATCGGTCTACGTATCAATGTGAGATCGTTGGTCTCTCCTCTCTCTTATTTTTAAATTTTGTTCATAAATATAGTACTTGGAAATGGTCATACTGCCATAGGGTTATGGCATGTGTGGCCGGCTGCCTGACTGACGCCAATTGCTGTACCTACTTTGGGTACTAGACAATGGTAATAATGGGCCATAAGCCATAACATACATATTATTTACTTATACTTACTTTTTATGTAAATATATACATAGAAACACCCAGACCAAGACAAACATTCATGTTCATGCACACAAGTGTTTGACATGAGCGGGAATTGAACCCGCGACCTTCGGCGTTGCAGTCGCTTACACTCCCGCTTTGCAAACCGATCGTCGATTATTGTTGTACCTACCTAAAGGATGGAATAGGTAGACATGGAAAAAAACATAGAATGAATTATAGGAAATAATAATAATAATGATAATTATTATTGGTACAATAAATAGCGTCAAAGATGAGAATGTTATGATGAATGTATCCTCCGTCATTCAGTGACCAGTGGATAGGGTATGCGACTGCTGAGTGGAGGTCCCGGGTTCGATTCCCGCGTCGGGCAAAAGTGTTACTGGGTTTTCCCGAATTCTCAGAAGCAGCACGGAGTCTGCTGCTGAGGCCCGTTAACGGCAATAGGCTCGTCCCCTATTACGTGGGACCTAAACATTTCATGGTGAAATGTGGATGTAATAATATTACAACTCTGCCTATCCTTACGCGGATACAGACGTGAGTCTATAAAAAAAATGTCCAACATACAAACACACTTGCGAATTTATATTATTAGTAGGGATTATTATGTTCGAGCGAGGCACGAAACAGCGTCCAGACCGCGGCAAATCAAAAAACCAAACTCGATGGCTCGGCCGCTCGGTCGCTCGCCCGCGGCGGCACACGCGCTTGCCTCGCCCGGGGCACGTCCACACAGAGCGCGCAGCCTAGCGCGCCAATTCCTCGCGAGGCTGCGCGCTCTGTGTGGACGTGTCTAATTCGGTAGCTCGGGCGCACGGTAAGCTCGGCCGCGGCGGCACATGCGTTTTCCTCGACCGAGCCACGTCCACACAGACCGGGCAGCCTCGCGAAGCATTTTCCTCGCGAGGCTGCTCGGTCTGTGTGGACCCGCCTAATGGCTTGTGTGAGAGAAACTTCTTTAAAGAGTGTATTTAAGTTGTTAGTGTGCGGTGTGGTAGTGTCTTTCCAGAGCCTCAGAGCTCTTAGCCGGATCGCCGACATCGTTGCGTCCTGTTGTATGAACAGGTGCAATGGAGGCAGGTCCAGAAACACTTCGAGTGCCGCTGTAGGTGTAGTTTTCATGCAGCCCGTGGCCGCTAGGCATGCAAGTCTTTGCAGCTTTTGAAGCTTGTTGGCGGCCGTTGTTAGGTTGGTCCGAGGCCACCACACTACTGCGCCGTAGCTTATCATCGGAAGTATTATTGTCTTATAGAGCCATAATACAATTTTGGGGGATAGGCCGAGAAGATGATAGGTAAACGCTGGGTTTACCTATCATCTTCTTGCACTGAGAGAAGATGATGCTGGCTTTATTGAGCTTATTTACCATGTGGCTGTTCCATGGATGTCAATTTGCTGTCAAGAGTGACAACCAGGTACTTTATCTCGGTAGACAGCTTGAGCTCTGAATTAAATAACCTGGGCAGTTGGTAAGTACCCAGCGCGCGTTTGTGTGTGAACATAACTAGTTCGGTCTTGGTCGGGTTTACTGATAATTCGTACTCATGACACCACCACTCTACTATGCGTAGAGCCTGTTGGGTAAGGTCGTACACTGTACTAGTTACCTTACCTGAGGTGAGAATGGTTAGATCATCTGCATATCCTATTGTGTAAAAGTATCTCGCGTTGAGTTTGTCTATGAGTTCATTAATGACTAAGTTCCACAATAGCGGGGAGAGAACACCGCCCTGCGGGCAACCTTTAGTTATCAAGGCTGTCTGGGAGTCGCCGTGCAGGCACACTACCCTTTTGCTGAGCATGTTTTGGATCCACTGTATGAGCATCTGATCCACACCATGTCTGGCTAGGGCGTTGCTTATGCTGGAGAAGTTTGTCTTGTCATAGGCTCCTTCTTTGTTAATGAAGATGCCCAGACAGATGCTTTTTTGTTGTATAGCAGCTTCTATCTGGTTCACGACCTGATGTAAGGCCGATTCCGTCGATTTCACTGAGCTGTATGCATGTTGGTTGGCATGTAGGGGTAGGTGCTTAAGTGCCCCACTTCTTTATTCCCTCTCGCATAGCCTTTCCAAGGCTTTAAGCATTAAGGAGGTCAGGCTTATTGGTCTGAAGGACTTTGCATTGGTGTAGTATGTTTTGCCTGGTTTTGTTATGAAAATTAGTTTGACTTCCCTCCAACTCTTCGGTACATATCTAAGGGCCAGGCTAGCCCTCATGCTTTGAGGCTTAGTTCGCAATGTCGGTACTCCGACACACTACACTAATGACGTCTACACACTGTTGAGATTTATCACTGCGGCGGTGTTTACATTTGCTGATGATAATATCATCAGCAAATGCGAACTTAAATAAAGACCAAGTGAGGGTAGGTGCCGAAACCCACACTTCCACAAGACGGCGCTGAGCTCTCATCAGTCTCTCCGCGAGCAAGCTCGGTGCAAGACGAGCGAAACGTCGGAAACAAATAGGTATTTATACCTTAAATAAGTTAACGCGATTAAGACCCGCTAAATTATTTTGTACAGTGTTGTGTGGTTTCCTGCGTGGCTGTGTGGGTTGTATAGCGACTTCCATAGAGAAGCTGATCCATCTGTAGTCTGAGCACGATGCCTCTTTCGAGACGTGCCATCCCTTGATGCGTTCATCCGCTCCTTCTGTTGCGAGAGTTAAGTCGATAAATGTCTGACTACGTCTTGTGACGAAGGTGGGCTCCGTACCTGTGTTTAATAGGGTAAGATTAGTGGTGAATAGGTATTCAACCAGTGATTTACCTCTGTTGTTATTGCAGTTCATGCCCCACATTTGGTGGTGGGCATTGGAGTCCGTTCCTATTACGACCTCCGTTTTGGTTCTCTCGCACTGGTTAACCAGACGTGTGAGGTCGAACGGAGGCGAGTTATCGGCCTCGGGCGTGTAGACCGATGCAAAATCAACCGCTATACTCCTTGGCTGCTGTGTTATTTCAATTTGTATCGCTGTGATGTCTCTGGAACAGAACTCCGTTAAAGCTTGGGCTCTGATATTTATAGTTGTCAGTATGCAGGTTCTTGGATGTGTGTGGTCAGTTGAAGAATATATCTTACCTCCCAGGCTGGAGAGGGCTCTGATGAGGCCACTCCTTATCCAAGGTTCCTGGATGAGCAAGATGGCTGATTGTTGGACCTCCATCCATTTGCGCAGTTGAGCAGTGGCCATTTGGCTGTGATGGAGGCTGATTTGAAGGCAGCTGACGTCACTAGGCAGAGGGTTTATCTTTGGATGATGTCCCCACCTCCCCGACCGTCAGCTGCGTTAGGCCGGCCAGGATGTCACTAGCCTCCACCCCGTCGTCCCGCTGCACCGGGCTCAGAAGCAGGCTCTCATCTTCCGAGTTACCCTAGGCTGATGGGCCAGCCCCCGAGCCAGACGCGGCCGGCTCTGACAGGCCGGGTTCTGCGTCGCACCCTGGCTTGGTGTTTGAGTCCTGCTTGACTCGTGTGGAGTTATCGTCGCATCCCGGAGGATGGTCGACAAACTTACCTGAGGGGTCCCGGAACCTGACGTAGACGGCACCTAACCCCAACGCGAGGCGGCGTTCGTTCTTCATCAGGATCGGGACCTGTTATTCTGGGACGCCCACTACCAGGAACCACCCACCTGACTACCTTTCGGAGTGCAGCATCGACCATTTGTCAACCTTCAACCAGGGGTTCTGAAACTCCAGAGCGGGACCCACGTCGCGCACGTCGTCCAAGATCCTGTTCGTCGGGTACGACAATGCCGCACCGCACTCTCTTCGGGGTCTCTTCCTGGCCCCTGACCTCCAGTTCGAAGCCCGGTGGTGGGACCAGGAGAGAGACTGCCTCCGTCAGCCAAGTACGCGTTGCCTCGTCGGCGCATCAAAGTTTGAGGTCCCCGTCCGCGTGCACGGGTTTCCCGGTGAACGCTTGAGCGGGGCGTTGGAGGATTTGGTCAACCAGGCATCACTCAGGATCTTCCCCTGGAGCTCCCGGAGTACCTGGTCCACCAACTCCTTGGGCAAAATCCCCGTGCGTTTGCATGTTACTGTGTCCCTGGGTGTTGACCCAGGGACGCCTAGGAGGCCTGTGCCTAGGAAGTCCTAGGCACAGGCCGGGCAGGATACAAGGTAAGTACCTTGTATCCTGGAGGAGTCGAGGCAGGGCTTCTTATGCTCCCCTCGAGGCAAGCTGGTCTCGTTGAGAGCACGTTTGGCCTCACCTCTTTCCTTGTTTTCGGCAGTTTTACCTGCCGCGTTTCCCGTTGGTGCTGGGGCTGGATGCCGTCCAGGGTGACCAGCCCGCCGCTTGGCAGCAGGCGGCTTCCCCGTACTGCCTCCGGCCTTCGTGCACCCCCCACTGCTGAGCGCAGGCTGCGCGCTGGTCACATTACTGGGACCTGCGACAGCGGCCTGCTCCGCTGTTTTTGTAGAGGCAGCACGGGCGGCGGCAGCGGTTTGTGCAGCCTTCCACCTTATTGTCAGGCGCTGTCTCTTGTTTTTACTCGCCTTCTTCTTCTTCGTAGAGCTGGTAGCAGCGGGGCCACTCGGTTGTGTGATGGGCGGGTGTTGGACAGGATTGGTGGTCTTGCCCTTACCCTTGCCCTTGTGGTGACTTACCACTTGTCAGCCTGCGAAGGAAGAGTCGTCTTCCCGCTTGATTTCAAACGGGCTGACGATTGTAAGGACGGGACCAGTACTAGCGTTAGCCAGCGCTAAAGTCTCGTCCTTGGGGGATGGTTTAACACCTGCAGCCGAGGCCACGGCGTCAACCATCTGTTTGGTTGTAGCTTTGTCCGCCTGAGCGTCGCTGCGCACAGAGATAAAATCTATTTGTAAGTCGCAAGGTGAGCCTGATTATTAAGAACAACATCTTATTAGCGTGCCTCTTGCAAAGTATTGTATGTCCCATCGACACCCACCCTAGACCACGCTTTCATTATTATATCTTACTCGAACAACCTTTCACGACCCCCATACGCATTAAACTTTACACTTTATTGATATTATCAAAATAATACGTTTTAAATCATATTTTATTGAATAAATGGATTATTCTTAACATAATATTACTTTCAAAGAACATCTAGAAATCAAATGAGTCAGTTTGAAATGAGAGTGGTCTTTATGATTTCATAAACAGGCGAACACGTAAAGGTTGACAAAGGAGCCTTTATTATTATTTTAAAGTTCTATATGCAGCAATATCAACGTTAACAGTATACTTTACGTACTCATATTAAGTCGCAGGTTAAAAAAATGGAAAATCTTTATTGGTATTTTCGTTGGCGTAGTTAACAAACGCCATAAAATTTTCATAGGTGACTCCCATTAAACATAAATTGTGGGTGTGTTAATACACTCGGGACAACGACATACTCGAGCTCACAAGAGGCGCTCTAAGGATGATTTGTTACAACTTTAGTGTGATAAAATGTTTTAACAAAGGTTTTTGGTGTGTTCTAATTTCAGAAACAGCTTCGTACTTGTAAAATATCTTTTCAGAACTAGAAACCATATTACTCGAAACAAGTTAGCACTAGAACGAAATTCTTTATCATAATTGGTTCATTTTAATTCGGCTTACGATATTTTATAAATTTGATTAGAAGCAGAATGTTTTTGAAAAGATCCAAGACAACGTTGCGATTCCACTCTCGCTTGAAACATACTCACATTCTTTCTTTACTTTATAATACAGGGTGTTTGGAAGTTCGATGCAAAGCCGTAAATCGGAGCTAGTATAGACTATGTAGAACCATTTGAACCATACTTGTCTTAAGCGAAGTGTGACCATTTTTTTGGCTAATTTTAATGAATTTGATGACAAAACACAAAAGTTTGCGGTTAGTTGGATATAATGGTCAGTTTGAAAGACAAAAATAACATTTTTTCTATTATTTTATTGAAGTAATGTGTAAACAATCTAATGAATCATGATTAAGGCATCTGAGTCATGCCACAATTTTTTTACAAACATTTATAGTGAATATTTATTTTTAAAACTTAAGAAAGCTGCTTTTTGAAGGGTTAGAAAAAAAATACGGATGGTGCTTTCTTTATTCAAACATTTTTAAAAACATGCCTGGTTATTGTCCTCTCTTTTAAGGTATCAACTACATGGATAGCTCAAAAATTGTTGAAATTAAGACTTACAAACCAAATTAAGGCAGAAATTTAAAAACTATCGAACGAGTTTCGTGCCTTAAAAATACTTTTAATGATGGAAATTATAAGTAAATTCAATTCTAAATTATTTTGCAAAGGTCTAAATATTTAGGGGCCTCTTCGTATTAAATTTGACCCTTTCAGGTAGCACGCATAGTAATAAAAAATAGCAATAAGTAAGTTACAGAAAAAAACAAACTTATCGTTAAAACAATAGCGTCGTGTTTGTTTTGTCGGAGCCAATAACTACCTGTTTTTATTAAGGGACGTTGGTATACTTTTTTATTATTTTAATTTGTTGAGTGACAACTACGCTTGTGACTAGACGTTATTCGTGACAATTTGCGCTCACGCATTTGTTGATTTAGTTACGATTGTTTTACCATGTCCAGTGTTAGCCTTCCTAGCTTTGCGCTCCTGTACCTGTTTATTTTGGACTTTTGAGTTTAAATTGGACATTCAGTTTTCGTGTTTTAGTGTTTAGTGGTGTATACGCCGTATTTGTGACTGAGAAGTGACTATGGCTACTTTCTCGAACGAGGAATATGCCGATATCGTTTTTATGTATGGCAGAGCAGACGGCAATGGATCTTTAGCACGACAGATGTACCAAGAACGCTATCCTAATCGAAGAGTACCGAATGTGAGAGTGTTTTACAACACGTTTCGTCGGCTTGCTGAAGATGGGATACACCGTGTTGAACCTGGAGTCAATCCTGGTAGACATGGTACCGACATTGAGGAAGATATCTTGGAGGCATTTCAAGCTGATCCACATACCAGCACCAGAAAAGTAGCTCGAAATTTACCTAAACATTTCCCATTGGAAAGTGTGGAATACTATGCAGCAAAACAGTAAGTACCCGTTTCATGGCACGGGTGTTCAAGGCCTTGAAGAGAGAGATCCTCAGAGAAGAATTCAGTTTTGTCGTTTTCTTCTCAACTCAGACATTGAAGATGCGTGGTTCCTAAAGTAAATTTTGTGGACAGATGAAAGTAAATTTTCTAGGGACGAAATAACTAATTTCCATAACGTTCATAAATGGGCTGAAACACAGCATAATCCACTTTTAAATAATTGCTTCCCTAATAGCTGGATCGGCAGGGATGGGCCTATACCTTGGCCCGCCCGATCACCCAACCTGACTCCGCTTGACATTTTCGTGTGGGGTCGGGCCAAAGAATTAATCTATACAAATATAGAAATCAACACAAGAGAAGAATTGATTAACATAATTAATTCAGCATTTGAAACAATGAAACTAGAGATGAAGTTAAAAATAACAACTACTGAAGTGAGAAAACGGACCCGTGCTTGTGTAAGGAACCGCGGCGAACATTTTGAAAATGAATAATAAATAATTTTAATTAAATCTTCGTTTTATTTATTCCGCTTATAAATTTTAAATTTCTGCCTCATTTTGGTTTGTAAGTCCTAATTTCATCAATTTTTGAGCTATCCGTGTAGTTGATACCTTAAAAGAGAGAACAATATTCAGGCATGTTTTTAAAAATGTTTGAACAAAGAAAGCACCATCCGTGTTTTTTTGCTAACCCTTCACAAAACAGCTTTCTTAAATTTTAAAAATAAATATTCACTATAAATGTTTGAAAAAAAATTGTGTCATGACTCAGATGCCTTAATTATGATTCATTAGATTGTTTACACACTACTTCAATAAAATAATAGAAAAAATGTTATTTTTGTCTTTTAAACTGACCATTATATCCAACTACCTGCAAAATTTTGGGTTTTGTCATCAAATTCATTAAAATTAGCCCAAAAAAGAAATGGTCACACTTCGCTTAAGACAAGTATGGTTCAAATGGTTCTACATAGTCTATACTAGCTCCGATTTACGACTTTGCACCGAACTTCCAAACACCCTGTATATTATTTAACCCTTCTACTCCCACCTATCTTAAAGGAAAATTCGAGTTCCTTCATGATACGCATAATCATAAAGAGTAAAGATTGCTTTGTTGTTTGTATCGAGAAAAAAGGGACTGGTATCCTTAACACAGGTTACCCTGTAACCTTTTTTTTTTTTTTTTTGTGTCGGGTTGGAAAATCCTCATGGAGTCCCTCCGCCCTGGGGGAAGGACGAAGGGGACTGTCAGACTCTTACTGACTAAAAACCAACCCGTGTTCCTCACGTACCCGTGTGTCGGAGGGTCGGGTATCGCTGAAGCATTCCTCGCTACCCCCCGACGGGTATTGGCCCGCCAGATGGTCAGGCGGGCCCCGAACATAACCCCCTTGGCGGCGGATGAAGGTGTTGGGCTCCGCCGCCAAAACACTCAGCGGCCGCAGAGGATAGGGAGGACGGCAACGCAACACCGCATCTCCTCTTCCTCTGCGGCCCCACCGCGACGCAACGACGGTGCGCCCCCATTTGGTCGCGGGTGATAGGGCGCGCGGCAACGCAACACCGACACGCCTCTCCTCCCGCGACCGCACCCGACTGCGAGGGACAGAAGAACTGTCCCTCGCACCCGCCCCTTTGGACGCATCCTGCGCAGGCCTCCGTCAAGCCCACGCGGAGCGTCCCCTCCTGGATCCCTCTTAGCTTCACCGCGGGTTACCAATCCACGGTTACTGAGCCCCCCCACCACGACAAGGTGGAGATCCTACGGGGGGGAGGTTACCCTGTAACCTAGCTAGGATGCCAGTTGCGATCCATAACACAATAATTTATGTTGCTATGCCTCTATTTTGTAATCCTATCGTTTTGTATTTTTTTATATGTATGTGTGTCAATAAATAATAATTATTATTATTATTAATCGTTATTTAAGGTCATCAGAAAATTTGAAACTGAAAATGCCGGTTCATTCCACAGCATTTTATGACAAATCCTTTTCAGTTACTGCTGTTCGCTTATGGAATGCCCTACCGTTACACAAAAGATAGGCTCAGACTATCACTAGATTTAAAGCAATGGTAAAGGATCACTATCTATCATTATAACTTTTCTCATTCTACATTATATATGTATGTATTTATTTTAATATTGTATACTTATTTATATGTCTTTATAGCCGTGTGGTTGATAGCCGTGTGGTTGACGGCATAGAATACAAGTGTCACCACCCCCTATCTTCCCGTGGGTGTCGTAAGAGGCGACTAAGGGAAAAGACGATGCAAATACCATCTTTGCGTAGAGACGGAAAACTCGATATCAAACCCTATACGACTGCCTCGTTGGTCTCGCGGCATAAACGTGCGCGTGGGATCGGGAGGTCCCGGGTTCGATTCCTGGGTCGGGCATTGTTATTGGGTTTTACTGTCACGAAATTCTCAGTAGCAGCACGAAGTCTGGAAATGTGCCCGGTACGGCAATAGGCTCGCCCCTTATTACGTGGGACTAAAGTATATCTGGCGAAAAGTGGGTGTAGAAATACGCCTCTGCCTACCCCTTCGGGGATAAAAGGCGTGACGATATGTATGTATGTATTTATATGTATATATTAATGTTTATAAGTATTTATTTGTATGTATATACGTTATTACACGAATTTATATATTTAATATATTTTTTACAACTGTACACTTGCAACTACTATTTATTTCCGACCAATAATATCCATCCAAAGGTTGCCTGGCAGAAATCGCTGTCAGCGATAAGGCCGCCCTTTGTACTTACTTGTTCAGAATATTTCTTCAAATGTATGTATAATAAAGTATAAAATAAATAAATAAATATCCCTAAAACATGATTTGTGACGACATAAAACGTGTTAAAGATATTCAGATAAACCTTTTAACACCTATTGTTAACGCTCATAATATGACTGGTAATTTATTTTACGAGTTCGTTAAGTATAAGGCTTTAATAGACCATTGACTTGGGCCTCTCACGCAGTAGAACATAAAAAACAAACGACATTATCATAATGTGGAAAGTAAATTACTGATCGCTTAGAACTTACTAACAGCTGCTTTGTTGGGCCAGTGGCATTAGTTTGTGGCATACATTCTTGGTACATACTTTTAGATGTTACAGTGTATAGATTTGGTGAACGTACACTGCTCGTCAAAAGGTCAATGGACATAATTCTCGGTGACTCGAGTTTAGATTCACACGTCTTCCCTCAATTCGGTAGGTGTTCGGTGCACTGATTGGCCTTCTTCGAGTTCTAGTTCCAGTTTGGGCATTAAAGGATCTCATTCAAATCGTCTGCTCAAACAATGAACAGCAGCCCAGATGGTAGGTATTAGTTAAAATTTGAGCTACGTTTTGTCTTTACCTACTAGGAAAAGACAGAGACGAAGTACGAATAACGACACTTTATTACTAGCGCTTGGAAGCCCTTGCGTTAATGAACCGAGGCCTCACGCTATTGAGGCTCAACAGTCTGAGCTCCACCAGATCCTAGTGAGGGAATGGAAAGCACGACTTGTGAGATCAGCACTGGGTAACCCCCTTGACGAGTGGGTGTAACTGGCACAAATCCTCACGAGAATAGGCCACGAGGAAACGCTCAGATACTGTAATCTATACTAACATCATAAAGCACATGTGTTTTTTTGTTTGTTTGTTGATTGAACGCGCTAATCGCAGGGTCCGCTGATCTGGATAGCTCATTTATCCAAGAAGGCTATAGATAGGCTATATAACATCACTTTATGTGCAACGGTTGCGAAGCAATAGCCCTAAATTACGCGAGTGTAACCGCGGGCTCATCTAGTATAATTATACAATTCATTGCAAGAAGTGCTGGCAAAAGTGCTGGAATTAGTTTGTGTAAATTAATATTGTGGGCAGTTTAATTTGTATTACATTTTTCATTCAATCCCATTAAGTTTCTCATGCATGCTCTTCTGTTACGGGTACTTCTGACCTGTCCTGAATGAAGCAAGAGAGGTATGTCAGGATCGTTGCAAATGGCGTTCCGTAGTCTTTGCCTACCCCTCCGGGAAACAGGCGTGAGTCTATGTATATGTATATATATGTATGTATTACACTGACATTCGTGAGAAATCATACAGTAAAGCCAAGAAGCTAATTGTGCAGATTAAAATGACACTCAAAGCAACAAGGCAAAATTTAAACAATATTTTCACTGAATTCATCGAATAACTAGCGGTACCTTACTTGAATTATCAAAATCAGAAATCTGTAATTCGGTTTCCAAATCTAACAGAGCTGTAATATTTAACTTCTCGGTATGATGTACGTTTTCTATATTCTCAATTGTTACATTAGTTTTATGTTCAAACAAAACCGCGATCTGAATTTCTTCTTCTTCATCAGCCTTTATCAGTCCTCTCCTTTGAAAGGAGGAATTGGCCTACTATACCACGCTGGCCAAACGGATTGGTATAGGGTTTGTATCAAGTTTTCCTTCTCTTACAGTGCTTTTACGTGCACAATATGCTCTGTCGGCTCTTACGACACCCATGGGATGATATGGGGTGGTGACAATCCGTATTCTTAATCCGTCTCCACACGGATCTGAAGTTGTGGTTATGTGGCATTATAGTCGGTCTGTAGATTCGAGATGCAGTCCATAAATTCGACCAGACGTTTACTCGAGGGGCTCGTATAGTAACAGGTGGTAAGGATATAAAATATTTAATAGCACACACAACTTACAACAAAACGAACCGGATCACGGAAAAATTTAGTACAGCACTATAAAAAGAAACATTCGAGGTCTCCGTGTTTTTATTATAAAACTCTGTATCCACACTTACCCCGCAGTAAGCGATGCCGCAACGAGACGGGAACATTGCAAAGAAAATTGGAACAGAAAATATCTATTAAAACGACGCGCGACGGCCGTTGACCAATAAAAACTACAACGCCAGCGCTCCTTGTAATTTTGTTTTATAATAATTGAAAAACAACATTTCGTCTCTTATCAAATGAACAAAAACATTATCGTAACGCGCCCAATGTTATTTGGAATAATGTTTTGTGTAATGGGTCTGTTCAGCAAAGTAGACGGAGCGCAGTGCCGAATTTCCCACGCCCCGGCCGCTATTACAAGCAAAGCAATCCACAAAAAGATAAATTGTGAGTGAATTTATTACAGCAGAGTGCTCTCAGCAGGACAGATTTTCTTAAAGAACACTCGGGTACTTGTTCTTTATCGTGTTTTGATAATTCTTTTGAAAAAAAATGTTGACACTTTTTCGTCTGCCATCTTATAATATCCAAAACAAAATGTATTTTTGGACTGCGTTGGCACAGCTATTCTTTATCCTGACAGTATTATGACATGACGTAAAGAGAATCGATAATCCTGTGGGAAGAACGCGTCAATCTCAGATTGGAATTTATGTACTGACGCGCCGCCTTCAAACAATATGCTAGAGTATTAAAATGCGAGCATTTTCTTACGACTCACAACTACTTACGACTGTAACCACTTACATATATTGAAGGGAGATCGAATGCTCAATTTTATGCACCGAGGTGACTTAACATATAGCAGCAATATTTTTCAATAATAGCCCTAAGTAAAACCATCGATAAATCTTACATTCTGCAATTAACAGCTGTTACAAACACAAAACGATTTAAATTATTGTCATGCTGCTTATCAATAATCATTTTAATAGGTACAATAATTATATTCGTAGTAATGGTCAGAATCACGGCGTATACCTATCTATAAAACATAGCGATCACTGGACATAAATTAACTGTCAAGAGTATTTGAGTTGGTGCTTCCACTAACGTATGTAAATAACCACTGTGGCGTTATCCTAGAAGCGGATTCCCGGAGGTCTAATTTGGCATTAAGTTTCAACATAATGGGTACCGAGTTTATCATTATGTATTAGATATAAGATAGATGTTATTTCAATTTTCTTGACTGCCTCCGTGGTCCAGTAGATAGCCTTTGCGACTACTGATCGGAGGTCCCGGGTTCGATTCCCGGGTCGGGCAAAAGTGTTACTGGGTTTTTCCGAATTCTCAGTATCAGCTCGGAGTCTTGTGATGTGGCTGGTAATGGCATTAGGCCCGCCCCCTATTACGTGGGACTTAAAAAAAATGGTGAAATATGGGTGTAATATTACACCTCTGCCTGCCCCTACTGGGATACAGGCGTGAGTCTATAAAAAAAGAAATTTTGTATAGTGATGTATGACTTTGTATAAATGGTCTGTGTGCTGACAATGTTTGTAGTATTAATAGTCACTATGTAATTATTGATAAGCTCTATAGTAATATTGTCAGAGCTTTGACAGAGGCTGCGCAAAGCAGTCATAGACTGGAGGAGCGAAAGAGGAAAAAATATGTTACTGGATGGAATAAACATGTACAGAAGGCTCATATGGAGGCACGAAGCAGCTTTCAGACCTGGATGCTATATGGCAAACCAAAGTCCGGTGATATTTATAAAAGTATGCGCGAAACCAGAAGGCGCTTTAAGTCTTAGTTGAAATGGTGTCAAGATAACGAGAATCAGATTAAGATGGACATCTTGGCCACACACCATAAAGACAAGGACTTCAAGCGCTTCTGGAAGTATACCAGGAAACTGGCAGCTGGTTTGTGTGTGCCTGTGTGTATTGAGGGTAGAAATGAGCCATGTCAGATTGCCGAGCTGTTTAGGGAACGTTTTAAGGTCGAGTCTCCTCTAGTAGGTGTGCAGCAGGTGCTTGATGCTGAGATCGAGGATGGAAAGCGGTTCAGATTCAAAGTGACAGAAGTCGCTCATATTATTAAGAATATGACTCGAGGCAAGTCTCCAGGGCATGATGACCTTAGCATCGAGCACTTGCAGTTCGCGGGCGTTCATCTACCAAGAGTGTTAGTCATGCTATTTAATTTGTGTATAGGACATTCATACTTACCCCAGGAGCTTATGAAGACCATCGTAATACCTATTATTAAAAACAGGACGGGCGATGCCCCCGACGGTAACAACTACAGACCAATCTCACTGGCTACGGTGATTGCCAAGGTGCTGGATAGTTTGCTTGATTGTCACCTAAATAATCATATAGACCTGCACGATGCCCAGTTTGGGTTTAGAGCTGGGCTATCAACTGAAGCTGCGATACTGCGACTCAAGCATACTATCCAGTACTATGTTACAAGGAAGACGCCAATATACGGCTGTTTTTTGGACCTGTCGAAGGCATTTGACCTGGTATCCTATGACGTGTTGTGGGATAAGCTCCGGGGAGAAACCAGCACACCCAGGGATATAGTTGATATTCTAAGATATTGGTATGGCAACCAAACCAACATTGTTAAATGGGCAAGCTCGTGTTCCACAGAGTATAGGTTGGAGTGTGGGGTGAGGCAGGGTGGCCTGACCTCACCGCGACTCTTCAACCTGTATGTTAATAGACTAATAGTTGAGCTCAGCAGGGCCGGGGTTGGTTGTTCCATTAATGGGAAATGCATGAACAACATCAGTTATGCCGATGATATGGTGCTGCTGAGCCCTTCTGTAAAAGCCCTCAACATCCTCTTGGGTATATGTGAGAGGTACGCAGAGACACATGGTCTCAAGTATAACTGCAAGAAGAGTGAACTACTTGTTTTCAAGGCGGGTAATAAAAGTCCCAAATCTATTCCACCGGTCAGACTTGGAGGTACTCCGGTAAGTAGGGTCACCAAATACAAGTACCTGGGGCACTGGGTTACTGAAGACCTCTCAGATGACCTGGATATTGAGCGGGAACGTAGGGCATTGGCAGTAAGATGCAATATGCTGGCGCGCAGGTTTGCGAGGTGCACAAATAATGTTAAAATTACCCTTTTCAAGGCATACTGCCAGACATTTTACACCTGCAGCTTGTGGGTTCGTTATACGCAGAAAGCTTTCAATGCCCTACGGGTCCTATACAATATTGGGTTTAGAATGTTGTTGGGGTTGCCGCACTTTTGTAGTGCATCAGGTATGTTTGTTGAGGCAAACACTGACTGCTTGAGAGTGATAGTGAGGAAGAGAGTGGCCTCCCTGATGCAGCGTCTGCGGGGCAGCTCCAATAGCCTTCTAAATTCCATTCTGGAAAGGACTGATTGTCCTATTGTGAGGCACTGGAACAATGTACATGGTTCTGGGGGTGCCCTTTTTAATACAAAATAATTGTTTTTTTTAGGTATTAATTTTACTAACATAATTATAAGTATAACTAACAATTTTATTTGGAATATATATTCTGAAATAAATGATAATAATAAATAAACGCGTGTAGTTCTCAATCTCACTAGGAGGTACTAATATGAAGCGAAAGATTTGGAGGATGGATGGGATGTTACTACTATCTATCACTGAAAAACTAAGGAACGGATTTTAATGAAACTTTGCAGTAATATACATAGATACATTAGCATAGCACATGGGCTAACTTATTATATATACTCGACAACCAACCCTCACACGAACTAATAAGTCAGCATGAATAGAATAGAATAGAGCTTTATTTGTTTAAACATGGTGTACATACATTGCATGCAAGATAGTATATGAGACAGGTGAGTTCTGACATGTTCAGCCGCCTATCATGGCGTACAAATTGGTAGGAAGAGATTGTGCATTATCCGTAACAATATTCAATATTCATGAAAACAAAGATTTTTTTCTATTTGTATCAGCGCGGGCAATAAAAAAAATTGGCCAAGTGCGAGTCGGACTCGCGCAAGAAGGGTTCCTTATCACCATCTATAAAAAAAAAAACTCGTTTGTTGTATGTATACTTAAATAGGTTTTTAATTTCTACCTGTTTATTAAGATCGCTTAAAAATTACGTTTTTTGTATGGGAATATGTATCTTTAATATTTACTTCATTTTTATTTAATATATTTACTTATTGTGATCGGTAATAAACAACTATGTATCCCGTGAAGCGTAAAATTTTAAGCGTCTACCTATTACCGTTAGTAATATTGAGCCAAAAATACGAAAAAAACTCGTGTATTGTATGGGGCCCACCTTCAGTTTTTAGGGTTCCATACCTCACAAGGTAAAAAAAGGAACCCATATAAGATCACTTTCTTGTCCATCTGTCTGTCTCTCTTTCTGTCTGTCTGTCCGTGTGTCACCACTGATTTTCTCAGGAACGGGTGGACCTAGCAAATTGAAATTTGTACCAGATATGTCTATGTTTTCTATTAGGCTTAATATACCCACTGGAACATCAC
Source organism: Euclidia mi (assembly GCA_944739405.2). Taxonomy (NCBI): domain Eukaryota; kingdom Metazoa; phylum Arthropoda; class Insecta; order Lepidoptera; family Erebidae; genus Euclidia; species Euclidia mi. The sequence continues at coordinate 62,816,722 of OX123189.2, forward strand.
AAATACAAGCAAGCACAAGCACCGAGTTAGAAGCTGCTCTACAAACCCAACCTCGATCTCCAAACTGCTGTAATTGTGATAGAAAATATAGGCTGATTTTAATTTACTCTCAAGCCAAATATCTTGTAATTAGAATGGTATTTTTAGTTTTATGTGATATAACACTTTAACAATACTTAATTTAGATAATAAATTAGAAGCTATATGTGTCTTTTCATTTTTTATTATTATTTTTAAAAAGACTCTTCAAACAAGGGTAATGTTAGATTTAAGGTTAATTTTAAGACTGAAATTATAATTTTAAGGAAAATGTGCCATTAAATTTAACGAAACGAGGTCTTTATTCGTTATTAATTTTGTTTCATTTAATACAAATTTGAATAGAAAAATCTTTCTAAAATCTTGTATTTATGAAGTAGCCTCCCGAGCGATCATTACTATTGAGCAGTAAAAAAAACAAGATTAGTATTCTAGGGTTAACCTAAGATGCTATTCCATACCTCGTAACCGATTGTAATAGCGGTAACGTACCTCCTTTATACCTACAGTGGATACTTATTTACTGGAATTAACGATACTTTATTAATTTATCTATGTTATGTCTTAAAATAATTAAATAAACTAATATATACAAGAATTGAAAATTAAAAAACTTAAAAATTATGTTATGTTATTCTTAATACCCTTTCAAAGTTAGATAAGATTCTTAGATTCTAGACGTATTTAAAAAGTGTAAGCCTAAATAACACAGTATAAGCTTTTCAATCTTTATTTGCTTTCTAAATATTTAATTTGGTATATCGTGGGTATAATGGAAGAACTAAATAACTCAAAATTTCAAGTTTCGGGATAATCGCGATTTACTGTTTTTTTAACGCTTTTTTTTATATCACTAAGAAATGGAGAACAATTTTAGTGTGGGCGATTTTTAATGCGTTAAGAATGTTTGCTGTCGATTCTATGCTTGATAAAACTAACTTTTATCATAAACCAAAAAAAATATAAAAATAAAAAACCAAGTTATCCAATTTTGAAACACCAAGATATTGCAAACATACCGTAGTTAGCTAATTTTATATTGTAGTTATTCAGTTCTCCCACACATTAGATGAATGTGAATACATGAATTTGGGTCAACTAAGTTCACTTATTGAGTTTTGAACCAAAATAAATATTTAAACACGAAAGTTAGGCATTCTTTGCGAAAGTTTATTTGTGAAATTTTATCACTGATTATTGATCCACATGAAATAAAAAAACCTGGATTTGAAGTAGTAACATTGTATATATAAAATATAAACGTGAAATTACAATATCAAAATTAACAGAATTAGATATGGCAACAAAATATTTTTCACCACAGCAGCTCAAACATGTCGCTATTGCTGCGAGACAACAGTGAACAAAACGCGATTTTGATTCGAGCGTGAGTCAAAGTAGCTTTTTAATTTTTCAAACTTCAGTGCCACGAATTGACATTGTTCAGCCATAAATTGGAACCATTCGAATTTTACTGTGCTCTGTCTCTTTCACATGCATATAAAAAAGCGAGAGAAAAAAACAAACCCCTTTACAATTCGATTTTGGAATTCGTCCTCATAGAAAACACGTTCCGTAACGCGTAATACCCTAAAATTTTAAGATATTTGTAATAACGAAATTACGTTTTTTTAATGTTATTGTTTACCTATTTGTTTAAATTATTATTGGCATTTAATAAAAAAATAATCTAATTAATAGAACTTATAAAGTTGGTATTTAACCAATACATTTTTATTTGGAATTTCAACAACGATACATTTGAAAAATAAACATGAGGGACGCGGTATCAAAACGAGATTAAAAAAAATAGCGGGTATAAAAATGTCGCCGATGCTGATAGCGTATAGCGTAACGTGTTAAATTACTAGTATATCAATATATCAAATAATCTAAAAATATGAGCGAAACTAGCGATGATGACTGTACTTTAACACCAGAAGAGTTAGAGAAGAGATTAATGCAAAATTAAGTTTTTAATCTATTCCTGTTCATTTATATGTCTTCTAAGTAATAACTATGTGTTCTCACTGCTGAGGTGAAAAGTTATGTGTGCTACACGAGACCAAAGCTTTTGCATCTCGTGCTTTTGAGTCCCTCACTACGCTCAGGATTCTAACATTGAATCACTCGCTACGCTCGTGAATCAATCATAGAATCCTTCGCTTTCTCGGGACTCAAAGTCAGTACTCGAAACAAAAAACAACTTTGCTCTCTTGTTGCACAAATAACTATTAATTATGTAATAAAATCAAATAAATTACTTATTATAAATCTTCTAAAATCAAATAAAATTTAAATAACTTTCCTCTGCATTAAAACATATTAGGGTGGTCTGAAAAGTTTCCAACTTCAACCTGAAGGAAGCAGCACTCGTCAAAAAGTGTTGTGGATGTAATTGTACTTCTTGTGGCGGTTATCCACCAACATTTCAGCTATTTTGTACGAGTAGTTGCTGTTTGATAGCCATTTGATTGTGTCGATGTGAATGTTTTTTGTGAAAATGGGAAATTTTGTATTGAACTGTCATTAAATTCTTGTTTTTAAAAATCAATACGCCGACGCCATTTAAATTTGATTAAAACTCTGTTTGTGGTGACTCTTTGCTCCATTATCATCGCCCTAGCGTTATCCCGGTTGCATCCAAGACTTACACGTCTTAGAGGTCCGCTTACTGTTCTAACCAGATATGACAGAATATCATAACTTTTCCACAGAGCGATTGCCGTTTGACCTCAGCAACCCAAAGGGATAGCTATATTCCATGGTTTAGACCAGTATCAGTTTATTAGAGGGTACTGACTCCCCGTAACGACTGTCAAAGACCTTCATGACAGCCCGGACCGACGGTTTAACGTGCTCTGAGTCACGGGGCAAGCGATAATTAACAATTAAATACGCACTAAACTTTGAAAAGTCATTGGTGCGTGCCGTGGATTCGAACCCGATACCCTCTGCATGGACTGCCATTGGTACCTCCACTACGCTATCGCTGCCTCTCTCCTCCATCATTTACCACAATGAAATTTTGGCCAGCTGAATTTAAATCTGGTCGTAAGAGCTAGGGAACAGATGAAAGTCCGGGACGTCCAAAAACTGCAACCACTGACTATAACCTCGCTAAATTTCACCAAATGGTGCTAGACGACCGCTGAATTGAGTAAGAAAGATAGCAGAGGCTATGAAAATGACCAAGAAATGTATTAGTTACATATTAAATCAAGATTTAAGCATGAGCAAGCTCCCAGCGCGATGGGTGCCGCGTTTGCTCACGTTAAGACCCAAACCGCGTTCGAATGAAACATTTTTAATGCTCTGTTTGCGTAGTTTAATCCTAATAAATCCAAGTTTTGGTGCAATTAATGATTGTAGATGAAACCTGAATACACCAGTATACGCCCAAATCAATAATACATTCCAAACAGTATATTGCTAATAAAGAACCGACTTCAAAGGACAAAGGCCGTTTTTTCGGCTGGGAAAGTGATACTTACTGTTTTTTGGGATATTCATGGAGAGAGATCGAAAGGGATAACTATTACTGCAGCATACTACGCTTTATTACTAGACAAATTGAAGGCAGAAGTTGTGCACAAAGGTTCACATTTGCAGAAAAGACTATATTACTGACATAAATCTTCGAGCATTTTATATTTATTTTGTCGCTGATTGCCTCCATGGCTCAGTAAATAACCTATGCGTCTGTTGATCGAGAAGTCTTGGGTTCGATTCCCGGGTTAGGTAATAGTGTAGGTAACTGATTTTCCCGAATTCTCAGTAGTAGAACGAAGTCTGGCAATGTGACCGGCAATGTCAATAGACCCCCTTTTTACGTAGGACCTAAAAATGCATGACATGACCAAATGTGGGTATAATAATTACAACTTCTGTCTACCTCTTCGGAGTATCGGTTTGCCACGTCACGCCTTGCTCGCTATCTCGCGAGGTATTTTCTCACCTTCAGGCTTTCATAATAGGAAGGCAGCGATAGCCGAGTGGATATACCAACAGACTGCCATGCAGAAGGCATCGGGTTCGAATCCACGGCGCGCACCTATGACTTTTCGGAGTTATGTGCGTATTGAATTGTTAATAATCGCTTGTCCCGTGCCTAGGAGAGCACGATAAGCCTTCGGTCCCGATTGTCATGAAGATCTTTGACAGTCGTTACAGGGTGTCAATACCTTCTAAATAAACTGACACTAGTCTAAACCATGGAATATCGCTATCCCTTCGGATTGCGGAGGTCAGACAGGCAGTCGCTCTGCGGAAAAAGCTAATATTGAGCCAAATCCGGTTAGACTAGTAAGCGGACCCCAGATTGAAACTGGGATAACGCTAAAGGAAAGAAGGCTTTCATAATAGGAAGGAGGCGAATAATGGTTTAACAATTATATTAACTACTTCATCTCATTTAACTCATTTCATCAGCCTATCACTCCTAGAGGTGGCCCTCCCCAGGGTATGCCACAAGACCCATTCTGCCGGCCACCACTAGGCTTGCCGAGCCGTGGCCTTTATGCAAGAACCTGCTTTTAATCCACAGACCATAAGTTCCCCCATTCATCATATCAGCCTTTAATATTCCACTGCTGGACTAGGCCTCTCCTTTGAAAGGAGGAATTGGCCTACTATACCACGCTGGCCAAACGGGTTGGTATAGGGTTTGTATCAAGTTTTCCTTCTCTTGCAGTGTTGTGCTCTGCATAATATGCTCCCTCTGTCGGCTCTTACGACACCCATGGGTTGATATGGGGCGATGATATTTCGTATTCTTAATCCGTCACCACACGGACATTTGACGTTCCCCCATTCAATTTGCTATAACTCTGAACTATGTCGGTTACTTTGGTCTTCTGTCGGATAATCTCGTGCCAATAATTATCCATCAGCGAAATCCCTAGCATTGTCCTTTTCATAGCTCTCTGAGAGACATGTAGTGCAGGCAGTGCATTACAGGACAGCCCAGTTTCAATGGAGTTGAAGGCATATTCGTAATCCACAAAATACAGCCACAGCGGCCGGTTGTACTCTTCGGATTTCTGAATAACCTATGAAAAAGTATGATCTGTATGGATTTGGCCCACGGTACTAAAGCCTTTAAGAAACCTAGCCTGCACCGGTGGCTGGAAGAGATCAAATCTTGATGTCAGAAAAAAGTAGGAAGGGGTGTCCGTGCCACCCAGACTTAAAGAGCTGCTCTCTCAGGCACGAGGCAAGCCATAATTAACAATTTAAACACATTACTTCGAAAATTTACTGCCTAGAATTCTAACTCGAGCCTTGTGAATGGCAGTCTGTTGATATCTCCACTAGGCTATCGCTGTCTACCTTAGTAACATAATATGTCTAAAAGTCAAAAGTCAAAAGTCAAAATCATTTATTCATCTAGGTCACAAGGTGACGCTTATGAACGTCAAATTTTAATGTACATTACATAATGCTTCTACATTTACATTTACTGCCCATTCGCAAAGCAATAGGTAGAACCACGAGAAAGAACGGCCAATAAAACTCGTGGCCATTGTTTTTAATCGCCAGTGTTATGTTACATATTTTGTTTTTGTAAGGAGCTGCAACTGTTTCACATTGTAATTAATTACTTGTAAATAGTAATTAGGAACATACATACTACTTAAGTAATTAATGCAGTTACCAATTTAAGTGCTGTAGTAGCCTTCCAGTGTGAATATTGTGTAACAGGAGCATCCACTTATGTCTTATAATGTAGGCAATTCGCGACCATGTTCATAACTATGGTGGAAATATATGTTACAGAAGTGACTGTATATGAATACACAAAATTACAGCCCATAATCATGAGTTATCTTCATCTTACAGTGCAGTAAAACTTTAATAAAATTTGTGGAACAACAATGCAAATGTAAATGTAGTACCTAAGTTGAATGACCTAATAATACATGAACAGTAATTTAAAAGAACTAGAAATATTATAGAAAGATTAACTGAAAAAATGCAAAGTATCTATATAATTCTAATTAGGTATAAAGATCATGAGTTGTCTAGCGTAAGTGACCAGCTATCCTTATCACTGAAATAATCATTAATAGTATAATAACCTTTCTAAATAAGGCAGTCTTTTATTTTAGTTTTAAATGTATTAAATGGTAAATCTAAAAGACTAATTGGTATTTTATTGCATATACGAATACCTAGCCCTACAAAAGAATTATTAACTTTATGTAAACGATGATAAGGGGCATATAACCTATGCCTGTTTCGAGTATTTATGTTATGTATATCGCTTTTTGTGGTAAATAAACCTATATTTTGTCTAATGTACAAAATATTAGCAAATAAAAATTGCGAGGCTACTGTAAGAATTCCTATAGACTTAAAGCGTTCCCTAAGAGTATCTTTTGCACCTAACATGTACTTAACTCTTACCGCTCGTTTTTATAGAACGAAGATATTCTGAATATCCGCAGCTTTGCCCCATAACAAAATGCCGTAGGACATAACACTGTGAAAATAGCTAAAATAAACTAAACGAGGCTTGTCGATGTCAGTAAGTTGCCTAACTTTTCTGACGGCATACGCAGCAGAGCCGAGCTTTCCTGCAAGACATGCTATATGTGCACCCCATTGTAACTTATTATCTAATGTAATACCTAGTGTGGTGTCGTAGTGTATATAAATAAAACACTGTTTGCACTGTCACTGCGTTACACGTGTTGTCGCTCCGAAGCACCGCACGAAGCACCGCACTCGACTAGAAGTGCGAGTGCGGTGCTTCACTCCGCACTCCCCACTCCGTACTACCCTCACCACAACACGCTTAACTTATTTATTAGACGTCACATCTATTCTTTACAAAATATAAAAAAATAAAATTATAACAAATAGTAGGGTAATCAATAATTAACGATTTAAGTATTATGCAGTGATAGCAAAAGTAAAGTTAATAATACATAATATATTAATTCCCTATGAACCTGGTCTATGGTGAACACATATGTTTATAAATGTGTTATGAATCATTTTCACTGCAGCTCAAATCAGAATCAGCCGGTGATGTATTTTTATGGACCGACGTCCATTTACCTTCTACCTTTTTCAAATGTATAACATTCCTTCGAGAGGTCTGGCCCATACTGTCGTTCTGTACCTCTACATCCCCTCCTTTTTTATCAATAACTGTATATGATTGGTCATTTAATTCCGGAGTTAATTTATTTTCTTTAGATATATTTTTAACATAAACATTTTCACCTATCGCTATATCACTTTCTACCGCTCTCCTTTTCCTGTCTTCTCGTTCTTTACCTTTCCTTTTCATTTCGGTTTCTCTATCTTTAGCTTCTAAATCAGTCGTTGCATGTTCAACATCTAAAACAGAAGGTAATTTATCTCTGAACTGCCGCCGAAATAACAATTCGGATGGCGATTTTCCTGTGCTAGAATGAGGGGTACTATTATACATCATTAAATACTTAAGGATATCAGATTTCCAAACAGATTTTTCAACTTGACTAATTTTCAACCGTTTGAGTATGTCTCGGCCTTTCAACTTCCCCATTTTGTTGAGGCCAATATGGAATACTGTGAAACAGGGTAATACCGTATTCATGACAAAATGTATTAAATTCACCTGCTATGAATTGTCGACCATTATCGGCTGTTATACTGAGAGGTATCCTCAATCGTGAGAATATTTCTTTAAGTATTAAAATAGTATATGTTGCACTAATTGACTTTGTAATTTTAAGTTCTTTATAACGACTAAAATAATCTACAATCACAAAAAGATAATGCCCGCTAGGCTATGGACCCATATAATCTACTGCTACATCAATCCACGGCTGTGTTTGGAATACGCGTCTTTTCATCGGACACGGCGGATTTGACGCTGACACCAGCGTGCAACCCTTACAAGTCTTGACGTAGTTTTCTGCGTCTTTATTAATTTGGGGCCACCAGACCATTGATCGTAATCTGGTTTTCATGGCCACGATACCCGGGTGGCCTTCATGAGCAGCTAATATTACTCGGTATCGTAATTTTGTCGGTATAACAATTTTCGTTTCACGAAGTAAAATATTTTCCTGGAAACAAAGTTCTTGTTCGAAAGCCTTGTAATTGTTAACACTCTGGTGCCAGTCATTATTGTAAAGCCCTAGACGGACCAACTTAAACTCCTCGTCTACTTCACAAGCTTCTTTAATTTCATTCAAAGGGACTGCTATCGGACAAGACTGCTGGACTATGAGATTAATGTAGTTCTCGTCATCAAATGGATAGAAAGACTTTGTAACACATAAACGAGATAGGGGATCCGCAATATTGCTTTTGCCAGGTTTATATACGATTTTATAATTATATGCCTGTAAGCGTAAAACCCATCGCTCGATTCGGGCGCATGGTTTGGAATTTACTCTAAATATTACTTCAAGAGGTTTATGGTCACTGACTTACTCGAACGTGTCTTAGCCAAAAAGATACATTTTAAAATGCTCAACTGCCCATACCAAAGCAAGAGCTTCCTTTTCAGTTTGACAGTAACGCTTTTCACATGCTGTCAAACTTTTGTTTCCGTAAGCAATGACTCGTGGTCCATTTTTGTTGTATTGTACGAGTACGACACCAAGCCCTACCGGACTGGCGTCTGCAATAACCTGAGTACGGTCATTTGGGTCATAATATCCTAAAGTCTGTATGTTAGTCATAGAGAGCTTCAATTTCTTGAAAACTCGAGATCGATTGTCAGTCCAATAAGGCGAAATGTGACTATTTTTCGGTAATTTTAGCCGCAAAAGTTCTCTAATGGGTTCCGTTAAAGTAGCAAGATTAGGGATCCATTTACCTACGAAATTTACAAGACCCAAGAAACTCTGGACTTCCTCTAAGGTTGTCGGGTCTCTGAACGACTCAATGGACTTGATATATTTATCGAGAGGCTTAACGCCTTTCCACGATAGTTCATGACCAAGGTAATGTACCTTACCGACTTTATAAATGAAAGCAGTGATGTATCCGCTATCCTCGCTTAATTCAATTTGATGGAAAGAATTTTTTAAATCTAGTTTGGAAAAAAGTTTAGCATTGCTAAATTTAGGGAGAAGTTGCTCCATTGTAGGTAAAGGATGGTTTTCTCGTATTATTGCTTGATTAGCGCGTCTCATATCAATGCAAATTCTAACGTCGCCACTCTTCAAGACTGGAACAATTGGTGAAACCCAGTTTGAAGGGTAATTGACAGCTTCGATTATATCGGACTTAACTAACTCGTCAATTTTATTATTAATTTTGGTCTCTAAAGGTACAGGGACCCTACGATAGGGCTGACATACCGGTTTCACTGAATCGTTTATAGGAATTACCAGTTTAACGTTTCGAAATTTAGGAAAAGTTTCATTACTAACTATATTTACACTAATGCCTACCTTTAGAACACCAAGAGCTATGGCAGTGTCCTTTCCCAGCAAGTTTTTCATACCATCTTTTATAACGTAGAAGGTGGCAGTTTGAACATCGGGCCCAATACGAATTTTAGCTTCAAACGAGCCTAATACAGTCAAAGCCTTATGGCTGCCGAAGGCCATAAAGTTTTTCTTAGGGCTTTTGACTTGATTGGAGACTTGAACCTTACATTCTTTTAAATTGTTCCATGTTGAGTCATTAATGATATTGCACTTGCTCCCTGAGTCAATAAGCATTTCTATATTGACACCACCAACTTTGCAAATGATAGTATCATCATTGTCTAAATGAAACACATAATGTATTTCGCTGCTGTTTATAGGTCTGTACTCTGTTTTAGTCCTTTTCAGGCTGTTATTCGGTTGGTCGTTTGGTGCTGGTTAGGCACTTGTTTCGAAAATGTCCAAGGAACCCACACTTGAGACACTTTTTGTTTCGAGCTGGACAACCTTTGTCGTCCCCCGAATGATTTTCGTTACTACAACGGCAACAGGGCTTTAAGACGGATCGATTACCGCTAACGCTGCCCCTGGTATCTAGTCGGTTAATTCCCTGACCTTCATGTGACTGTGAAATTATTTAGCTGCCTTCGAACAGATTCGAGGGCGTTTGCTTCGGTGATTAACTTTTCTAGCGTGACATCTTCACCTAATGTAACTATCTTTTTCCTTAATTCCACGGACTCACACTTTTCGGTAACTTGGTCAATTATGTTTTCATCTAAATTATTGAATTTACATTTAGACCTTTGCAAACGCAAACGTAACAGGAACTTATCGAATTTTTCACCCTGTTCTTGTTTAATCAATCGAAACAAATGTCTCTCATAGACGCGACTTTGTTTAGTAGAAAAATATTCATCTAGTTTTTCGATAGCAATTGTATATACATTATTGTCGATAGTTTGTTCTACGTGAGCACCTGGTATATTATAGTAAATTTCTTGTAACGATAGACCACCAACATGAAGAAGTGTCGCCCTCATTCTATCTGGCTTGTCTATTTTTGTAGCTATGAGATAGATCTCAAAACCCCTTTTCCATTTTTCCCAACGTTATCCAACTGAGGAGGGGTCGCCTTCACACTCAAAGCCTTCTAGCAGTGGAATATGAGACATTTTTGGGGCGACCTGCAACGAGATATTTCGTTTCAGGCTGCGTCCAGCCATTTTTTTTATTGGTACCATTCAGCCTTGGCTGAATTACCACTTTAACAATAACTCATTTCTTAGCGCAACAAATCATCAATATGTTTTAAGTACAACGATATAATTCATCGTATACGAATTTATTAATCAAGTTAATTTCAATAAAACATACTACGTAATAGAAATATTACAGTCGAAAGTATTGTTAACACAATTATATCGATACAATAATAACGATTTAATCGATATAGCACAAACTACCGTGAGCTAGTTATTATATTCTCATATTGAATAATAACACTGTGAGGGTAGATCAAAATATTCAATAATATACTTGATTAATGATTTGCAACAATGTGATACCATATTCTTTCCTTCCTTTTGATATAATAAAATAATGATATCATAGGGGGTAGAAAAATAAAAAGATGTAACGATGATTTGCCACTATAATTATGTTCGCAAAATAATATTACTACGAGTTATTGTTATTTTATAGGTACCAACTATTTATGCAATAGTTTACCTCTCCAAATAACATAACATGTTATGTTTTGATACCGATTATCAACATCGTTAATCTATCAGTTCCATGACATGCAATTTTGCATTTTATTCACCTGATTATTAGGTATTTCCGAACCAACTAATGGCTTTGTTGGCACTTGTCAAAAAATGAGGTATGCTTAAGAATGCTTTACTGCTGTCATCCTTTTATGAAGGCGTTAAAATGGCCATGTCATTAAATATTTACTTATAATCACGGATAATATAATATTATACTAGTACTATAATTAAACATTGCTTTTAGTCGTTGTTTACAAGTGAATAAGGTGAGAATAAAAATTTATGTTCAAGTTTGTATGCAATTTGCCCAATATTTAAGCAAACGATTAGTGTGTAGTATTATTTACTTTTGATTTTTTGTGTTACGAAAGGAATTGAATTTATTTGACACATCAACAATTTAGGCAGGCACATAATAAATGTTACAATATTATTATTTATCACAATTTGAGCATTTCTGACACGTACACCAAATACTTGTGTAGCATTATAGTAGATATATTATAGTGGTGATATCAATAAGGTGTACAAATAAATTTTAAGTATTTTTAGTACAATATAGATGGACTTAAAACATGATTTGAAGAACATTCGACGTCACTACGCTAGACAACATGCCTATGCCTCATTCGTTAACTTGCCTATGGTTATTTTCACCATTTATATTATAATATTGTTTTTGCACCACGTACCTTAATCCTCGTCGCCACTTGTGGTGTCGTAGGGTATATAAATAAAACACTGTTTGCACTGTCACTGCGTTACACGTGTTGTTGCTCCGAGCACTCGACTAGAAGTGCGAGTGCGGTGCTTCACTCCGCACTCCCCACTCCGTACTACCCTCACCACAACACGCTTAACTTATTTATCCGCTTGACCACTCACCATTTTTAAGTGCTTACTCAGCATCGACAAATTTCAAGTGCGCGCCGCCAGTTAAAGACGGGCGCGCTCAATTAATTAGTTTTTGTGCGATTGTTAATAACTTGAGAGGAGTGGTGTTTATTTTTCTGCAACCTAATGAATGACTCATTCTAATGGTACAAAACAAATTACGTTTGAATGAAATGTTTACTTTAGGCGAGCGGCCGTAACGTAAACAATGTCGTCTTTACCGACTTACTCGACACTTTTGTTTATCATTATAAAAGTGTAAGCTGAATCTGGTTTGCTGTTGTATTTTCATGTACCTGGTGACATTATCTATGTAATAAAATAAAGTTATAGCAATACTTGCAGAAAATTATTTAGATGGAAGCATTTGAAAAAAAAAATATTTCGCTGACTTTGCATTCCACGCGCGGGACGTAATTATGGATTAAAAACATCATTGTAAACAAATTATGTAATTATATATCATACGTTTATGTTTTTATTGTAAATTAACTGATTAATTATGAAGAATATCGTGGGAAATATTACCTCCAGATTAACGGAGTGGCCATGGGTAGCCCTGTCGCACCGGTAATGGCCAACATCTGGATGGAACATTTTGAAGAAAGGATCCAACTACAGGCGTTCCACGTAAAGATATGGAAAAGATACGGCGATGATGTGTTCTATATTATAAAGGGTAACAAACAGGTTGTAGAACAATTATTAGCAGATCACTTGAACTCCATACACCCTAATATAAGGTTCACTTATGAAATGGAGATAGACAGATCGTTAGCCTTCCTCGATGTGAAGATCAAGGTGAGAGAAAATGGAAACCTGTCACACACTGTTTACAGGAAGCCCACAAACACGGACAGGAACTTACACGCAAATTCACATCATCACCCGCGACATTTGCAATCCGTTATTGCTTCTTTGACAAACAGAGCATATGACATTTGCGACCCCGGACACTTAGATAGTGAGCTCACACATGTTCGGGAGGTACTCAAACAAAACGGTTACAAACACAATATGCGAGGTTCAAGGAAAAGGTCGAGACTGACTGAAGTGAACAGAGCGCCAGCGTTCATGCCCTACATAAAAGGAGTAACAGATAAAGTTGGAACAGTACTACAAAAATACTCCATTAAGACTGTATATAGTCCGTACTCCAAAGTAGCAAATTACCTACGTACTCCAAAGGATGTCATCCCTTTTCAAACACCAGGCGTGTACAAGGTGGATTGCAGCTGTGGTAGTTCTTACATCGGGTAAACAAAAAGGACCATCGCCGAACGAGTTAAGGAACACATCACGGCCGTAAAAAACCGACAAACCACCAAGTCGGCCATAGCTGAGCATTTGTTGGAGTCAGGATCCAATCACTGGATTGAGCTAAATCGGCCCCAGGTTTTCTCCACAGACCGTCACTATTTTTCAAGAATAGCACGGGAAGCGGTTGAAATCAAAAAGCACGCAAATTTCAACCGGGAGGATGGTTACCGTTTATCTACATCTTGGAATCCGGTCATCAGCAAATGTAGACACCCACGAGGTGATATTCAAATTATAATCTTTCAGAAACTGGTTTTCTCATTGACATTTGTATAAGAACACTATCCTCATATTTTTATAGAAATATTTCAATTATATTTATTTCATTGTGACTAATGGAATAAAATATGTGTCAACGGTGGTCATTATCTTTATCTTTAAGTATAAGCTTTACAAATATAATTACGCGCCAGTGTGAAGATACCATTAGTGTTGTGTGTCGAAGTACCGACAGTTCCGAACATATAAAAGTTAATAATTGTGAAGACCAAGTGAGGGTAGGTTCCAAAACCCGCACTTCTCGGAGGCAGCGCTGACGAACATCAGTCATCCAGTGACCACGGCTGGTGTAACCCATGCTGAAACGTCGGGACAAATAGAAAGGTATTTCATCTTTCTTTTCGTTTATTAACACGATTCAGACCCGTTACATAATTTTTAATATAGTCATTTTATGTTCCAGATGGCAGTTCAAGTAAACTTATCCAAACCACCATCTACTACAAGAATGGAATTAGATAAAGAAGAAAGTGACTTCAATAGAAGATGACTGAATCTTTAGTGCTCTTATTTACCAAACAACACAAGTCGAAACATAACATATTTGCATGGAAGTTCTGCGACAGGTCAGTCTGGTTTTGATATTTGCATTAGTTTGGTTTTACTCATAGCATCATTTTATACTGCTCTATTTTCTAATTAAAGCTAGATAATTTTGGATCACGTATGTTGGCGCTCTCAACACTCGATACTAAAAGGTACGTGATCTGAAAACAATTTAAAATTGTTAAACGTTACTGGCGATGACATTTTCAATTCCTAAAGGTTATGTTCATGACACATTTTCTTTTTAATCGTAAGATCAGATTTAGGTGCCGCTTTTTGGTCACCGTTGCTTTGACAGAACAGCAAGATATCATTTAATATATTTTTAGCATATGACATAGCAAAATATAAACATAACCATAGAGCATAGATATTTATTAATAGAGGCGCATCTCTTATGGGCGCTCTGTAGACAAACTTTCTGTGACCCAAATTACCGCTTGACGGCGTGGCAGTCGCGCTGTGAGTCTGTGACAGCCGTCTCTATGAGTGCAAGAGAGACGAACGTTCCTCTTGTGTATCTTAACTACGAGAGCAAGAGAGACGGAGAACGACGCCAGCGCCGCCAACGGCGCCAACTACGTACTACACTGACAACCGCCAATTCGTCACTTGGAATCGGCACACGAAATTCTTAATTATTCTTATTCTTCTATTATGTAAATCTGTATTCATTGACATAACCATTAAACAGATCGGTAAATGATTTATTTATCATTATTTACCTACATATCACTTTATTGACCATTACTCTTCATATTTAACACGTGTAAAGCCACAATAGCCAGTATTTAGCTGTATGTGTTTCTTTATAAGTATTCAATGAGGTGTCTGCAAAAAGTTAATATTATTATCAATAAAGCAAAGCAGATGCGATCTGTATTTGTCTAGTCTAAGTCTAGTTTATAAGATTCTTATCAATCATCGTTGAATCTCAAATTTAACTGTATTTCGTAGTTAATATTAATTTTATGGAAATAGCATGCTTTGGCTAATAATCATTTTTATTTTTTATTTATGTAACTTTTTTCACAACAAACAATGTGGTACATAGTTGGACTTAATGCCTTAGGCGTTCTCTACCAGTCAACATAGGGCGGTGCAGAGATAATTTACGGTAGGTGCATGATTATTATAATTTAATTATTTACATAATAATTACTATATGAGATAATTACTACTTAAACTATATACAGGGTTTCAGACGACCCATCACCAAGCCGAAGGCTACTCGTTTTGGACATCATGCCAAGTCATACTAAACAAAAATTAAACTTGGGAAAGGTTTTTTTTTCAAATTTTGCCTTTTCAAACCGCAATTAAATTTGTGCGCGTACAATTTTTGAAATACCTACTTATCCATGGCTCCATAGGACATTCATAGAACAGGATGACATGGTAATTGCATCGATTTTGTACCTAATGACAAAAATTACATAGTAACTTTGAGTCTCAATATCTCCTGAACCAGTAATTTCCCAGGTATTGTGGTGAAGTAAAAAATGTTCATAATGATTGGTATCATAATTATGGGGTTTCAGTTTTCGTTAAGGGTCTTTTTACATTCTGTATATATACACGCTGATTTTTTATTGGTTTTGGAGCGAAAGCCATCTTATTACTTATCGTTAATAGAACCTAACCAGCTAATAATATTTGAAATATAAACTAAAAATATATTGAGAAATTAATTAATTTAATAGTATGAGAACACGAAGTATCACTTTGCCGCACACTGGCGAAGTACGAGCGATCGTGACACACACACACTGGCATTAGTCATTGAACTGTTATTCCCGCCCTCCCGCTCCCCGCCATGCGCGCGCGCCACCTTCCGCTGCAAGGCGCCAGCAGGGGGCGGGAGCGCGGCGGGGTGCGGCCGTGCGGCGCGGGCGCAAGTTGACCTTCAGTCTTAAGAAATTAGGTCAATGGGACAGTCGTATATCACGCTCCCGTCACTCTGTGTCCGTGTTATGTAATTAAACTACAATCGTGGATCCTTACAATACTGATGTGTTCGCTAGTGAATTGATAGGCCGCAACCTGACCTGACTCCATAGAGTTTTATTTGTGGATCGATGTTTTAAGATTATTTTGTGTACAAAGAAGAAACGGAGTCGCGAGAACGCGAGAAACGTGTGTGTGCAAATGTGTAAATTGATTGTGATGTAAGCAGAAGTCTGTAAAGGTAAATGATTTGCTTTACTGATTGTTGTGAACACCTACGTTCATAACATGTTTTGAACACGCCAGAAATAAGTAAATACCTAAATTCGGCTTTTACTAATTATTGAAAATGATTATGTACCGACCATTAATACGTAAATAATAATAAGTTGTTCTTTTCGTCTACTAGTTTATTATGATTGCGTGAACCCACAGCTTATTTCTGTTGACTTACGAAGAAATAGGTAGGTACAGCTATTTAGTTACATTGTTTATTATTTTAATCATTATTATGTGCTTATAATTATTGAAGTTGTCATCGTAATTAATTTGTGTTTTTTAAGTACGTAAATTACGTACAACTATCCATCCGTACTTCTTATACTGGGGCCTCACTACCGGCTAACGTCAATGTCTGCCAGTGCGATAATTATTCCGATAATTTTTAACGTGCTAAAGTAGGTGGCTACACTTGAAACGTCAACGTGAATGCCCATCATTGGCGATAAAAACGCCAAGCGCCAATGTTAATGTCGTTGTCAAATTAGTCGCGTTTAGTCGTGGTTACACCTACGGTTAACGTTTCATTATCGCAATAATTAATGGCATTTCTCATTAGTATGGCCCCAGCAGAAGTGCTTTGCTGACAAATACGTGTTTTATGTGTAGGTAGTTACCTACTGTTACACGCGCTGTACTGTACCTAAAACAGCTGTTGACCTCGCCGCGCGACGTCAACAGCTGTTTTAGGTACCTACAGCGCGCCGACGAGTCGATCGACGATCAAGTCGCGCGTTACTACGTAATTCCTAGAGTTATTGACTTTTATGACTTTTTTATTTTACGTGGTAGGTAAATTTTGATTTTGAATATGAATAGCAGATATTTTTCCAATATATATATATAAACCAATAAAAATCAGCGTGTATATTTGAATATATACATATATGTATACTTTTTTTTCTTTTTCTTCGCTGTGGAAATGCATTTACGCACGTATGTGGGACTCGACGGCAGGAGTGCAAAGCCGTAATACCCACTTAAACCACAGCGCCTACTTCAACGCCATTTTGGGGGCACCAGGTGGTCGCGTTAGCATTTCACATTTACATTCCAGCCCAAAGGCCACAACCTCTTTGGCGGCGGATGAAGGTGTAGGGCTCCGCCGCCAAAACACCCTGCGGCCGCAGAGGATAGGGAAGATGGCAACCTGACAACACCGCATCTCCTCTTCCTCTGCGGCCTCACCGCGACGCAACAATAGTGCGCCCCCATTTGATCGCGGCAGATAGAGCGCGCGGCAACGCAGCACCTACACGCCTCTCCTCCCGCGACCGCGCCCGAGTACGAGGGACAGACAGAACTGTCTCCCACACTCGCACCTTTGGCGAATCCTGTGCAGGCCCCCTTCAAGCCCACGCGGAGCATCCACTCCTGGGATCTCTCTTAGCTTCACCGCGGGTGTTCAAGCCACGGTTACTAAGCACCCCCACCACGACAAGGTGGAGATCCGTGGCGTTGGCGAATAGTTAGCCATTTGAGTTGGGAGCGGTATTCAGAGACATGGTCATATTTTTGAAGGTTGTAAACAAATCGAATGCAGTTATTAACAAGCGTGTCTAGTTTGTTGAGAAGGTCTACATTCAGTTCAAAATAGCACACATCACCATAGTCAATAATAGGGAAGATTGAAGTCTGCATGAGCATTACCTTAGTGCTAGAAGGAAGGAAATTCTTTAAGCGGTACAACGAACGTTACCATCCTGCCACACTTTGACTAACAGAAGTAACTTGAGCCCGCCAGTTGAGGTGGCTATCCATGTATAAGCCAAGATTTTTAACAACTGTGCTGAAGGGTAGTGTTGTCTTTTTATACTTGACTGATGGAAGCGCTGAAAGGTCTACTTTGCTCATGTTGCGTTGACTGCCTACGATAATGGCCTGGCATTTTGCGGGATTCACAGCAACACCAAATCGTTCTGACCAATCAAGTATAACAGATAAGCTTGATTAACCCTATCATGACATCATCCATCATGACCATCGTCTTAACCTTATCTCGATTGTATCCAAGATTTTCCTTTGGAGCCCAGTGTTTGCTTTCTAGTCCATCCAAATATGACAGAATATATTGCTTTGTTACGGAGCACCTACCATCTGACTCCAATGGTACTGACTAAAATAAAATTTGCTATTAAATGTTAGTATTTGTACCTACATGCTCCATACATCTTGTCTACAATAATATAAATCCAAACAGATTTATGTTAATCAACTGAACATACTGTTACAACTAGATTATTTCTAGATAAGCTTTTCGAATGCGATTGTAAATTCTAATCAGTTCATAATAATCTGAATAATACTAAAATAAATATTAAGTATCCCAAAAAAATACTTGCGTCAGAAAATAAATGTCATTTAAACTATTTTGACTGCTAGCTCAAATAAATGGGTTAATGAAGGAGAAAATGACGTCATCCATCTTAGTTGGATTCTTCCCAGCACCGTTCCGAGCTTAATTCACTTCATTAATGTATTTATTTTCTCATTTTCTGCCTACTGAAAACAAAGATAAGCCAACAAATTCATAAATGAGATTTGCTAACATCGCTCTCCCCTTTGTATGTACCTACCTACTAAATTTTATTTTATTTTTGCAACATTCTTGTGAAGCTGGATTAATGTCATTTATAGTTAAGCCTTTGCAAGTTCTTTCTTCTTATAAGTAATCTTGACAAAAGTTCACAGTCTAGTGCCTTCCAGAACTTGATTTTTAATGAAAACAAATAGGTTCCTCTAGTTAATGAGCGTCGTACAATGTAAAGATGACTAGATGAACAAGGCTGTATAGCATTACAAATAAACAAAATAGATAGTAAAGTAAAGACGCGACACAAAAAGCTGCTGCTCGAAGAAATTGCCTTTGTCAGCCAAGCATGAAGAAAAACTATGATATTTTTTAGAATTCAGAGCATTCAGAGATAAATTATTCCATGTAGTCTATAGCATAATAAATAAGCACAGCCAATTAGGCTTTTCTTACTATCACGACAACGTTAGAAGAACGTTTTAATTGAGTTCTATTAATACAAATGTAGCACCCATCTAATACTGGTTAGCGAACCGTAACTTTAGCTTATGTTATGAGGTAATATACCCATAGGTTATTCCCTAGTCTATTCCTCCACTAATCAAACTACCGCCACATTATTAAATGCATTTGTGTCAATGCTTAAAAATATAACTCAAAGGATTAGGTCCCCTATCAAAAGCCCCTTTGAAATGAATTACGTAAAATATAGATATAATTTAAAGTTTTTTTCTGGAAAACTAAAAAAATCGTCACATTAGTTATCCCTTTCCTGGAATATATCAACCATTAGCCCATTAAAGCTGTATGTATTTAGATTCGCACAAATTACGTCCCAGTGAGGTAAGCCGTATGACTTGTCAAAGAATATACCGCTCCACTTCATAATTGTTATTTCGTCGTCATTTTCTTGAGCTGAGAATTCTCCAGTCTTCAGTTTAGTTTGGACAACTGTTTGAGGTAAACCTCGTCTGTTTTTTCTAAGTATGCCTATGAGGTGAGTTTGTCCTGCTAATAGTTTTCGTGCAGAACCAAACTGGTATACCCGTTATCTGTGCAAACCATATGTCCTTTATTTAAATAATCGTCACATCAGGCAAAGACAACATTAGTCGGTGTAGTATTCACATTATTATAGTTTTTGCCAGCATTAACTTGCACTTTTACAGTGTGTCCTGGGTTTGAGCACAGCTTGAAAAGTTTCTTCCATATTTGTGTCGCTTATTTTTATTGTATTGCCTAAAAATAACGCGGCCACGAAATGGGATTAGACTTTCGTCAACACACATTTCTTGATTAGGTGTATAATGACATTTAAAATTAGCATTCAGCATGTCTAATAAATGTCTACCTTTAAACAATCGGTCGTCCTTATTGTGATTTATTTCGTTATTTGCAAAGTGCAACATCCTCAATATGAGTTCAAATCGATTTCGGCTCATAATGGACTTAACAAATTGTTGTTCACTATCCCCATCCAAATCAAAACGCCAAAGAAGCGTTTAATTTCATGGCAATCTGTAGGCATCCATTTCTGCATTCGGTATGATTTTGTTGCACTTTTGTTTAACCCCCCACGTGATTACAGCACGCACGGTCGTGCTCTAATTTTGGTGGTCCGAAGTGTTTGAGGCACGCACGGTCGTGCTCAATTAAAAATCGTTCTATTGGTCGCGGTTTTTTCACGTTCCTTTTGTTTTACTTAAACCAATAAACGAAAGTAGTAACTATTAGAAGAGTTCATATTTTATGCAACTAAATCGTTTTAGAAGGGTGAGGGAAACGAAACGCGCCAAAAAATATTAAAATATAATTATCTGTGTGTCAGTTGCGAAAGCGTCCGCCATTGTTGTGTTTTGTTCCGTGATCTTTATAAAATAAATTGTCTTGTGGAAGAAACCGGTGAATATTTTATAAAGATACTTATATAGATTTACTCAGAAAGAAATAAATATTGAAATGAAATGAAATGAAATGAAATGAAATGAAATAGTTCTTTATTTCGTATAAACTTTGCAAGTACTTACGAAACGTCATTTAAAAAGAGCATTTTATACAATTATTTTTGTGTGCCGAATTAGAACAGCTCAATCCCAAGCGTTTTGGTCGTCTTTATATTCAGATATTTTATAGTATGCTTTTGAACATAATTTCGCTTTAACAATAATTTTGAACTTATTTATAGACAAGTTTCTTAAATTATGAGGGAGCTTGTTATAAAAGTGTATACATTGCCCCATAAAACAGCTACTTATTTTGTGGAGACGAGTGCTATGAACTACCAGATTATTCTTGTGTCTCGTATTTACAGAATGTATATCACATTTTTTACTAAATTTGTCAATATTTTTATGTACATATAACAGATTTTCATAAATATATTGTGATACAACAGTTAGAATGTTTATTTCTTTGAATTTTTCTCTTAGAGTAACTCTTGGACCGAGGTTATAAATTCCCCTTACAGCTCTTTTCTGTAGAACGAATATTGTATTTAGGTCTGCAGCACTCCCCCAGAGAAGAATCCCATACGACATTAAGCTATGAAAATAACTGAAATAAACCATTCTAGCTGTTTCTAAATCTGTAAGGCGTCTAATTGTCTTAACTGCATAAGCTGCAGAACTGAGTTTGCCCGATAGCCTTTCAATATGTGGACCCCATTGTAGTTTGGTGTCGAGCATAATACCTAAAAACATGGTTGTCTCGACGGGCTCAATCCTAGATTCATTAAGTTGCACATTGGTTTCCAATTGTTTAACATTAGGCATAGAGAATTTTAAAAGTTTCGTTTTCTTATTATTAAGTAATAGGTTATTTACATTAAACCAATTAACAACTTTAGAGAGTGCATTGTTTACTTCGTCAAAATTAACCTGTTGTCGTTTAATGTTAAAAATCAAAGATGTATCATCCGCGAACAACACAATCTCATGATTGTCCTTTACATAATTAGGTAAATCGTTAATATATATTAAGAATAAAAATGGACCTAGAATTGAACCCTGCGGGACACCCATTTTTAAAGCTGAACCTGGAGATGTCTTACCATTAACTTCGACCTTCTGGATTCTGTTGCCCAAGTAAGAAGTCAGGAGATCGAGAGCTTTGTTCCTAATGCCGTAGTGATATAATTTCCTGATAAGAGTATCATGATGTACACAATCAAAGGCTTTTGATAAATCGCAAAATATACCTAACGCATTTTGTGACTTCTCCCAAGCCGCAAAAATACTTTTCAGTAACTCAACTGCTGCGTCAGTAGTTGAACAACCCCTCGTAAATCCGAACTGTTTCTTGTGAAGAAGATTATGTCTATTAAAATGATTAAGCAATTGATTAAGTATTAACTTTTCAAAAATTTTACTAAGAGTTGGCAATACAGAAATAGGTCGAAAATTTGAGGGGTCTGATGTGTCACCAGATTTAAATAAGGGTGTAATTTTACTATATTTCATTAAATCAGGAAATGTTCCAGAAGCGACACAGCCATTGAACACTGTGGCTAGATGTGGAGCAATTAAAGTAATAATATATGAAACAGTCTTTACTGACAATCCCCATAAATCCATTGTCTTTTTCATATTAATAGTTTTAAATTGTTTAAGAATATCTTCAGTAGTAACAGCAGTAAATTCAAAGGCTGTGACACATTCTGGTACGCAGTCCTTAAGTAGTATTTCAGCAGACGTGGAAGATGACTTGAGTGACTCTGTAGTTAAAATGAGTATATTAGCAAAAAGTTTTTCAAATTCTGTCGCTACTTCCAAGTCCTCTGCAACACTCACATTATTGATATTTAGTAGGTAGTCGCGACTGCGTGCTTTGGCTCTACCAGTTTCGTTATTGATGACATTCCAGGTAGCTTTTATGGTATTTTCAGCGCATTTTATTTTATTTTTCAAATAAATTGATTTTGCAGCATAACAAGCTTGTCTGAATGTTTTTGAATATTTTTTTACATAATTAATAAAGGCTGGACTATTATTAAAAGTTTTTTCATTGTAAAGTTCATATAACCTAATCCGACTTTTATGAATGCCTTCAGTTGCCCAATCACTAAACGTCAGACGGTCAGTTACATTAATTTTTTTGGGTTTAAATACAACAGAAAATTCATCATCAATCAATTTAAATAATGAGTTATATAACTGATCCGGACGGTCATGAGTAGGCAACCAACGCATTTTACTAGATAAATTATTTTTAAAAACTTCCATTCGGTTTTCATTTATAGGTATAAAATTTATAATTTTACTCTGAACCTTAAGGTTTTTTCTTGGACAACAGACTAACTGCCCACTGTGATCAGACTGAAGCATATTAATTAAGGATTTATGTAAAGGTTTAGTGTTAATACTTACTTGTGAAGTGACATTATTCGTGACAAAGACAAGAAATACAGTGATAAAAGGCAAAAACTTTTTAGAAGGGCTATTTCTACTCTTGAAACTCGCTATTTTCGTAAGTGTTTTATGATAAATATTCTTTTAATAGTTATGAAAGACATAAAAGTACCCAGATTATTTATCTGAAAACATATTGTTACGGACGGGGTAACGGGATTGGAAGGAAACACCGGGTAGCACTGATGACACTTTATTCGACTTCACACACAACGCGCCGTTTAATATCGACGCGGACAGCACCAACACTTGCGTCTGTTGCACTGCACTTTTCACTGCACTTCACTGCACTGTACTGCACTATACTTTCACTTCACTTTATTTTACTACTTCTTCTTTCTTCTTCTTCTTCTTCACTTTACCACTTTTCAACTTAAACTGGCGCTTAGCGCGTCTACACCGCCTTATATACCCCTAAGAATGTTCTAGATCTACTAATTTCGATTGTATTTTCGTTATTCAATTGTTTTTCCATCTCCTGTCTCTTTTTAACCTTTCCATTCCTTCTTGAAGTTTCTAGAATTTTCTAATCTTTATTCGAAATATTTAAATTTGTGTTTCCATCTCCTGTCTCTTTTTAACCTTTCCATTCCTTCCTGAAGTTTCTAGAATTTTCTAATTTTTACTCGAAATATTTAAATAATCTTTTAAATATTTGCCAAATATTCATAAACATTTTCCAAATTTCATAAAAACCATAATCCACATAACAGTTATGACTGGGATTTGAACCCACGCCTTCAGAACGTGAACGGAATGTGTTAAGGTGGAGACAGACTTTGCGAGGCATGCGCTACGAACGGCGCACAACGAATGCCTCTGTTTGAGGCGTGCGTGTTGAAAAACTATACCAACATATGCTCGGGTCGAGCCATCGCGTACGAAGCAAACGCCTCGTTTGTCTGTCTTCATGTTTGCTGCGAGGCATGCGCTGTGCGCCGTGCGCAGCGCATGCCTCGCAAAGTCTGTATACGGCTTTATCCGCACGGCTATCGCCTTGTTGTCAATGACTGGTGAATTTGGCGAACACTTGACAGAGTGTATACGTCATCGAACTAAAAACTCATTTCCAAATAATAAAATAGTCTTCTAACCTCTTTGCTAATAAATTATTGTGTTTGATGACCGGCTAGTTTGTCGTGTAGACGTCAGTAGTCCTTGGCAACGGTAGTGATGACAGCTTGGCATGACACTGGCCGTCACACTACCCCCTCTCTAAGACATGCTCATCCCGAGCATTGTTGGATCCATGATATACCGCTATCCTATCCACATGAACAATCTTCAGTGGACTTTTAGGTGTCTTTCGAATTCTGTAGGTTACATCGTTAATTTTCTTTATTACAGTATATGGTCCTTCCCAGCTTGGCTGTAATTTGGGAGATTTTCTCTTACATCGGACCGGATTATGAACCCACACCAAAGTTCCCTCTTCGAATTCTCTTGCATTTGCGCGTCTGTCATATCGGGTCTTCATTCTTACTCCCGCTTGTAAATTCTCTTGTCTAACGTGTTCATGAATTTCTTCGAGCTTTCTTCTTAATTCACATGCATAATCGGTAACACAGCTAGGTGTCCCCGGTGGACATCCAGCAAGAAGGTCTACTGGAAGTCGTAGCTCCCTTCCTAAATTTGTTCGCGCCGGGGTTGTTGCCGTACTTTCATGTACTGCGGCTCTGTAAGCCAGAAGAAATAGCGGGATATATTCGTCCCAGTTTCTCTTATGGCTATCGACTACTTTAGCAAGATGACGCTCCAATGTCTGGTTAAATCTCTCCACCATTCCATCCGATTGAGGGTGATACGGAGTTGTTCTAGTTTTGTGGATCCCCATCATCTTGCAGATTTCTTGAAAGAGTTGAGATTCAAAGTTTCTCCCTTAGTCGCTGTGGATTTCTAACGGTAAACCATATCGACAAAATACTTCATTTACTAATTTTGTCGCAACTGTAATTGCTTCCTGATTGGGAAAGCTTCTGGCCATCTCGTGAAATAATCCAGTACCACCAGAATGTAGCGATTACCACTTTCTGTCAAAGGAAATGGTCCAGCTATATCCACAGCAACACGTTCCCAAGGAGCTCCCACAGTGTACAGTTTTAGTGCTCCGCGGCTCCGAGTTTGCGGTCCTTTAACTGAAGAACATTTAACGCATTTCCTGCACCAGTCTTCAACGTCTTCCCTACAGTGCAGCCAATAAAAACGTTGACGAATTTTCAGTAAGGTTCTTCGCACTCCAAGATGTCCGCTAGACGGGCCGTCATGACAAACTTGCAAAACTTCAGGAATCATTGATTTTGGCACTATTGTTTGAAGATAACTGTCTCTTCCAGAAGCACTTTCCCATTTTCGACAAAGTAGTCCATCTTGTATTATTAGGCTGTTCCATTGCGCCCAATAGCTTTTCGTGATGGTACTAGTATCAGCTACCTCACTCCATTCTGGCCGAAGAGAGTTATTCTTTAGCCGCTCCAGTATCGGTTTCAAATCTTTATCTTCTTCCTGCGATTTAATAATGAACTCCTTGTTCCATCGCCCGTTGATAGTATCCGTTCTAATAACCTTGACGGCAGCTTCTTCCTTTCCTTCTTGTCGCATGCAATGCTTGCAATTCTTATCACAGGGACGTCTTGATAAGGCATCAACATTACCGTGAGATTTTCCGCCACGATGCTCAACTTCGAAATCGTACTCTTGAAGTTGTTCTATCCATCGAGCTACCTGACCCTCACAATTTTTAAACTGTAAAAGCCATTTAAGCGCTGCGTGGTCCGTCCGGATCCGGAATTTTCTTCCGATCAAGTACTTTTTAAAATGCTGGAGAGGTTTTACTACTGCTAGAAGCTATTTTCGTGTGGTACAGTAGTTCCTTTCAGGTTTAGACAACGATTTGCTAAAGTAGGCAATAACAGCCTCCTCCTGATCTCCTTGTCTCTGGGAAAGAGTTCCACCAATACCCACATTGCTTGCGTCTGTGTCAACAATGAATTCTCCATTGACGTCGGGATATGCAAGAATTGGCGCTTCACATAAACGCTTCTTCAACTCTTCAAAAGCAGTTTGACATTTTTCATCCCAATTAAATGGTCGTTTTTGCTCCGTCAGCTCATGTAAGGGTTTTGCGATGCTAGAGAAATTCTTCACAAAACGTCTGTAATAAGAGCAAAGCCCCATAAATGAGCGCACCTGCTTCTTGTCCTTAGGCATGGGCCAATCTTTAACCGCCGAAATCAGGGTCCTTCTCGATGCCATTTTCAGAGACGACATGACCCCAGTAGTTAACTTGTCGCTTGAAAAATGAACATTTTTTAAGACTGAGTTTCAGATTTGCATTTTTCAATCTATTGAGTACACTTTCTAGCTTCGTGAGATGATCATCGAAGTCTCGGCCCATTACAATTATGTCATCGAGATACACCAGACAAGCTTCCCCTAAAAGCCCGGCAAGGATGTGTTCCATTAACCTTTCGAAAGTAGCTGGTGCGTTGCACAATCCGAAAGGCATAACATTAAAATGCCAAAGCCCTCTGCCTATTGAAAAAGCTGTCTTCTCTTTGTCTTTTGGGTCCATTTCCACTTGCCAGTAACCACTTTTTAAGTCTATTGTTGTAAACCATTTCATTCCGCATAACGTCTCTAACGTGTCGTCTATTCTAGGCAAAGGATAACTGTCTTTCTTGGTTATATCATTCAATCTTCGGTAGTCAATGCAGAATCTAGTCGATCCATCCTTTTTCTTTACCAATACCACCGGCGAACACCACGGGCTAATCGATGGCTCGATAACCCCGTTTTTCCTTATATCTTCGATCATATCCTCTACCTGTTTCTCCCTGGCAAAAGGTACACGTCGTGGGCGTTGACGGATCGGTTGTTCATTCCCCGTATTGATAGTGTGTTTTACTACTCCTGTCTTTCCGATGTCACTGTCGTTCTTTGAGAAAATGTCGACGTACTGTGTCAGCAATATCTTTGCTTTTTCTGTTTCGATTTCCGTTAGATCGTCTTTGCAACCTTTTAATACACTATCCACGTTAATGTTAGTCTCAGCCAGACTCTTGGTTTTCTGGCAGTTTCGTAACCAAGCGACTTCCTCGGACTCTCCTATCTCAGAACCCTTTCTCAACACTTTTTCTTCATCACTTAAATTTAGGACAGGTATAACTGCCCTTTGTGAAGAAGCAACAACTACACACGCCGGCAACCATGGATCGTGATCTTTATTGTCTTCTATCATTATGCAACGTCGCTGAGTCGAAGTGGCAGGTAATGTGACAGGAACAAAGGTCTGTGACCTAGGTGCCAGCTTGCTCTCCTTGAGGCACAAAACCTTTCCCGTGCCTCCACCTTTCATTGGAATCTCCACGTCTCCACATTTTAGGATACCACACTTAATATCCAATCTACATTGGTGATCTCTGAAGAAGTCTAGCCCAACAATGCAGTCGTCGACGATGTCTGCAATCAGTGCTTTTTGCCAATATAATTTGTCACCTACTTTGAAAGCCACTATTTGCTCTCCCCTGACTGGGATGTGCTGGCCGGTAGCCGTTGTCAGTCGAGGTCGAATTGACTGTTTAAGAATCTTCCCATTCTTCCTTATCAGGTGAGTCCCTATAACAGTTCGTGACGCACCGGTGTCCAAGGTCAGCAAACAGGTAACGCCATTGACCGCTCCATCAATGGTTAAGCTGTTCCCATCTGTGCTTTGTCGGATACAAACTTTAGGGGCTTTTCGTCTACCGGCCAGCGCTTGCCCCGCAGCCCTGGCTGGAATTAGTTTTCCTGGTCGTGTTCTGACGTTTGAACAATAGCGTCAGTCTTACGTTTACGTTTCGGACAGCTATTGCTTAAATGTCCTGGTTCCCTGCAGCTATAACATTTTGGGACAAATCTTCGGTCTGTTCGCTGCATTTCTGCGGCCACAACTCGGACTCATCCACCCTTATTGTCTCGAC
Source organism: Euclidia mi (assembly GCA_944739405.2). Lineage (NCBI taxonomy): Eukaryota > Metazoa > Arthropoda > Insecta > Lepidoptera > Erebidae > Euclidia > Euclidia mi. The sequence continues at coordinate 62,845,078 of OX123189.2, forward strand.
GGACAGCCTCCACTTCTAGAGCATGCGCTAAAGCGTCTTTAACGTTATCGTGGTGCTTCAGACGAACGGCAAACCTGACCTCATCGTCATAAATGCCATCAATGAACGCCTGGAGACGCATACTTTGGACTTGTGCCGGGGGTGCAGACTGGTAAGCTTTTCCTACCATTTTCTCTACTTCTATAGACCACTGCTGCAATGACTCATTAGGGCGCTGACAGCGGTTACGCAACTGAGCACGGAATACAAATTCCAAATGCGCGTCTCCATACCTGGACTCTAGAGCCTCGATGAGCTGTTCATATGTGGCGTCTTTCCCCACAGACTGTAGCACTGATAGTGCACCATCGCGTAACGCCAGAGCGAGTGCATTCTTGGCCTGCTCTCTGTTCCAACTGTTACTAGAAGAAGCGGCTTCAAACTGCATCCTGTACTCCTCCCAGCATGAGGTGCCATCGAAAGAAGGCACTTTAAAATTACCAGCACCTGATGAGGCGACTGCGACTGAAGGGACGTTGGTCTTAATCCTCCTGCACTCCTCCTCTACGGTAGCTATGCGGGTGTGTATCTCTTCTGATACTGACGCCATGCGGGACTGCACCTCTTCCTCTATAGTAGCCACGCGCGATTGTAGTTCACCGATACACATCTCCATCTCGGCGATCTTACGGGCGTTCTCCGATATATAACGGCGAATCTCAACCTGGCTCTCCATTATCTCGCCAAGCTGCTGCGAGTTCTCCTGAAGTTGTGTTTGAAGATCGCATTTAAGTTGCTGAGAGTTTTGCTCGAGTCGAGATTCAAGCTGCTGCGAGTTCTCCTGAAGTTGTGTTTGAAGATCGCATTTAAGTTGCTGAGAGTTTTGCTGGAGTTTGGATTCGAGTTGCTGGAGCGACTGTTGGAATATTGCTGCGAGGTCTGCAAGGGATAGCTGGCTAGATGCGCTTCCGGACATAGGTACCCTTCCTTCGGGGCCGCTTTCTTGCGAAGGAATGGAAACTCTTTCGGTCGCAAGCTCCGGGTTGGAGTCGCCTTGCTCTTGGGCAGCAGCCCTTGCTCGTGTTGTGGGCCCTTCTCTTGGCATGACTGGCATCTTTAATCCTTCCAATCCCACTTCTGACACCAATTGTTACGGATGGGGTAACGGGATTGGAAAGAAACACCGGGTAGCACGAATGACACTTTATTCGACTTCACACACAACGCGCCGTTTAATTTCGACGCGGACAGCACCAACACTAGCGTCTGTTGCACTGCACTTTTCACTGCACTTCACTGCACTTTACTGCACTATACTTTCACTTCACTTTATTTTACTACTTCTCGCACGAGTGATTGATTTCCACGGGATAGCCGGGATCGATCACTCGCCGAGCAATTAAAGAGAGATAATTAGGTTGTCTTACGGGAAATAAATAAAAAATATCACCAGGAAAGATTAAACTCGCGTTATATTCCAGTTACACAATGGCTTTAATTACACAAAAAAAACTGACACTTGAGATTAGCCGACTAGACAATTATCCAGGGCGTGGGTAGTAGGTTGGCACTCCACAGGTCTTCGGATGGGTACTCAGCTTTGTCGTGTTGTCTCCAAGCAGAAAGAGGGCCCAACCACGTGTGTTGCCGGTATATATAGGGCCGGCGAGCGGGAGAGGGCTCCCCACTGCAGTGCGTCACTCGTAGCGAGGCTCGCCGGGGCACGACGTCACACACCCCCCCCGTTAGGCCGGGATTTTCCTTAAGGAAAATTCCCTAGCCCAACGGGCGTAGCAGCCCTGAAGATACTCCCTGAAATTAGAGGAAACAAGGGCATGAGTACCTTGAACAAGTGACAACCCTATACGCTAATTAGGATACCTAAATAATAATGACCCACGCATGCATTCTTCACGCGTACAACGGCAGTCTGAACTTGAACATAAACATTTATCATTCATAATTCATAACACATACCTACATGTAAATGCCAAGGCCAGTGTAATAGCCCAATACCAAAGATAACAATCTATGGAGAAGCGCTTAGGGTAATTATTAGGTAATAATGATTTGTAGATATAAGAACTTGATCTAGCCCTACGACTTAAAAATCTTGGGTTCGGCCTTTGCCACTAGATAAGTAAACTTTTTGAATATAGTTAGGTGTAACAACAGATTTTTCGTAACGATGAACAAAAATAATATAAGCCGCAGACACGACCGGACCGCTCAATGTCAAAGGAAAGAATTTAATAAATATTTTGCTCTAATTAATAACTACAACACGACCAGTAAACACCTTTTGAATGTAAACAATGGTGAATCATTAGTTAGGCATTTATTTATCGGCGCGTCGCTGAGTGAACGCGCGTGCGACATAACGACAACTAGGTAGGTACGATCTAAATGGTAGGTACTATTCGACTGTTCCGAGCTCGCGACGCACGGTTAATTACTCTGGATGTTTATAAAGTACCTATTATAACAATTTGATTATGGAATTTATACAGAATTAAGAATAACAACAGAACTTCAGAACAAGGCACGGCGAAAAACAATACGCCAATCAATATGCATTTCAACAAATAGATTTGCGGAAAGAAAATACACATGCGAGAATCGAACACCAGACCGATCCGACAACAACTTTTTAACCACTGAGCCATAACTGATAGTTAGATAAACAACAGATTCTTTGTAACAATATTACATGTAATAAACTTTATTACAATTTATAACTGAAACATTTATTCATTTTATGTTAGCATGTTAACATAAATCATTAACACAACACAATACATTATCTTGTGAGCTTCGACTCGAAAACATAAGAACCATTGTTGGCCTTCACAAATGATTATGTAGGTAATTATAACTTAGTATAGATATGCGTCTTACATTGTTGTTTTTATGCTTTTATTATTCTTTGTAATTAATCAACTTTAAATCCTTGATGTGCCATTCTCCTAAAGGTTTACCGGCCATGTCGTTAAGTTTGTATACTAGGGGTGACTTTTTTGAGGCAATCTTACATTTAATAAATTTAGGCGCCAATTTCTTGCTAAAGTATTTATCCTTGTCACTAAGTAGAAACGTTCTGCGCCAAACTATATCACCGACATTGAATTCTGCCGGTTTACGGCGAAGATTATAAGATGAACAATTTTGTTGGTGGGCCGACAACAGAGCTGAATGTACCTTCTCGAAAATAGAGGATAAGTAGCCTAAAGTTTCGGCATAGCTGTCCCGTGGTTCAAGCACCATATTGGAATTAAATTCCTTGTCAATATACTGAGAACCACATGTTATGATCTCCCTACCAAAAACAAGGAAATTAGGAGAATAACCAGTAACCTCACTAACTGCGCAGTTAAGGGCGAACTGAACCTTAGTGATTAAAGTGTCCCAGATTCGATGATCAGATTCTATGAAAGTTGAAATAGTTGTCATAATGGTTTTGTTGTAACGTTCAACTGAGTTAACGTGGGGAGTATACAACGGTGTAAAATGCAAATTTTGAATTTTATATTTTGACAACATACTTTTAAAGGTTGCGCTAATAAATTGTTTACCGTTATCCAAAACAATAGTAGATGGAATTCCATGCACCAAAAATACATTTTCCTCGAGAATTTTTGTTATCACTTCTGCAGTTGCCCGTTTAATGGGGAAAAGCAAACAATATTTAGAGAAACAACAACTGACCACAAATATAAAAGTGTTTTGTTTTCTGCTGGGGGGCAATGGACCAATCAAATCAATACTAATCGTCTGAAAGGGCTTTTGACATGATTTGGGTTTTCCCATTAGACCTAAATTTGGGTGATTTTGGTGTTTATGGGTGATACAAGGTTCACATGAACTGACGAACTTGACAACATCGGAGTACATACCAGGCCAAAAGTAATTAAGTGCAAGACGTTTGTATGTCTTAAAGATACCCAGATGTCCAGCAGTGGGCGAAGAATGATTCTCCCTTAGAATGTCAATTCTTTGGTCAGACGGAATAACCTCTTTCCATTGAAATTCTCTAGTGAGAGGGTTTAATGTTTTTTTAAAACAATACAATTTATTGTTTATTACTTGATAGTTAACAAAGGAAGTCGGAGAACTTAAACAGCCTTTATAGATATTTAAATACCAAGGATCATTAGTAAAAACTGGTAAATTCTGATTAGAATTAATATCTATATTTATATCATTAGCAATAGCAGAAACGGGTAAAGAGCGAGACAGAAAATCAGGTAAAACGTTATCGGAACCCCGACGATGACGTATTTCGAAATTATAGGAAGATAAGCGAACTCCCCATCTGGCTAACCGGCCAGTAGGGTTATTTAATGTCAAGAACCATTTCAAAGCAGCGTGATCAGTGTAAACAATCAACTTTTTACCATTTTCAACATAACAACGCCAGTGTTCTATAGCAGATAGAACAGCCAGGGCCTCGCGCTCTGTGGCACTGTAATTTTTTTCTTGCTTACTGAGTGATTTGCTATAGTACGCTATGACTCTTTCCTCACCATTTAATCTTTGACAGAGGATCGCGCCAAGACCAAAATCGCTAGCATCTGAGTGTATTTCAAACGGTTGCGAGTAGTCAGGACAAGCCAACACCGAGGAGGAAATCAAACAATTCTTTAGGTTATTAAACGCCTCATTAGCCTCTGTCGTCCAACAGAATGGAGGTGCGTTTTTACTTTGAGATGTTAACTTATTTAAGGGTGCAGCAATAGAGCTAAAATTCGGTATAAAACGCCTGTACCACGAGGCTGCGCCTAAGAATCGACGTACTTCTTTTCTATTAGAAGGAGTGGGATAATTTTTCATTGAATTTACTTTATCCGGATCGGGATGCAATCCACTAGAGTCGAAAACATAGCCTAAATATTTTAGTTTATCTCTAAAAAATTTACATTTTTCGAGATTAATTGTTAAATTAGCGCTTTTTAGTTTATCAAGAATGCGTAATAAAAGAGTAATATGCTCGTTGAAGATGGACGTGATACAGATTATGTCATCGATAAAACAGAAAACCTTATTTTCAAATTCTGGGCCATAAAATAAAATATCAACTAATCGTTGTTGAGTAGCTGGCGCATTCGTAAGACCGAAAGGCATTCTTTTGAATTGAAATGTGCCACGCGTGGGAATATAAAAGGCTGTTTTGCAACGGTCCACTTCTTTAATTAATGTTTGCCAAAAAGATTTAGACAGGTCTAAACTAGACAAGTATTTAGCATCTCTCAGATTATCTAAAATTTCCGAAATATAAGGCAAGTTATAAGCATCTTTTTTTGTAACGGAATTTAATTTACGACTGTCCAAACAGAAACGCAGTTCACCATTCTTCTTTGGTGTCAAAATGACCGGGTTTGACCACGGGCTTTCGGATCGTTCAACAACATCCTCTGAGAGCATTTCGTCAAGATGCTTTATTAAAATTCTTTGTTTATCGGGAGACATGCGATAAAATCTTTGCCGAATAGGGGGACAATCACCTGTATCAATTGAATGAGAAATAATATTTGTGCAACCGAGACCCCGCTTCTCGTATGAAATATCGGTAAATTTAGAAATAATGTTGTCAGCGGTAGCTCTCTGGTCGACTGTAAGATGATCATAAGAAACAAGATGTGTAGGGGGAACTGCCTGCAACTCCATTACTTGAGCGTCAGACTTGTTCACAATCAAAACAGACTCCAATTTGTTAGGAAATAGGCCAAAGCTTCGCCAAAAATCCATGCCAAGGATAAGGGAATTTTGAATCCCAGGTACAACATGAACTTCTAAGTTAATCAATTTACCCTGAAACTCGAAGGGTAGAAACACCGATCCCAAAGACTCAAATCGTTCGCCGCCTGCTGTTATTAACCTTAAAGGTTTCGATTTATCCAAAACATTGTCTTTCAAAAATAAGTTATGCAAATTATTACCTAAAATTGTAACGCAAGATCCAGATTCTAAAAGACCAGTGGTAGGTATTCTGTTTAATTTTAGAGTAACGTAAGGTAAATATTCTACTTTAGAATTACGGATTGAGGAAATATGATAGCTATTAAAGAATTTTTTTAAAAAGTCCAACCAATTATTCCACTCTGTTTTATTACAATTAGTTGTATAATTTGATTTTCCACAATCCTTATTAACTAGTTTTTTGAAACTGTAGGGGTCGACTTAGATTTACAATTGGGGCAGTCTGACACCTTGAAACCCTTTGTGCCGCACTTAAAACAAATTAGGTAGTGTGGCTGACGGCAATTACGTAATGAGTGCGAAGTGCATCTACAACGCACGCAAAAAGTTTTATTTATATTAGAAGTACTCGATACGGCGTTGACTTGTGGTACAGACTTGTATCTCGATGTATCGGCGACAGAGTTATATTTATTGAAGTGATTATGATTGTAAACATTTTTGTTTGAAGAAAAATTAGAAAACGGATAATTATACGCTAGATCGGGTGCTACAGTATTCTTTGAAACTTTAGGGGGTTCAGAAAATTGCTTACTGCGACTTTGGTAATTTTCGAAAAGACGACAAACTTCGACCAGACTATCAACATCAACAACCTTTGCAGTGAGCAGACAATTAGTGTAACAAGGTCTAATATTATTTAGTAAAATTTCTAGCTTCTCCGAATCAGCGATAGGAGAACTAAGTCGCGAAAACAGACCGTGCATTTTTGCCACGTAAATAGTTATTGATTCGTTCTCGCCCTGTGAGCGCTGACGAATCTCCGTCATAAGCCGATAATCGTAGTTATGCGGACTAAAATCTCGTTTCAAAAGTTCGCAAAGTTCTAACCAAGTCTTTACATTATTTTTAACAGAACGATACCAAACTAATGCGTCACCCGAAAATATTTCAAAAGCGAAAGACAACATCTTGTCATGTGGAATAGATCTACAGGACATAAATTCATCAATTTTTTCAATAAAAGATCTTACACATGATTTACCGTTAAATTTTAATTTACCTAATTCCGAGAAAAGCTTACGGTCGTAATTATAGGAAGTGTTTACCTCTGCTACTGAGCAATCCGACCGCGAACTACGGCTCGTGATTAATTGTAATTTCGCATATAAGTCATTAAATTTATTCCACACAGACTCAATTTTTTTAATATCAAGACTGCCGGTATCCACACTATTCAGTCGATGAAAACAATGGTGTAGCACGGTTTCGACCTTCTGTTGAAGCTCGGAGGTATAGTTTGCTTCCAACATAGATAAGTGTTTATTTGATCTTAATAACGACTTTTCCACTTCAGCCACATCCTCCTCTGGTGGGAAGGGTGAAGATAATATATCCTCCGAGGGAATTTTAACTGAAAGTTTAGCGATTTGTTTGCGGGGATCGTCAGGCTTTGAAACGCCGCGTACTGTGGTCTCATATTCTAATTCTGCTTTAGTTAATAATGAGAAATTTATAATGTAAGCCATTATTACAAAACAATAATAGAAAATCTAAGTATTTACGCCGGTACTAGAAAAAAAAATTAAATATCGCCAGAAAATCGAATACCGTGCTAAAAAAAGCTGAAATACACTAAATTATACAATGGTGTGATGATTGGTAAAGGATTAAAAAAAATTTCTTAAAGGTCACTCAATGTTGAATCACAATATTTTTTTCGCGAACACGAGGCACGTTAGTTCAACGGCTAAGCTGTTAGAACCGGTTGGCGGCTGGGCACGCTGCCCGCGGTGAAACGTGATTTTAGACCGACGTTAATTAAATCACCGTTATGTTATTTACACAGTTAAATTGCTTATGGCCAACCAAAATAGATAGAAACTGTACCTGTATGCAATTCACCACACCAGAATATATGCAGACACAGGAGAAAAATAAACAAGAGAAAAAGAAATTATTTCACTCACCTGTAAAGTGCCAACTTACGTTTTAAAAATATATTTAAAAATTCTATTGGGCGCCAATGTCGCACAAGTGATTGATTTCCACGGGATAGCCGGGATCGATCACTCGCCGAGCAATTAAAGAGAGATAATTAGGTTGTCTTACGGGAAATAAATAAAAAATATCACCAGGAAAGATTAAACTTGCGTTATATTCCAGTTACACAATGGCTTTAATTACACAAAAAAACTGACACTTGAGATTAGCCGACTAGACAATTATCCAGGGCGTGGGTGGTAGGTTGGCACTCCACAGGTCTTCGGATGGGTACTCAGCTTTGTCGTGTTGTCTCCAAACAGAAAGAGGGCCCAACCACGTGTGTCGCCGGTATATATAGGGCCGGCGAGCGGGAGAGGGCTCCCCACTGCAGTGCGTCACTCGTAGCGAGGCTCGCAAGCGCCGGGGCACGACGTCACAACTTCTTCTTTCTTCTTCTTCTTCTTCACTTTACCACTTTTCAACTTAAACTGGCGCTTAGCGCGTCTACACCGCCTTATATACCCCTAAGAATGTTCTAGATCTACTAATTTCGATTGTCTTTTCGTTATTCAATTGTTTTTCCATCTCCTGTCTCTTTTTAACCTTTCCATTCCTTCTTGAAGTTTCTAGAATTTTCTAATCTTTATTCGAAATATTTAAATTTGTGTTTCCATCTCCTGTCTCTTTTTAACCTTTCCATTCCTTCCTGAAGTTTCTAGAATTTTCTAATTTTTACTCGAAATATTTAAATAATCTTTTAAATATTTGCCAAATATTCATAAACATTTTCCAAATTCATAAAAACCATAATCCACATAACAGTTATGACTGGGATTTGAACCCACGCCTTCAGAACGTGAACGGAATGTGTTATCCGCACGGCTATCGCCTTGTTGTCAATGACTGGTGAATTTGGCGAACACTTGACAGAGTGTATACGTCATCGAACTAAAAACTCATTTCCAAATAATAAAATAGTCTTCAAACCTCTTTGCTAATAAATTATTGTGTTTGATGACCGGCTAGTTTGTCGTGTACACGTCAGTAGTCCTTGGCAACGGTAGTGATGACAGCTTGGCATGACACCGGCCGTCACAATATTTTAGCAACTAAATACTAGCATTGTTGTACATTTTCACTGTTATCGTGTTTCAAATGGTAAATAATTCACAGCCACAGTGTTCGTAACAGTAACATGGCTGCCTGGCACGGCGAACTTTTTGTTACGCGTTCGGATTATAATTTTTTTAGTGACGTTAGATTCGTTTGTAACAAATAAATAATGTATTGTGTGAAAACCTAAAGGTATATGTGATAATGTTTTTGTGTTTATGAACCAAACATGTAATGAAATTCATTAATATGTGATGAAATGTTTGTGTGAACGAGTGAAAAAAAACAATCCTCTAAGTTTGTAAGCTTGTTTTGCCAGAAAAGTGAGTATTTAGTAGTAATTTATGTTATTATTATGTTAGCTGATTTTATAACCAACACAATGATATGCAATTTATGTGATATAATTACATTAAAGTGTCATCATTATTTTTTTTCCGGTAACCTATGCCAATGAAAATTTGCAGCAACGTTACCTTTCGCACTTGTGGCACTTTGCCTTTAGTTTGATCGCACCTCAAGGGTTAAGGTTTGTAAAGCAAAGCGATTTGTCTGTGGACTGATGACAGAAATGCTGGTAAGCTCACGTCGGAAATTTTGCGTACGCCAAGCCCACCCAGGCGAACAGGTAATGTCGCCTGTAGCCATGCTCGGTCGTTCAGAGCCACATTTAAAATGTTGCTTAGGGTGTTTTGTAAAATTTTGTCAATATTGACTAGTGGGCTTGGGTTTTTCCAAAAAGGCGAAGAACGTAAAGCGTGTGTGAACTTAGGCACAAAAATACAGTATCGAATAATAGTGAAAGCCGAATGTATATTAATTTTGAGCAGGCGGTCCGACATTTCACTAAAATTTTGAATTTTTTCATGAATAAAAGAATCAAAACCTTCGTCTAGTATTGGGGACCCAAGAAGGCGAAGAGAACTTTTTTGAATATGGGTTATACTGGGTGCGAGGGTTTGAAATTTGGATAGAATTGCGGAATGGTCTAAAGTATAGTTGATAAAAATTTCACACTTACTTGGATTAAGGTCTAGGCCGATAGATGAAAATTTTGTCTTCAGGAGTGCCAGGTCCTGATAGACAGTGGCTACGTCACCTCCTAGGGTTCCGTCATCTAGGTACCAGATGTTAAAGAACAATGGCAGAATTCGGTCTCAGTTTGTTGTGGCGACCTTAAACTTCATATGAACAAAACAAATTGTTTTATTTTTCTTCGATTTTTAATATTTTCACTTTGTCTCGTTAAAGCTGGAGTATTTTATGATGATAAAAAGCTTTCCAATTGATCACGAACTAGGTAACTACTTTCTTATTTGATTGTTGCCATAGACAATGGTGTGACAGGAATAGACGAGAGTGCTATTTATCCGTATCGATTATTAAAATATAATTATTAAAATGCAGTTATTTAATCTTTAATTAACATTATATCAATAAGCTAATCATTTTTGAAACAAAACAACTTTTAAATCAAATAAAAACGTCACAGCATCGTTTTAATGTTGTATCGATTTCACATAAAATCGATTTAAAATGTGCAGCTCTGCTTTTGTCTTTGGCTGTGACAGTTAGATGCTACAAATACTTCTGCGTTTTGATGTCAATCTGACATAATTTCATTTGTTATTTCAAACATACCTACATTGTTCATTCTTATCTAAAAACTAAAACACCGATATCTTGTTTTTCCGGGTTTCCCGATTGAAAATAGAATCATTTATAGACTCTGTTACTTACGCCGAATTTTTTTATATATTTTTTATTACGGTGCGCTTCAATTTAATTTCAGACATTTGGATGTATGGAAATCTGCCATTGTCCTTTAGAATTTAGCTGGCTAATAACTGGATGAATGGCTAAACTAAAAATGAGTGGTCCAAGAGGGTCGCCTTGTTGACAGCCAACGGCAGACTGCAAAAGATTTTCCTTGTATATTAATTTTGATGGATGCTTGTAGTACTGCCAAAGGAAGTTGTAAATTTGGGGGGGTTTCTAATTTAACTTGCGTCAACAAGGTGTCCCTGTTCACTGAGTTAAAAGCATTCTTTAAGTCCATCTTCAAGATAACATCACCTTCATTACAGTCAAGGTACGTTGACAGGGCATGTATGGCGGCCTCACAGCCACCCTTAGAGCCAAATCCAAGCTGTAGTGGCTGTAATTTGCTGCCTAACATGGAGTTATAATGCTGACAGCAAATCTTGGCCGCCATACGCCTGTACGTACACCCAACGGCAATGGGACGAATACCACCGTCTCGCTTTCGCAAAGCGCATAGATTTGCGCCATACAAAACGTCAACGATGGCATCGTTCACATTGCCGGAGAGCATAAGGTTAACTAAAGCCGTTAGCTCCCCCAAAAGCGCGTCCCCGGCCGTCCCAGCGCTTGAACACACAAGATCTTTTAAATGTTGGGGTGTTAAGCCATCGAGACCACCAGCAGACCCGCTTTGGAAGGAGCCAACGGCAGTCAGCACGTCCTTGGCTGTAATCCTGAGGCAATCCAAGTTGTGTAATTGTAAGTGTCAGGTGGGTCAGGAAAGGAGAGGTTATCTCCTGGCGCTGGATGCTTGCTCTGCAGACTCGCGAGTGTGTCGGCAGAGCAAGGCGCCACCACATCGCTACTGAATAAGATTCTGGATGCTCCCCTGATATCACCCTCCATTAGCTTGGACTCTACATGGTGGTAAATGGTAATATTGCGGTGTGTTTTTGGATATTGGTAATTTAAATTGGATGCCGAAAGATTACAGTTTTCTTTAATTTTTGCTGTTAATGTTTTTTTTGTTTGCCGGTCTTCCTGTGCATGTAGAATTCTGTAAGGGAAAGTGAGTAGTTGTTCCCAAGCCGTTACTGAATTCTCCCGTACCACAAGGCCTATGCAGTGGGTTAGATTTTGGGCTACTAAAGGCCTTGCGCCACGGGGAATTCGTTTTAGGATGGGAATGGAATTTTTTAATTTGCTTATATGTTGCCAAAAAGGGATATCAGAAGTTGTATTCGGCTCATTTGTTAAAATGTGATGTGTGAATGTGTTGGGGCCAGAAAGTACATGTTGGTTTTTGTGGATTTTACCAAAATGTACTTTTAGGCCCCGCTCACCTTTAAAATAACGTGCCTGGGAACAAACAGGGCAGCGCACCAGAGCAGACGATGTGCAAGATTGACTCGCACCTACTTCCTCATCACTTTTGCCACCGTTAAAGGACATATATGACGACTAAAACTTAAAACAATACACTTAAAGTAAAATACTAAAACACTTTATAAACACAAATTTATGACGTTTGTCATTGCGTGAAAATATTTCTTCTGTCCGTGGTGGCGGCGGCTCGTGAGTGCCAGTACGCTAGCCGAGTCCGGCGGCATTGAGATCGTATATATATATATAGTAAACTATTTGTTTGTCTGAAATATATTTGTTTCATCATACACAGACGATATGTAAATATAACAAAATATATGATTGCTTATTATCTGAAAACAATGTCACACAAACACTTCTATAAACGATATGGGCCTGATTGGTATGTCTAATATAGTAAAACAAAGGGATGCCCGCAGCTAGCCCCGTATATTTAATTTCAATTTGACAATTTCTGCCCGATTCCGTGAGCATTTCGGCAAATCATTTCTTATGCACCATTCCCAAAAAACATTTCAGCTTCTTACGCTCATCAGTATTGGCTGTACGTTGTCTGTCAGTCAGTAACGCAAGAATTTTAAACATCGTCATCCTCATTCTCCTAGCGTTGTCCCAGTTTCAACCTGGGCTCCGCTTACTAGTCCAATCGGATTTGTCTGAATACTAGCTTTTCCTCAGATCGACTGCCTGTCTGACCTCCGCAACCCAAAGGGATAGCGATATTCTATGGTTTAGACTAGTATCAGTTTATTGAGAAGGTACCTACGGACGCCTTATACCAACTGTCAACGATCTTTATGACAGCCGGGACCCACGGCTTAACGTGCTCTCCGAGGCAAGGGACAAGCGATAATTGACAATTCAATACGCACATAAGTCCGAAAAGTCATTGGTGCGCACCATGGCTTCGAACACTATACCCTCTGCATGGCAGTTTGTTGGTATCTCCACTATGCTATCGCTTCCTTAGAGCAAAGAATTTTACATATATGAGTAGAGTAAAATTGGGGCTTCTGCATCACTTGCTCTCGCGTCGCCGCTCGAGCTGCGTGATACAGAAGCCCCAATTTTACAATCGAGATCGATTCATATTAATGTGTTCTGCATAACTCAGAGTGCCCAGTAATACCATACTGTTATAGTTAACATATTTTTTTAAGTTTAGCAATTATTTAGTGATCAATGGTAGCGTTACTTTTAGTGAGTTTTTATTATGAATGTGTGTACCTGATGAATTCCTCACTCCATGTAATATCAATGTAATCATGTTATCAATTTAAAAAATAAATGGATATGTTAATGAGTCTAGGAAACTATTTAGTAAAATAAAACAATGTATATTATCAATTTAAAAAAAGTTTATTATCAATGCACCATTTTTTTAAACACAAAACATTTTTTAAAGCACATATTGAGTCATGATAAATACAATTGTACAAATCATCAGAACACTTATAGCGATCATATAAACATAACAAATTAGGGCAACATTTATCTTCTAAATTAATTACATTATTAGTATTTAAAATATCCTTCAACCATAACATTTTTTCAAAACCTTTAACGTAAATACACTTATCTTTTAAAACATCTGAAATTAAATATTGATAATTTGAGTAAGGTATAAATCCTTCACCCCAGTATATTTTTCTGTTACGTTCAATCCAGCAAACCTGCTGTCTTTCTGATTTAGTCAAATCGTAAAAAGGAAATGGTGGTTTGATTAAAAACACTTGTAGGTTTTTATTACATCATACAGCTATTTCTTTTAGTATAAATTCATTTGCTTCTGTTTTAAAGCCTTGAACGTCAACAATGGCCGTCATGATAGCCTACGCACGATGTTGCTTAGAGTTGTAGTAGTTGTATTCCACAATTCGGTATTGAGCTACTAAATTCAGCCACAACATTTATTTAATTTTTACATGAATATAAAGCATGCATACAAACATTGACTCATAACAATTACACATTTTTAAAAAGATAACATTTATTTATTTTTAGAAATACAACTAAACTTAAATAAAAACATTATCTTAAGACTACTCAGTATCACACAATTTCTTACTTATTTTTTTTATTAATGTCTCTGTGATATCCGTTACATCATCATAAGGCTCCTCAACCACATATTGTGCACTTAAGCAAGCCTCGTTTTTATTATTTTTGTCTACATAATCTAATTCACGAATATCTATCTTAATTAGAAGACGTCCTTGCTTAGGACGATTTCTTCGAACAATGTACGAATTTGCCGATGACGTTAATAAACTTTGACGCTTTTTAGACGGTGACAATTTTTTTGACTTTGTAGAAAAGTTTGGTTCAATGTATGTTATGCCATCGTCTTGAGTGGAGTAATATGGGCTAGTAACCTGTAAAAAATAAATCACACATAAATATATAATAATGTGGACGCGCATAATAAATGTTTATAAACATAAATACATTTTATGTAGTGCTTACCTGATCAGAGGATTTGTTCCGATGCTTTTCAAAACATTCATAATTTCATTGAGAGTAAAAAAATGGCTTGTTTTTTAACTGTCTACCATTCTCTGCCAAAGCATTGTCCTGCAATATAATAACAAAAAAAATATAAATGAAAAGTTCATAACTATATGAATTTAACTATGAGGAATAAAATAATATTTACTAACCTCTTGTATTTCTGTCTGGTCAACTTCGTCCAAAGGACTTGGGATTTGAGAATCAACATTATCAAATACAAATCTGTTAAGTCCTCCAATGTTGAGAATGCTGGGTCTGTATGACATGATTCTGAAAATAAAACTAAAGTAAGATATCTAATTATTCATATAATAATCTTAATATATAAAATCCTTGCGTTACTGACTGACTGACAGACACGCTACAGCCGAAACTATTTGGCGCAGGAAGCTGAAATTTGGCATGTATGTTCCTTGGGGACCGTAGGGGTGCACTAAGACGGGATTTCCCGAAATTCCCACGGGATCGGGCAAAACGGGAAATTTGAAAATATGTGCGTGTGAAGCCGCTGGCGTCGACTAGTATAATATAATATTGTAATAACTTATAACATTAACAACGTACTTACCAATAAAACTTGATTTCTCTGCTAGTAACAGGTCCTGTTTCGGCTGACTATGACAGCATAATGAAATAAGGAATGCAATTTTAAATCTGTATGATATTCAATACCAAATGAAAACAATTATTAAAAATATAATATTGTAATACGAGAATACAAAATTCCTAACTTTCTAGACCTGTACAAACATGTTAAATGCTGTTATTTATACTTTATGATATATCTAATTTAGTGTTAAGGTTATAGCTACCTATAAATATGTGTGTTAGACATTCATTACAGTAATTGTCATAATGAAGTTGATCAAGCAACCCATATCATTGAAAGTTAATAATATAGATTTAAATGAAACTTCTCATCAGATCAGACATAGTCCTCTATTACCGAATACGATTCGATGTATAATGTGCGGTCCATCGAACTGTGGTAAAACAAACGTTATGATTAGTTTGTTGTTACATGAAAATGGTCTAAAATTTAAAAATCTTTATCTTTATTCCAAAACTTCATTTCAACCAAAGTATCGTTTCTTGAGTGAAGTATTAGGAAGAGTCTCGCAGATTAACTTCTACAAATTTAGCGATGATAAAGAGGTAATTTCTTCAAGTGAAGCTTTAACAAATTCTGTGTTTATTTTTGATGATGTTGCGTGTGAAAATCAAGTAAATATTCGCAACTATTTTTGTATGGGTAGACATAAACAAATAGATTGTTTCTATTTATCTCAAACCTATTCCAAAATTCCAAAACAACTGTTGCGTGACAATGTGAATTGTCAAACATGGAGAAAAATATTAAAATAGAATTAATTAAGTCTGTGGAGTCCATAAAGAATAAAATAAAACAAATGAAAAACCAGGAACACTCTACGAACTTATCACTTGAAAAAATGTTAAAACCTGTCACAGATCCCCTTAAAACTCTAGTTGATTCAAATAAAACATTAGAAAAAAAAGAAAATTTTGAAAATACACACTAATTTTGAAGACGTGGAATTAGGTGACATTAATACTAGCTCATCTACTAAGTTTGAAGAATGCTATGACCCAGAACTGAATTCTGTACTGAACGTTAAAAAGTCTCCCCAGACGGAAATACCGGATGATTTAGAAATATCATTAGAGGGTCGTGATATCCATGATATTTATGACCTAAACATACCATTTGGAATAAGGAGTGAAAACAAAAAAATATTAGTGGGTAATTCGATAGTTTCGTTTTCTAAAATAGATAGTGCAAAGAATGATAATACCATTTTAATTCAAGTTGATGACTAAGAGTGGATTGCACCACATCACCGGTTAAAGTAAAAGCTAAAGTCAAATTTTACAATAATTTTAACAGTAAACTTGACGGCTGCCGCAAAATGTGTTGCATCAACGTTTTTGTTGCTAATGTTAAAGTTAACAGGGTTGCTAGACAAATGAGGCGTAATCTACCCCGATTCGCTGCGGGAACTATTTTTAAGTCCGGCAATACTAGAGCTTCGCTGTTATTGATAATGTCAAGATGTCAATTGTCAAATATTATATCGAACGTCAAAAGAATTGAACGCGCTGAACGCGCATCATTTTAAAAGATTTTGATTATCTTTCTTGTTTATACTACACCTATTACTAGTTCAAGTTTTACGAAGTGTAGAAGATAATAATGGCATCAAATACAAAAAGCTTGTACGTAAACAGCCAAACAAAGTAAGTATGCACAACTCATTCTGTTGCCCATAACACTTGCGTGTTGTTCTTTTTACAGCACACAAACTTATGCCTATCTTTACGTTAAATTCTGTATATTTCAGGGAAAGAAGCGTAAACTTTACCGGAGCTGAAGTCGATAGACTTCAATCGTTAATAACCAAACATCAAAATGTATTATTTTGTACAAAAACCGATGCTATAAGAAGTAAGCAAAATGATAAATGATATTTATTTCACATAAAATAGAGTACATTACATTTCATTAGGTTGGTCATATCAATACATCGTCCTTCTATTTTGCCACAAGTGGCATGTGAATTTTTTTTTTATAAGTTTTATAAGGATAACACAATGTTTAATTTTGAAAATAATAAAAGATACAATAAAATTAAGCATGCTATTTCTCTTACCACCTTAACATAACAGTAAAAGAATTAAATTAATATCTAGAAAAATAATAATTACATAATAAATTTAAAAAATAGTAAATGTAGCAATGTCAATAGTTAATATAATATGCAATGTCATAGTCTTAATAAACTGAAAATAATATAAAATTTTACGTGGAAATCAAGTCATTCGTGGTATAAAAGCATTTTTCAAGCAGCCAATTTTTTAATTCATTTTTAAACTTTGTCAAGGGAAGCTCCTTGATATGTTCTGGTATTTTGTTATATATGCGTACACACATCGCATAGCAGCTTCTTAGATACATTGTTGTTCTTGGCTTTGTCTCTAGGACTAATCTGTTACAATGCCTTGTATTTCTCGGAAATTTTTCCTTTGCGGTTATAAAGAGGTTTGGATTGATTTTAATAAAAACGGCTATTTCGTACATATACATACATGATAGCGTTAATATTCCTAATTTTTTAAAATGTGGTTTACATGACTCATCATGGCGGATACCCACTATAGCTCTGATACATCGTTTCTGAGCTATGAATACCCTATTTACATCAGTCGAAATTCCCCACAATATCAGACCATATCTTAATACAGAGCTAACGTAGCCATGGTAAGCAAGTAAAGTCGTCTCCAAGGACGATATTTTACTTAGTCTACTTAGCACAAAAACAAACTTATTTACTTTGTTACACGTTTCCATCACATGATGTTGCCAGTCAATATGCTTATCTAAATAGATTCCTAAAAATTTTGTAGTGTCTGCTTCGTTGATTTTGGTATGATTATAAACGATATTTCTGGCCAAATGTCTAGACTTCTTGCTTTGAAATTGAATAAAGTTTGTTTTAGTAAGATTCGCGTTTAAGTTATTAGAGTCTAACCAATGCATCACAGATTGAATTGTCTTATCTATTTCGTAGTCAAAATTTGTCAAGTTATCACATGTCAATATAATGGAGATGTCCTCTGCAAATAAAATACATTTATAGTCTGTTATGTCAGGAAGATCGTTTATATATAGTAAAAATAACAAGGGTCCAAGTACGCTACCTTGTGGCACCCCACAGCAATTTATTTTGTATTGCGATCTAAAATGTGACAAGGTTAAGTTTTTTTCTATTCTGGAAAGTTCTACGCACTGGAGTCTATTCGATAGATAAGATTCCATCCAAGCTAAGGCAGGTCCCCGAATTCCATAGTCCTGTAGTTTTTGTAATAATAGTTTATAGGACACAAAATCAAATGCCTTAGACATATCAAAGAACAGAACTAAAGTATGTAAATTTTTGTCTACATTTGATACAACGTTATGGACCAAAGTAAATGCGGCTAAGGTTGTTGATTTCCCTCTTTGGAAACCATTTTGATCTTGTTTTATTACATTAAATTTATTCAGATAGCTCATCATTCTGATGTGCATTGCTTTTTCAAATACTTTTGAAAAAATGGGTATTAATGTAATAGGCCGATAGTTTGACATATCAGTCTTATCACCCTTTTTGTGAATTGGTTTGACAAGAGACCGTTTTAATCGTTCCGGAAAGATGCCTTGTTCAAAAAAACTATTTATTAAATGACATATTACAGGGGCTATAATACACGAGCACTTTTTCAGAATAGATGTAGTAATACCATCATAACCCACTGAATTACTATTATTTAGCTACATTATTATTTTATGAGTTTCTAAAACACTCAGTGGTTCCAGAAAAATGTTGTTTTGTAGACAGGTCCTCTTTGTATTTGTAACATCTTTGTCATTTTTCGTTAAATCAATGTAATAGTCGTTAAATGTGGTAGCTATCTGATTTGGATCAACTATGGACTGATTTCCAACTTTAATTTCATCTATACAGTGCACACTTGTTTTACATCTATAATTTATAATCTTCCAGGCTGCCTTACATCTATTTTCTGAGTTAGATATGAATTTGTGGTTGCATATCTTTTGCGAATGGATCATACAGCGTCTTAAAATATCTGAATATGTTTTATATTGATATTTACCAACCCTAGTCTTATTTCGGTAGAATTTGTAGCGTAGCATTCTTTTAGTGTTGCAACTACGCCTTAGACCTTTTGATATCCATTTAAGGTCACGGGTTTTTGTATTTATTTTGTGTCTTAATACAGGAAAGCACAAGTTATAGTATAAGACAAAATTGTCATGAAAGATATTAAACGCTGTATTTATATTTGGCTCGGCGAGTGTTTCGCTAAAGCTAAGACTTTTCATACAGTTTAAGAATTTAGACACGTTTGTAGGTTCATAGTCCCTTCTCAATATGTATGAAACTTTAGGTTGATTCGACACTGTCATAGAGGGAATACTTAACATTTGAGCTGTATGGTCCGATAACCCTAATTTAAGAACCTCACCATAAGAGTTCCTTAAATATGTCCCTATAATATGGTCTATGCATGATTTCTGTCCAGTTGGTTCCTTTATGTAAAAAGTCAAATTATAATTATTAACTATGTCAGTTAGCTGTTGAACTAATTTATTCTGAATAAAAGTATTAATATTTAGGTCACCTAATAAAACAATTTTCTTATTCTTAGCTATAGTCAGTTTACGCAATAATATATCTAATTGTTTGAAAAATATATCAGTATTCGATTTTGGTGTGCGGTATAGGCAAATAATTATTAATTTTGGTCTAAAAGCTCTATGCCGAAGCATTCAAAAGCATCCTTGAGAGCAAAGTTTTTAAGATAAGATAGATCTTTAAATTTCATGCCTATTTTGGTATAGATTCAAACCCCACCACGAGATTGGTCTCGGCAGTAAAGAGAGCTCATGCTATAACCATTGAGTTTTACTGTATTTTCCAGACCTTTTTTAATGAATGTCTCAGAAAAACAAAGTATTGTTGGCAATTTATTAGTCTTTTTTAAATCAGTCAATGTAATTTCTAGTAGATCTAATTTCGAAAAAAGTCCAGCAATATTTTGATGCATCAATCTAAGAATATTTTTACTTTTTGGTGGAACGAAAAAACTCTGATTTTTCTGCGAGATTTTTGGGTTGCATGTTCAGGTGATTTGAAATCTTACTACATTTATCTACTAAGGGAAAATAATAAGGTATAGTACCTTTTTTACTTAACAAAGTTTTTGGAATAGTTTCAGGAGCGTCACATTTCCTTGCTGTTTGGAGTTTAAAATAGTAAGGTATAGTACCCTTTTTGGGTTCCGCTTTACTATTCACAATATTCGGCTTATTTCTAAGTTTGTTGACAGTCATTCGTTTTTTTAATTCAGAAATGTTTAAATATTTGTCATCATAGTCACTACAGTCAATAATATAATTAATGTTTTTACAAATGTCATAAAATTCCAAATAATTATAATTTACGTAGATACAATTTGGATATTCATTACATATTGTTTTAATCGAATTGTTCAGTTAACTCACGTTAATAAAATTATTTTTAGGTACACTTAAAACCAGTATTTTGTTATTATTAAACATCCTTAATACTTTCTTAAGCTGTGTGAGCACTGATCTTATACTATAATCATTTTCACCTAGAGAGATTACAAGTTTGTCATTTTTTGAGAGCTTTATGTTAGTGCAGGGCTTTATAATGTCGTTACTCAATGCATTTGGTTTTGTTATGCCGGTAACCAAATATTTTTCATATTTCGTGTGTTTTCTTGAATATGAAATAGCCGAAGCTAGGCCCGCACATTGCTGAGCACCGAGTGATTCGGCGTTACACCGAAACCGTAGGGTTCTAGGCGACTTGGAGCAGGAAAATGGACTGTATTAGGGCGAGTCTGGGTCGCCTAGAAAGGAATAAGGGAAGAGGAGATGATTACGGGGGGATGAATAAGGGGTGATTGAGTGGGTATAGGATATTTCGAGGATGGAGGGCACTTACCTTATACAACCTTCTTCGTTTCCGTAGGGCAGTCTCCTGGTTGTTTCGTGATGCAGCTGCTTGTTTCACTACACTACACCATTCGTTTCACTTTCACTTGCGAGCGGGTTTTCCTTGGTGGAAGCGGTAATAAACACATATGGGAGCGGCGCGGTACGATACGAGACGTCGTTCTCAGCGAGCGGAATGTTCTCGACTGTCACTCGCGTTCACGATCGCGGCGACGAATCAGGCGCAAGGCAGTGCCTCTTCCAGGGAGAGGGATAGAGCGGGACGGAAATATGATATCGCTCGCACTAGAACGTGGAACGATTGATGTTGATGCGATTAGTTATGGATAGGAAGGTAGATGGCGCTACCACCGAGGATCCATATTTTTTTATGTCCGGTACTGATTTTGTATGTAGATATTATCGTAGTAGCTTGAGCACTTTCTGTATTTCTTGTCTCTGGTGTATTTAATTTAGTTTTTAATACATCAATTTTTTTCACCAAAACATGTATTTCTTGGTTTGCCTCATGTAGCTGTTCTTGTAAGGATAGCTCGTGGACTTTAATAGAAAGCGAATTTAATGCCCTTGGAGAGATCCCGCGCACTGTAAAGCAGCTCAAATACAAATTTGAGAATATCAAGAAAGTGGCAAAAATGTACATAAATAGATACAATGATAAATATATTGAAGGACCTGGTGCTCAAAATTTCATACTTATTTATTCTTCGCGACAGACATTAAAAAACTCTATAGTGAATAGTGTATTCGAAACCGTGAGTGAAAATCGTGTAAAAATAGGGCTATCCAATCGTGCGGTAGGTATACCGGGTTCGGTTCCCGGACGCGTCAAAGTGATAAAATAACTCTAGAATAGTGAAAATTCGCAAATCGGTAATAAGTAGTGCCGTGTAGTGTATAAGCATTAAACTTATACTTGTGCTAACCGTAGGGACTTAGATATCAATCATATATAGTGTTATCAGTTGTAATAGATAAGAACTAATAGTTGATAAACAGCTGTTTTGTTTACATAGTAGTTTTATAGTTTTATAAGTGTTTTTTAGCTTTGAATAGGCTTGAAATCATGTTTAAATAGTTTCTTATTGCTAGTTATTGGTTTATATAGTCGAAATAATCGTAATAATAAACATTTTTCATGTTTATCATAAACTTTGTTTATGTACGATAGTGTGTTCTTAAGAAAATTTGTATTTTTACTTATGCATCGTAGGTTATGTTATCGTAGAATTGAATAAAGCTATTTCCATGGCGTTTGTTTTATTAGATGCTCCATATAGTTGCACACAACGGCTCACGAAAATTACATACATAACTATAGTATTTCATAGTTATTTTATAGAAAATATAGTGGTGGATCGAAAAATGTTGTCACACAATGATCCATTGTGTGACAACATTTTTCGATCATTTTTCTTGAATAACTTAGTGATGCAAACAGTTAGGTTTATGTATTATATATATACCTATACCGTTCGATAGAACTTTTTGAGACCTATCTAGCTATGTATAGAACATATATGCATGTACCATAATATCTAAGATAATTACATGTATCACAAATAAAGATTTGTTGTGCATATGTTCAGTGCGGTGGTCGGCGTTAAGGTAAAATTTCGAAGTAGCTAAGCGACCATATTTTTGGCCAGTTTGTTGGCGTCCCAACCACCATGTTGTAACCAAGTAACTATATGTAGCCATCCAGCACCGAACACCTGAACAGCATCGCTCTCAACGTATGAATATGTTTTATTTCTGAAGCCCCGAATAGATCGAAGCCATACAGTCCACTACGAGTAGCACATAGAAGATGATCGTCGTAGGAACACTCGCCAGTCACACACCACCAGCGCGCTGTGGCGGACCAGCTAAGGTTCGATTCCTGGCATCCGTCACCTTTATCTTTTCAACTGTTATTATTTTCATTTTTACCTAATAAAAATTCAGGTAGCTAGCACAGAGAGTGTTCTGACCGTTGAGCTAGCCACCGCGCTACATTTTTGGAGACTCGAAATCTAGCCAAGAATGATTTGTTGTCCCATTTTGAAACTCGATCGGTTCTGGAGAAATACACTTTTCTTTTCCTAGGCCTTACACTTATCGGGTCTAAATCACATTTGTCTTCAGAAGAACTAGTTTCTGCGAGTATTTCTCGAAGCAGTGACATTTTGGTGGTTTTATTCGATGCGTATCAATAATAGAACAATAGAAATGACTTTAACAATAACATTAACCGGCCAACATCGGGCGGTTACAGTTAACGTAAAATTATGACGTCATTTTAACAATTGTCAAGTGGTGCAACTAATTTTTTGCTTAACCGGTACTTTGACAGATGTTGCGATCTTTGTCATTGTTAAAGTAAGATGATGCAACCTAGTCTTAAACTTCAATTTAACCCCTGGTTTAAAAGAACTTTTACTTCGAAGAAAACCTGATTTGAAACAAATATCGAGCAAAGATAAACTTGTCTATAAAGATATGTTGCATTATATAAATGCACATAAGAGAGATTTCAATCCTAATGGGCAAATTAGAGGTGATAAAGGTATAAAATATCGTAAAATAATCAAACCATTGTTTTCTGAATCGTCAAACAATAATATTGTCACTAAATTTGGAGGAAGCTTACTAACGTTAAAGAAATACAAAAATAGCACTGACTTGGTATATTGGGACGATCCTAACGAACTGGTTGACAGATTGAAACTATTAATTGCTTCCCGAGATGCCGGTAATACAAATCATGATAATGAAATTTTATCAATAATCGAAGAGTTAAAAGAAGCTGACATAATTAAATAATAAATAGTCCTAATAATATGCTTTTTATTCAGTATTATAGCTGAATTCAAGACAAACATACCTACTGAGTTGTGAACATGAGCAAAGCTAAACGAAAACGAAATTCATAAAAATGCGAGAGTGAACTATCCGCGAAGACATGTTGTAATGAGAGATATAGATGACTTGTGGCAAGCAGACTTAATTGATTTGCAATCAATTTCAAAAGAAAATAAAAATTATAGAAATATGCTTGGGCCTTTCCTATGAGAAGTAAAAGCAAAAAAGATGTGTATAACTCTTTCAAAACTTTGTTGGATAAAGGGCGTATTCCTAAAAATCTGCAAACCGATAATGGAACAGAATTTTATAATAACAAATTTCAGAAGCTTATGAAATCGTATCATATTAACCAATATTCAACATTTTAAAGTACGGGAATAGAATTCCTTATTTGAGAGGTGTCTTTATGAGAGATGAGCTCCCTAAATGTCCTTATAAAAAAGAATGTGGAGTTATTAATTTGGATATTTGAAAAAATCCTGGTTCTCATTGGGTAGCCTATGCAAAATATAATGATTATGTTGAGTATTTTGACAGTTATGGAAATCTTAAACCTCCGAAGGAATTTATAAAATATGTAGGTTCTAACATTCAATATAATTATGAAAATATACAACGTGATCACCCCTTCAATTGTGGACATTTATGTTTAAATTTCCTAAAGAATTTTTGGTATAATCATGAAATAAAATAAAAAGGATCATCTAAAAGAGTTCAGTATGCAAGCATGTCTACTACGGTTACCATCTCTGGAAATAAATCGGAACTGATTTCGTATTTTCAACCACCTCTTCATTTATTTGATCAGTACGAGTGCGGTTTACTATACTTTTCAGCATTAAAAACAAGACCGAATGTGCCCGTTAATAACAGCAGTTTAACAGCTGTTATCAGAATTGAATGTGATCTTGTACACGGTTCATACTGCAACGGATTACCGACTCATTTTATTCATGAATTTATATCTGATACTGCTCCACGTCACGGCTACATAAAATACCTCAGAACGTTATTTACTTTCCAGTTAACAAAAATATAATTTCATCCATATCTGTAAGGATTATAGATCAGTTTGGTTACCGTATTGACTTTGGTGAAGAAAATATTCAATTACGTCTTCATTTAAGAAAAGCAAAATGATAGTATATTATAATAACCCTTCAGTAAAAATAAAACGTCTTATTCCGTCAACGACCATAAAGGTGCACAGTCGTAAGAAAAACGTGAAGAAATTGACTAAATCAAATAAAGATTTTCTTAAAGCTTTAGGGTTTAAAGTATGAGTATACTACAGATTACCGATTTACCACACTTTGATAGTTCGATCGAAAGTTATGAAATCCATTCATACAATCCCTACAATAACAGTTTTAGAGAAAATGATGAAATCAGAGTCCCCATACACCAGCAAGATATATACGTGCTACCATCAGCCAGTTCCATCTACATCGAAGGTCAAGCAAAGCTGTTCGGTAAGGATGGGCATCAGATCAAGAAAGTTGTTACGTTTACTAATAACCCTGTTATGTACTTGTTCCAAGACATCAGGTACGAAATGAATGGAATTGAAATAGATCGTATAAAAAATTCTGGAATAACATCAACAATAAAGTCATACATGTCATTTAATGAAGCAGAAAGTAAAGTTTCTGCATTATGGGGTTGGAATTTAAACGGATTCCAAAGTGATGGACATTTTAGCGTTGTGGTGCCCTTAAATAAGATTTTAGGGTTTGCAGAGGATTACAATAAAATTGTGATAAATTGTAAACACGAACTTATATTGAATAGGAGTAATTCTAACTTAAATAGTATTATTCTTACTGATGAAATCGTTCAGCTCCAAATAGATATACAGAGAATTCAATGGAGAGTACCACATATAAAAGTTTCCGATCGAGAACGTTTAATACTTTTAAAGCACTTAGGAAGAGATAAACGTATTCAGATGGCCTTTAGAAATTGGGATTTATATGAGTATCCTTTACTACCTAAAACCACAAAGCATTCTTGGTCAGTAAAGACTGCTTCTCAATTAGAAAAGCCTCGGTATGTCATTTTTTGCTTGCAAACTAATAGAAAAAATAATAGAACTAAAGACAGTTCGGTATTTGATCATTGTGAGGTGACAAATGTTACGCTCTTTTTAAATTCGCAATATTATCCTTATGAGCCTTGATCTTTAAAGTTTTGTGAGAAAAAATATAGTATATTATATGAAGTGTATGTGAAATTTCGTCAGTCGTATTACAACTCTCCGGTAGAACCGTTGCTTGATCTGCAGGATTTCAAAGAAAAGGCCCCAGTCTTCATCTTAGACTGCTCGAGGCAAAACGATAGTTTAAAAACTGGTCCAGTGGATGTAAGATTGGAATTTGAATGTTCAACACAAATACCAGATAAGACAACTGCATACTGTTTGACTATAAACGACCGACTTGTAGAATACAAACCTCTGAGCAACATCGTGCGTAGATTATCATGACTGCTATTGTAGACATCCAAGGCTTTAAAACAGAAGCAAATGAATTTATAATAAAAGAAATTGCTATATGGTGTAATCAAAGCCTGCAAGTGTTTTTAATCAAACCGCCATTTCCTTTTTACGATTTGACTAAATCAGAAAGACAACAAGTTTGTTGGATTGAGCGTAATAGAAAAATATACTGGAGCGAAGGATTTATACCTTACTCAAATTGTTTAGTACCAAGAGTTGCCTGATACTAAACCGCGGTGGAACAACACAATTTGCACTGGAAGGAGTAACTAAGTCGAGTAGAAATAAAAACACAACTTGTAACTTGCACTGGTATAATTGCAATTGTTCACACTGTCTTCCTTCTGGGTCTTCTCACGATTCCCCTAGGGGAACCGGGGGGAAACTGATACAGGTCGTGTCCTGTCTCAATGGAGTCAGCCGCCGCCTGCAACTGCAGACGGGTCACGGGGGTGTGGTCCTTGCCACTGGTGTCGTATCCGGGCGTCTAGTCCGAGTGTGTTTCACGCCGCTAGCGAGACCTGACCCCAACGGCAGTATTCCCGAGATGGGAACGTCCAGTGAGCGATCTACGAGCCAGCGGCGGCTTGTTCGGTGGGGGCTTCGCTTACGTTGGCGAGGTCGAGCTTGCTGGTGGAGGCTCCCGACAAGCGCCCGTCAGCCGACGTAAGCGAGCTGGAGTCAGTCCGGTGTGGTTGCTGCGGGGATCAAGTCCCGCGGCAATGGTCGGTCCGGTGGGCGCCGATGGTATGGCGCTGGCTCCCGCAGGTGGCGGAAAGATGACCCGTCAGCGCGGGCGAACATGTTGGCGCTCAGGCAACCGATGAAGTCGTCGAGGCTCTCCATGCGTAGGTCCCTGGAGATGACGTCGTTCCTCACGTAGCGAGGGGCGTCTACAACGGCGCGTAAGGCGAGCGACTGCTGCGCGCGCAGCCGTTTGCGGAGGGTCTCCGCAGCCAGCGCGTACCACGCTGGGGAGGCATAGGTGAGTCGGGTGCGGATGTATGCCTTGTAGACAGCCAGCTTCGCACGGAGGGGAAGTCCGGATGCCAAGACAGGACGCAAGAGAGCTCGAGCGGTTCGCGCTTGGCCAACAACGTTCTTGACGTGTGGGGCCATCGTGAGACGACGGTCTATGGTCACGCCGAGGTATTTCACCGTCGGCGACCAGTCGACATGGTGTCCGAGCATGGTGAGAGGCGGGGGCAGTCTCCGTCCACCCATGGAGATCGCCTGGGTCTTCGCCACGTTGACCGTCAGTCTCCAGTCTTCCAGCCATGGCGGGAGTGCATCCAATGCGCGCTGCATCTTAACCGCCGCGTGAACGGGGTTAAGGGAGGTGGTGATGTAGGTAGCGTCGTCTGCGTACAGCGCCAGCATGGCGCCTCCAGCGACGGGGATGTCGTCCGTGTACCTGCTGTAGCACACGGGCGAGAGGCAACTCCCTTGAGGGACGCCGGCTCTGATGGGGCGCTCTGTTGACAGGACGCCGTCGACTGTCACTTGGAAGCGCCTATCCTGAAGAAAGGTGGCCACAGTCTTGACTACTCGGCGGGGAGTAGTAGACGTGGACAATTTGTATACCAGGCCGGCGTGCCAGACGCGATCGAACGCCTTCTCCATATCGAGAAGTACTGCGACAGGGCTCTCCCTCTTGTTGAGGGCCACCGTCATGTGGTGCAGTACTCTCGCGAGCTGGTGCGTCGTGGAGTGTTCGGCTCGGAACCCGAACTGCTCGTCGCGTGGCTGCATGTGCGGTACAAGATGCAGCAGTAGAAGCTTCTCGAAGACTTTCGAGAGTGTCGACAGCAGCGTGATGGGCCGATAGCTTTCGGGCTTCAGTATATTCTTCCCGGGCTTAGGCAGCATTATGACTCGGCCGAGTCTCCATGCTGCAGGAAAGTGGCTTGTGCGGAGGATGCCGTTGAATAGCTGCGTCAGCGTTGCGATTGCTCGCGGAGGTAGGTGACGCAGGGCTTCGTTGGTGATCCGGTCGGGACCAGGGGTTTCCGCAGTTTGGTGCGGCGAATCATTCGCTGCACCTGACCCGGGGAAAAGACTACTGGGTCTTCCGTGGGGGCTATCGGCGATTGGAAGTAGGACTCCAGACACTGCTGGATAGCTTCTACATGCTGCATGTTGGAAGCTGGTTTCGGCTGGAACTGGGTCTCCAGGTGGTCGGCAAAGATCTCCGCTCGGTCCTCGGGGCGGTAAAGTGGGGTACCGTCACCAGCCAGGAGGGGCCTAATAGGCGGTGGATGCCTGACCAGTCTTCACCTGCTCGCTCGATGGTACGGTGCTAGGACTCGGTGGCGACTGTCTCCAGTGCACTCGAGATCTTCGCAGCCAGAGCGTTGAGCTGGGACTTCATGGTCGGGCATCGGGTGCGTTGCCATTGGCGTCTCAGCTTCCTCTTCCTCTCGATCATCGCCATGATGTGAGCCGGGAGTTGGGGAGGCCGGCGTGTCGACGCAGCGTCCAGACGCGAGACTCGAAGCGCTGTGTTGATAACAGCGCTGAGTTGCTCAGCGAGTGTGTCGACGTCTGCGTGGGTCTCGATCCGGCGATAGGGCGCGTGCTTCGCCATGTAGTCAGCGAATGCTTGCCAATCCTGGCGGTGTCGAGAGGCTGGCAACACTGTTCGAGCCGGAGCACTCGACAGTGTGAGGAGTACGGGTTGGTGGTCCGAGAGGAGGTGATCGTCCAGGACGTCGATCGATGGTGCGGTCGGCAGGCCGTGGATGTCCGTCAGGTCGATGACGTCTGGTGTGAGGGCTGTCTGGTACGGGTAGTGCGTCGGGACCTCTGGCCCCAGCACGTCGTAGCCGTTGCGGTCTGCATCGTCCAGTAGGCGGCGGCCGTCAGGGCAGGTGGTGGTGGAATTCCAAGCCGTGTGTTTAGCGTTGAAGTCGCCCGCGACTATGGTCGCGTTCGGCGAGTCCAGCAGGGCGTGAACATCAGCCGGCGCTAGTCTGTTGCTGGGCGGCTTGTAGAAAGCAAACACACGGATGGGGCGGCTGTCAATGCAGACTTCTACGCCGAGAGCGTACGACGACTGCAGCGTTGGTACAGGCAGCGGTTGGTGGACGATCCGTCTCTTTACTAGGACTGCTAACCCCCTGTACGCAGTCCCAGCTGGAGAGATGTGGTCCTCTCGGTACACGTGGTACCCTGGCATCTTGAATGAAAGGCTGGCCTTAAGGTGCGTCTCGTTGACGAGGGCGATGTCAACCTGCCGCTGGGAGAGCAGCAAACTTAGGAGCCTGGTCTTCTCGGGGGACACTCCGTCGGCGTTCCAATAGACAATGCGTAGGCTACTAGCGGCCATAAGCGCATAGTTCGCCTACGCATTTGAGGATGAGTGGGACCGGATCCCGCCCGTCCTGCAGGGCCTGTAACACGGCGTTGAGCGCGCCGATGGCCAGGGTAATCACGGGGTCTACTCGTGCCGGGGCCGGCGTGGTGGTCACCGGCGCTGGCGCTACAGCCTGCTTCGCCTTCGTCCTCCCTGAGGGGGCAGCGACCACAGGTGCAGTAGATTGCTCCTTCTTCTTGGTCTGCTGCGTGGATGTCGCAGCAGACTTGCTCCGGGGTCTCCTTCGCCTCCTCCTCCTCCTGCCAGCTGCCGCCTGGGCAGGGTTGGCAGTGGCCATGAGAGAGCCGGGAGCGTTTTCTTCGGCAGCAACGGTGGGTGGTTTTGTCACGGCTGCAGAGGTACGAGCCACTGTGCCGGCTCGTTTAATCCGCGCCTCCTTGCGGAACACCGGGCAGGCAATGTTGTTGGCCGTATGTGCACCTCCGCAGTTCGCGCAGGTGGGTGGCGCTTCAAGTGGGCGTGGGCAGTCCTTCGCGGCGTGCTCCTCTCCGCAGCGCACACAGGCTGGGGGCTTGTGGCAGTTGTGTGACGAGTGCCGGAACAACTGGCATCTATGGCACTGTGCGGGGCCTTTCTTGCCGCGCCATGCCTCGATTTTGACGCCGGGCATACAGAGTAACTCTGTGACGTCAAATATGCCCGGCGTGATGTCTGGGGTCCTCTGCAGCTGCGCGTGGAATAGGCAGCCGGGACGACCGGTGCGCGCCCGTATGGCGCGGACATACTCCGGGATGTATCCGAGCTCCCGGAGTTCCCTCTCGATGTCCCCGGGGTCGGTGTTTGAAGGCAGGCCTCGAATTGCTACCTTCACACTCTGCTCGGCTGGGAGGGAGTAACAGTACCAGGATATCCTGGTCTCCTTCTCCAGCTGTGTGAGGTAGCGCTGGGTGATCCGGTATTCGGCCTCCGACTTCGGCATGAAGCGGATGCCTTTCCCGTACGCGCGGCTGTTCGGCGCGTACCCAAGTCGCTTTTTGAGCTCCCTGAGGTGCGTCGGCCAGTCCGGTAGTACCTCTACCACGAGTGGCGGGTACCTGGTCTTCGCAGGAGCTGGGGTGGTGGTGGTCGTCGCAGTGGCGGTGGTGGTGGTCGTCGCAGTGGCGGTGGTGGTGGTGTTTGCCACTGGAATGGGCAGCGGTGCTGCGGCAGTGGTGGCGACAGTAGGTGCGGCAGAGGTAGACGCACCCGCTGTGGTCACGGTGGCAACGGCGGCGTAGGACAGTCCGGTCTCCATGGGGGAGACCGAGGTGGTGCTGGTTAGGTTGAAGGACGGCGTCGTGAAGATCGCCTGCCTCTTCTCGGCCATCTGAGGGGGCGAGGGGAACCTCTCCGGCGAGATGGTCACCGGTGGTGCCGTATATCGCGGCGCGCAGGGTGGCTGATCCAGCCTGTCCGGTGGTGGTGGTGCACTGGATGCGCTGTGTGACAGTGGCCGCTTCTCTCGGCGCTGCTGAGGCGCCATCTGCAGGAGAGCAGCTGATGTCGCCAGAGGGACGAGGTGCGGGGGCAGGGCTGCGACCCGTTGGTCGGGCGTGAAGCCCGCCGGTGGGGCAGCGGCAGTGGGTGCCGGAGCGGCGCCGGATGAGGGCACGGCGCCGGATGGCTGCTTGGCACCGGTCAGTTGACCGGCGCGGGACGGTGGTGCGGCGCTGGTGCTTGCCTGCGGCCACACAAAGGGGTGCGCAGCGCGGGTGAGCTGCGCGGGTTGCGGGGGGTCGGCGGCCGGGGTGACACCTATCGGTGGCATCGATGGCGCCGAGAGCCTGGGTGGTACCGGTGACGACCTTGGGGACGTCCTCGGCGTCGGCGTCGGTGTCGGTGTTACGGGCAGTGGACTGCCCGCAAAGTATTCCTCACCCCCAAGACCGGTTGTTACGTTGAGGGGAGGTGGAGTGGTGCGGGGCGCTCGGCAGACCTGCTGGTCGCTTATCATGCGCTCGACGCCCGCCTGGATGTTGGCGAGCGGGGCGACACGCGAGCGCCATATGCTGCGTCGTGGAGGAGGCGGGCGGGTTGCCTTCCTCGACGGAGGGTATTGTTGTTGTGGTGGCGGCATCCTTCAACGCCACATCCTTGTCGCGGCGAATAATAAATAAACACCGCGGTCCAGACGCGGCGGTTCAAACGCTGAGCTGCGTTGACGGCGTGGCGCGGCGCGTTAGCACGTCGCGGTCAGCCACGCGACGCGAAGGCGACACGCGGACGGTACGCGACGGTCGAACGCGACGCGAATGTGCAAGCGACGCGCTACACACACGTAGAAAGAAGCGGGAGGGGGGGGCTGTCGTGCGCGGCCTCTGCCGACCTCCTCGGCACACGACGCCCACTGAAACGGCCCCCGGGGCTTGCCGCTGGTGGTAGACCGAGGACCGAAAACAGCAGTGAGCCGTGTGTTATTCCTTAGATGTCGGTAGGTGCACAATAATATGGCGTCCCCGCGTGAGCGTGTTGTGATGCACACGGATATGTTTACACTTTCGCGAGACCTGAGCGCTGCGAGAAGCGACGTCCTCTCGCTACGACGACCGGCGGGCTTCACACTGTCAAAACTTCGCCGGAGCTTATATACTACGGTCGGAAAACTTCGATAGCGCGATTCAGGACGATAAAACGCCATCTATCGGTGTTTCGAGTAAACTTAATGTAAACATTAGTTTGGTTTGGTTTGACGTTTAACATACCGCCCACCAAGGGCATTTAGTGGAGAAATGTACTTTTACAAACAACATGTTTATGTATAAATGTACTAAGGTAAAATATTGTACTGTATATGTGATTGCTCTACATGATTATGGTTTAATTACATATTCGATAGCTGTTAAAAGCCTTTAGCGCGTTGTACATAAAAATCACTAGCATACAACAAATAAAAAGCAGAAAATTATAACAATAAACAAGTGTATAAATGTTCCCTAAAATTATAAAATATTAAAATAATTACAAGTCTAACATGCGCTAAAACATAATAAATAATACAAAATTCATTGATCTAAAACTGGTAAGATGCACAATTTCGAGGTTGGTCTTTTCAACACTGAAGAACCCGTACGCAATGTGACTACACGGGTGATTTTGTCATCACCTGGATGCTTTTGCTCTATACGCCCTAATAGCCAGCGGCTTGGTGGTAGATCATCTTCTTTAATTAAAACGATGTCGCCAACTTTAGGTTCAGGTACCTGCTTAGACCACTTATACCGATGCATAAGGTTCGATATGTATTCTGAAGACCAACGTTTCCAGAAAGATTGTAACATGCGTTGTACGAATTGCCAACGAGTCAAGTAATTTACATTTGAGTGCTCATACGTATAGTCGGATACACTTAGAATTGGCTCCCCTATCAAGAAATGTCCTGGAGTCAATGGCATCAGCTCACCAGGATCGGTTGGCTACTAAGGCTTATCGGGCGCGAATTCAAACAAGCCTCCACTTGAGCCAGAAGTGTACTCAACTCTTCGTAGGTAAGTGTTGATTCGCCTATTACGCGCTTCAAGTGGTATTTAGTGGACTTTACGCCAGCCTCCCATAATCCACCAAAATTGGGACCATGCGGCGGTATGAAATGCCACTCAGTGCCATGAGATTCTAGGTGCTCTGCTATTCGTGGTTGAATGGCGGTTAGTTGCTGCAGCTCTTTGGATGCCCCTACAAAGGTGAAGCCATTATCGCTCCACAATTTAGCGCAGTGACCTCGACGCGACACAAATCGTCTGAATGCTGCAAGGAACGCCTGGGTGGTCATGTCGCTGACAACTTCCAAATGGATGGCGCGAGTGCACATGCACACAAATAAGCAAATGTATCCCTTGTATGCATGATGTCCTCGACCCTTGGTGGTGCGTATTTGTACTGGACCAGCGTAGTCAACTCCGCTGTGCAAGGATGGCCTTGCAGGAGTGCAGCGAGCTGTTGGTAGCGAACCCATCAATTGATGCTGAGTGCTGTGTCTATACCTAGCGCACCTAACGCATTTTATGAAATATCTTTTGACTAAATTTTTGGCTCCTATAATCCAATAGGCCGTTCTCAGATAACCGAGCATTAGTTGCGGACCGCCGTGCAACGTTTTATTGTGGGCATTTGCGACAATTAGTTTAGTTAAATGACTATCATTAGGCAATACTATTGGATGTTTTGTTTGTTGTTCTAACTCTGCGTTTTGAAGTCTGCCCTTAGCTCTCAAAATATCCTGATTGTCAATGTTAGGACACAGTGATTTTAACTTGCTTTTTTTCTGGTAATTGTTTGTTCTTCTGTAACTGTAAATATTCCCCATTAAAACTATTTGACTGTACCTTTCTTATACAACTATTCAATGCATCATCTAGCTTTCCCTTTTGTAAATAAATTTCTACATTTTTGCTTTTCTTTAAAAATCGCCTGCAATATGCTATTACTCTGAGCAATTTCGGTAGTGAAGAAAACCTTTCTATAATTGAATTGTCTGGTACTACTGCTACATGAATTTTGACTGATTCTTCTAAATTAATACTTAAATCCTTTGGTCTTACATAATTTATAATTGTATTTCGTAAAAATTATGGTCCCGTAAACCATAATTCTTTTTCCACCAACAAACTGGGTAAAAGACCTCGTGAGGCACAGTCTGCGGGGTTTTCTTTGGTAGAAACATGAAACCATTGGCTTGGTTTTGTAGCTGACAATATCTCTGATGTACGGTTTGCAACAAACGTTTTCCACCTGCTTGGATGACTGTTAAGCCAAGCTAAAACAATCGTGGAATCCGTCCATGCTGCTATCCTTTCCTGAGGAATGTCTAGAACTTCAGCGGTTTCCCTCAGCAGTTGCGCCATTGGCACTGCTCCACACAACTCCAATCGAGGAATGCTTAACTGCTTTATGGGAGCAACCCGAGTTTTTGCAACTAGCAAGGAAACGTGTACTTGACCAGTGGTGTCTATTCTGCGTAGATAAATTACAGCTGCATATGCGACCTTAGACGCGTCACTGAACCCGTGGAGTTCCAGATCATCATTTGCCTTGGTTCCAAGCAAACGTAGTATCCTGACACTGGTGATTAGCGCGAGATCTCTACGGTAAGTACACCACTCTTGTACTAAATCCGTGCTTAATTGCTTAATTCCTCGTCCCAGCTGACTCCTGCAAGCCATAATTTCTGAATGAAGATTTTAGCTAATACTACGCTTGGAGCTAACCAACCAAGTGGGTCAAAGAGTTTGGAAATTTAAGAAATTATGGCTCTTTTTGTTACAGGTACTGTTAACATTGGAGGAAGATTTACAGTATACTGAAAACAGTCCTCTGTGCGGTTCCAGGTAAGTCCTAAGATTTTTATTGTATTATCTAGCTTTATTTGTACTCTATTTTGTTCTTCGATTTTTTGCTCTGTATTTTGTATTGAATTGTTCTCCTTTTTATATTTGTTTGTTTCATCTATTTGCTCTATTGTTCTATGTAATTCCACTTTTTGAATCACTTCTAACATCTTTTTACAGTTGCTGTTCCATTTCTGCAGTTCGAAGCCCCCGGTATTCAATAACGCTGTCATTTGCTTGAATATTTCAGTTCCTTCTTCGACGCTATCACACCCTGTCATCAGATCATCCATATAAAATGAATTCAGGACTCTTTTACAGGCTAGCGGGTATTTAACTCCTTCTTTGTAAGCGATCTGATGTAAAGTTTGCACTGCCTGATATGGAGCTGAAGCAGTACCAAAAGTAACAGTTAGCAACTCATAGTCCTGTATTTGCATTGCCTCGCCATAACACTCGCTGAAATATGACATCTTCCTCAGCTACTCGTACCTGTCGATACATTTTAATAATGTCAGCTACAAGACCAATGGCATGACAGCGCCATTTTAGAATGGTGTGTCGCAAATCAGCCTGCAGTGTGGGTCCGACCATTAGAGTGTCATTCAGAGATACACCTTTGTTGTTCTTTTCAGACGCGTTGAAAACCACTCGAACTTTCGTGGTAATTTTGTCCTCCCTTATAACTGTGTGGTGGGGCAAGTAAACTGCTTCTTGTTTCTTCATATCATTTCGCTTTACCTCTCTCATGTGTCCTAATAGTATGTATTCTTTAATTACCTTTGTATATTCTTCTTTTAATTTTTCATTCTTACCTAATCTTTTTTCCAGAGATTTGAACCTTGATGCAGCTATGCCATGTGAGTTCCCTTCTTTGCATAGTGGATTCACATCTCGAAATGGAAGTCTGACCACATATCGACCATTTTCATCTCGCTTCGTAGTTTGTGTATATAGTTCTTCACATTTTTGTTCTTCAGGTGTAAATAATCTATTTGTTCTAGCTTTTTCTTCTACTTCCCAAAAATTTTTAAGACTATCATCTTCATTTATCTGGGCGTGCATGACACTTACGTTTCTTGGCCTCTGTTTCTCTTTTTGTACAGCATTCACTGTACCAGACAGGATCCACCCTAAGGCGGTGCTCTGTGCGATCAAAGTGCCTTGTGGACTCTTAACGATCCCTTCCTGTATGATACAGCTGTACACGTCGGCACCCAACAGAATGTCAATCCTATTAGGTATGTTGAATTGTGGATCGGCAAGGTATAGACCCTGAGATTTTATCCAGTCAAAATTGCATGTGTCTATATCTTTATCTGGCAAATATGTAGTTATTTTGTTCAGCACGTAAGCGCTCAAGTGCAACTGAAAGTCTGGATCAACGCGTGATTGGATCGTAACATGTACCATGTGCTTGGCTATGGTTGCCTTACCGTCACCTAAACCTGTTATGATCCCTTGAGCTGGTACTCGTTTGAGTCCTAACAGTTGCACCGTGGCCTCCGTAATAAAACAAGCCTGGGAGCCTTGATCAAGCAAGGCTCGGACTAATTGTTGATGACCTATCTTTGACTCGGCATTTATTAGAGCAGTGGCTAATAAAACCGATCGTGGCTTTAAAATGGCGCCTGTCGAAAGGCAGGACACAATGGGTTTATCACCGGTTGCAGCATTAGACGAATCAACTAACGCGTCGGAATTGTCTACGGGATGTAACAAAGAGTGATGATGCTTGTGACAAACTCTACAAGTGGCAGGATTTTTGCACCCATACGCGTTGTGATTGCTGCCTAAGCAATTAAAGCAAATATTTTGCTTGGCTACAAAATCACGTCTCATATCAACGGATTGTTTGGCAAACTTTTTACAGAAACAATGTTTGTGTGAAGATTCTTGACAGTATTCGCAACGCCTAGATGTTGAATTCGTGGCCAATAAAGCCTTGTGATTGTGCCCGGTTGCAACCCTACCCTGTTGAACTGAAGACCGATTCGGCTCTACGAACTCTAACGCGCGGTACCTCGTTTCTAAAAACGTCCTAAATTGTTCCATGGTTTGCAATTCGTTACCACTAATGTTACCGATACTCAGTTCCCACTGTTTACGGGTTTCGAAATCCAGTTTGTAGGGTACTATGTGAATGATGATCACATCCCATGTAGTCACATCAACGTTCAGGTGCGTAAGTGCTTTTAAACAATCATTAGTCGTATCGAACAATTCTTTTAGACCCTTGCCAGACTCCGCATGTAAACGCTTTTGTCCAAACAAGCGTTTCAAAATACAGTCGGCCAAATGCCTCTTATTGTTGTAGCGCTTTTCTAAAATTTCCCAACACTGGCTGTAGTTAGCGTCACTTATTGGTGTGTATCTAATTAACAGTTCGGCTTCACCAGTAAGATGATCTTTTAAATAATGTAATTTTTGGCAATCACTCAGAGACTCATTGTTATGCACCAAAGCTTTAAATAGGTCGTTAAACGTAGCCCACTCACTATACTGACCAGAAAAGGTGGGTATGGAAATTTTAGGTAATTTAACAAAAGCACTAGATTTTTTGGTTGATTTATCATAATTACTGTCTTGACCTGGTACCTTGCCCGATATTTTGTTAAGAATTGTCTTCATGTGAGCTTTGTAATTTATGTAGCTATCTTCAGTTAATTCATAAATACTATCTACCTTTTGATCTATCTCTTCAACTTTATAATTTTCATATAACTTACAATGTACACTTTCAAAATTAGCCCAATTTTGTTCTAATAATTCCTTCCTTGTCTCTATATTTTCTATTGTAAGTCTATCCTTAGGAGTTTTCTTAAAATTAGTAAATCCTTTTTGTATAGAATTTTGTATTTTTTGTAAAATGTTGATTAATCCCTCCATCGTGAAATTAATCAGTAATTACTTTATTATCCAAATAAACTTCGAAAAACAATACTCAATGTCTGATTAAAGGAAAACAAATGATTATAATATGTAAATAAACTGATCTAATTGCTACTGATTAAATATAAATATTTTCTAAGTGCTAATTGTAATTAATGTTCTAACAACTTCTAAAAATATTCTAAGTGTTAAAAACTTTCAAAAAAATTACAAGTGTTTCAAATTAAAACTTACTATCGTAGGAAATCGGGCATAGAGACCACGTTCTCCCGTTTTTCATAAAACTATTCTAAGTCTTTAACTAACAAGTAACATGCACAAATTAAAAGTAAAACTAAAACTACACTTAAAATTTTCTATGTCCAATAATAATCACTAAAAGTTTATAAGTTTAAATCTTCGTATAAATAAAGTTCAAAATTGCTTGCTTATGGCCTCGAACGCTTAAAATGTAAAATGTACTCACGATTGCACTTATCACTCTCAACACGATATGTCCATACCGGTGCTGCCCTCTGTGATGCCACACGGTGAATTCGGATGACGTGCTTTATGGCGTCACACACCAACACGATGATCTTCCACCGATGCGATGACGTCCTCTCTGATGTCACTAGTTTGCGCTGCGCTTCCGTTGTCACCGTGCTTGAATGCTTCAAGCTGCTTTAAGCCGCTTCAAGCGTACTGCTCCGAGCGCTGACGGAGCGACGAACGATCCGCTGCGAGTACGGGGTGGTCCTCACTAGGACCGTGGTTCACAAAAACGTCCGGGGCGAATGGACCAAATGTTTAGTACCAAGAGTTGCCTGATACTAAACCGCGGTGGAACAACACAATTTGCACTGGAAGGAGTAACTAAGTCGAGTATAAATAAAAACACAAATTGTAACTTGCACTGGTATAATTGCAATTGTTCACACTGTCAAAACTTCGCCGGAGCTTATATACTACGGTCGGAAAACTTCGATAGCGCGATTCAGGACGATACAACGCCATCTATCGGTGTTTCGAGTAAACTTAATGTAAACATTAGTTTGGTTTGACGTTTAACACAAATTATCAATATTTAGTTTTAGATATCTTAAAAGATAAGTGTGTTTTCGTTAAAGGTCTTGAAAAAGTGTCATGGTTGAAAAATATTTTAAATAGTGTTAATGTAATTAATTTAGAAGATAAAGGTTGTCCTAATTTGTTAACCCTATATGATCTCTATAAATATTCCGGAGATTTGTACAATTGTATCTATCATGACTCAATATGTGCATTAAAAAATGTTATGTGCTTAAAGAAAATGGTGCTCTGATAATAAACTTTTTTTAAAAGATACAATATGGATTGTTTCATTTTACTTAATCGTTTCCTATACTCACTAACATACCCATTTAGTTTTAATATATACTATGATTGGAATATTACATGAATTGATACACATTCATAAGTACAATAAAAAACTCAGCAAAGAGAACAGTTACATTGGTCACTAAGACAAGGAGTTAAATTCCTAACCTGAAAACCTTAGAATAGGTGTTATTATTCTAAGCTGAAAACATAATGTTAATAATCTATATCGTGAATAAAACGGATCGCAGATAACAAAAGTAGGGTATTATTGGAGGCGACTGCGTCGCGAAACGAGCGAAGCGAGTTGAGTGACGCAGAAGTCAGAACACATTTATATTAATCGATCGAACACTACACGTGCATTCAATCTGCTTTATCTCGATACGTCCGCATCACCTGGAATCCGAGTGACCGTGGGTTCAAGTTCCATGTAGACGAAGTCAGAGGCAAAAGCTAGTTGTGGATAAAACAATTATATAATTCATAAGTACATACATTCATAGTCTTATGCCTGTAACCCTGAAGAGGTAGGCAAAGGGGTATTACTACACCCACTTTTCGCCAGATATATTTAAGTCCCACGTAATAGGGAGGCGAGCCTATTGCCGTACCGGGCACATTTCTAGACTTCATGCTGTTACTGAGAATTTCCTAACAGAAAAACCCAATAACACTTTGGCCGACCCGGGAATCGAACCCGGGAGCCACCCGATCCTACTTTCAACATTGTTAAGATTTTGCATTCATTCTTTAAAATTATCAACGAGCTGTGCAAAGATAACAGTATGTACATATAAATTATTATCAATGCATCGCTGTGCCCGCCGAGCCGCACTAAGCGCGTCGAACGAACTTAAGAATGTTGTTTATATTATGTCATCCCAAGTAAAAACATTGTTACTATGCTACCAGTATTACGATGCATCGATGAATGAAATAATATTATACTTCTAATGCCAACCGTCCGTATCGCAGATCATGTTAGTAGTGTGATTTTTGGGGCGTTCTGCATTGCGAACGGAGCGAAGCGAGGTGAGTGATGCAGTAAGCAAATGAATTTATACTAAAAGAAATAGCTGTATGGTGTAATAAAAACCTACAAGTGTTTTTAATCAAACCACCATTTCCTTTTGACGATTTGACTAAATCAGAAAGACGGCAGGTTTGCTGGATTTAATGCCTGTAGTAGATGAAAATTAAATGCATAATTATTATTATTAAAAGAGTAATTAAATAATCTTATAAGAAATAAGTGATTCCTAATCTAACATTTATTGTATTTTAAAGTGCTATTTGTTTTAAGACTAAGATATATAAATCATCCATCAAGAATCCTAATTGTCTACTACTTAAATATATTATATATTAGAAGATTTTATTATCGTAATTATAAAAAATAAACGTTTGTACTGAGTTATTGATTATCTTGGATAATTCTATACACGTCATGTTAAGACAAAGTGGTCCAATATTTTATCACATGTTTGACGACACTTTTGGCGCATTGGCTAAGAGTATGACTCGCATCACAATGTAAATAGTAGGTTTAATAGACGCAGCAACTAATGCACCAACGTGTTGCGGGTTCGATTCCCGCACGGAACAAATGAGTATTGTTCCGGTTTGGATTTTGTTTTTATGTTTCTTTTACTTTATTTTTTTTTGTAGTATAATCAATTATTATGTCTCCATAATACTGTTGGCTACTTACTAAGAAAGAAAGAAAGAGAAAAACTATTTATTTGTCACAGACACAGAAAAAGTATTACATATAAAAGAAAACATTGCAAGGCATAACATTAGTCTGTGACAAATATGTGCACTTGATGTGCACACTCAGCTATATTGTTGCATTGTGGTAGTGTCCACAACTCTATTTTTGAGTTATAGTTGCTAGTAAAAGCTAACCTCTCATTATACGGAAGGCCTATGCATTCATTAGTACAAGATGTGCACCAATTCGTTTCGATGCAACGATGTGCCGTGATCGAACATGATATTGTTGTTTATTGTACGTATTTAAGTGCGCGCGATAATTTTTGCTTGGCTATGTCAGTTCGACAGCATACCAGATTATGATACACACAACAACCGATCGGACTGATCGCGTCGACTGAACACAGCAGTCTAACTTGAGAATGTTGTTACATTAGCATCTCAAACTAGAAACGACAGTAAGTTGTCCCATTGCATTGCTACTACAATGATATGTCGGTGAATGAAATACAATATTATATCGTGAATCAGACGGATCGCAGATAACAACGGTATTATTGGGAGCGTCTGCGTCAGCTCACTTTGTTCTGAGTGATGCAGATCACATTTATATTAATCGATCTCGATTGTAAAATTGGGGCTACTGTATCACGCAGCTCGAGCGGTGACGCGAGAGCAAGTGATGCAGAAGCCCCAATTTTACGCTACTTATATGTCGGCGGGTTGCTTCATTCTTAGCCGGTATCAACACTTCACATCACAGTTTGTTATAAGTTCACACCAAATCAAATTTAACAAGACTGACTATAACTATTACTGAACACGAAACGAGTGACAGTTTCTAAGTACTTGTTGTCCACCCGGAGTCTCCAAGAGAAGTGATGGTTGTCGTTGCTCCATTGAACGTCAAACGTCAACCCCCCTCTTCAACTGTAGCGAACGTCACTAGACTCTGTCGAAGCGCGCCATCTTCGCACTTTCGTTTCGTAGTCAATTGATGTCCCATACTGATCATTCCGATACGGCCATCCTACAAGACACACGTCCCCGTGTGTTAATCTGTAACAAAATTTTACACGCACAGTGTCACATTGCTCGGTCACTCCTGACTTAACCCAGGTAAGGGTTGAATGGGGTGCCTGGCAGAAAACCTCCCCGAGTGCCTAGTGGCTGCTGGTCCTTTTGGTTTCTTGAGGACGAGCAGCCGCTGGGTCGGTGCACCCTGGGTGCGGGCAACAGTCTCCTCGTGCGGGGTGGGAAAGAGGAGATTGTTGTCCGCGGCGAATTTCTGCCGGAGCGAAGGAGTCGCTCCCAAGGGCTCCCTACCTGCGCTCTGCAGCTGCAGAGTGCACGACTAGGGAGCGAGGTGGGGTAGACCGCGGGCCGCTTTACAGTCCGCGGTCTAGGGGTCTCCGCGGCGAGGTGTTGTCAGCCACGGTGCCAGGTGGTGGGTAGGTTTAGTAAGTTTTTAAGTTTGGGGAAAAAAAGGAAAAAAAAAAAATAATAATAAAAAAAGACTTAGGTTAGATTACCGAACAGCGGGCGGTATATCCTGCACTACAGGCATTCGCGGGCCTTGGGAGGCTTAAATACCCTCCCACCAAAAAGCGGCCACATCACTGTGGGGAAGTGATGTGTGTATTACCCAATTCTCAATATGAAAATATGTTAGACGAAAATGGTTGTGTTTTTTCGAGCGCCCCGGTTGACGCCCGGCGCTCGCAGGTATCCGGGCCTGCAAGTGTTAAATCGGTGACCGACGGATGCGCAGGGGTAGGCAACCAGGCCCCTGTAGCGGATATGGATACTGGAAGTGGTGGAAATCGGTCGCGTGGGACCGATTTCCACCACTTTCCGTTTCCGTTAGGAAACGTCCAGGGTGCCAGAACTCAGACGAGGAAGGCCTGCCGGCCCCCAAGTTGGCGACTTTGAGGAGGGGTTGGCAGGCATCGAGAGGGGCGAGTGCTACACAGCCGCGGAAGGATAAGCACGGACAGTTCGTGCGCTCCAATACCTCGGCGGCTAGTGAAGCAGAGAGTGACATGGGGTTCACCACGGAAGACCCTGGCGATGGCGTTGAAAGCTGTGCCTCGCTGGGGAGCTCAAAGGCGGAGCTCAACGCCGCCAAGAGGGAGCAGCGCAAAGCCGTCGCGGCCGACGAAGTGTCGGAAATGGCCCGACGCGCTCGCGAGCGGAGAGCCTCTCTGGCGGTGGAAGGGGGAGAGCCATCTGCGGTAGCCTTGAGCCAACTGGCTCTGGATGGGGTGGACTTAGTCCTGAAGGTTGCCACAAAGTCTGGCAGCCTGAAGGGCTCGTTCATCCGAGGCTTAAAGGAGGCTGCCGCGGATATCAGGGAGGCGGTTGGCATCCTCCTCAACAGGACGGCCTCTGACGAGGTGCTAAGTTATAGGAGGAAAACAGCCGCCTTCGAAATGACCTGGAGGACCTCCAGCGGCAAGTCGCTGCGCTAAGCGAGCACCAGCAGCGACGCACGTCCACCGATGCCGCACCTGTAGTGGCCCCGTCTCCAGCACCGCGACCGGCAAGCCCTCGTACTGACGAAGAGGTCAAGCGCATTGTCCGGACCTGCATGCTCCGGTGCGGGAGCATGGTTGACGCTCGGCTGGAGGCAATTTCTCAGCGCCTCCCCGAGGAAATCCTCCGTTCGCCTCTAGCGGCTGACACGTGGAGGACTGAGGAGCCGCCGAGACTTGCGCCTCAAAAGAAAAAGCCCGCGGAGGGTAACGAAAAGCCCACGGAGGGAGCTCCTCCGAGCGACCAGCCCACGACTTCCGGGTCTAAGGGTGAGACCTGGGCGAAAGTCGTAGGCCGCAAGAAGGCCCGCAAAGCCGCCAAAAAGGCCGCATCAGCTCCATGCGCCCCCGGTGGAACCGCAAAGTCGGTTGCGCAACCTGCGCGGCGGACTGCCAAAGGCCGTCGCAAAGGAGCGATGATACATGCCCCGCGTTCCAAGGCTGTGACGCTCACGCTACATCCCGGAGCTGCAGAGCGCGGCGTAACGTACCAGTCGGTCATTGCCGAGGCCAAGGCCAAGATCAAATTATCAGATTTTGGCCTCCAGTCCGTCACCCTCAGGCAAGCTGCCACGGCTGCGCGGCTGTTCGAGGTGGCTGGTGCTGCTAGCGGTAGTGCCGAAAAGGCGGACGCTCTGGCCGCCAAGATGATGGAGGTTCTCAGCCCTGAGGACGTCCGGGTCTCCAGGCCAGTGAAAACCGCAGAGGTGCGGATTGCTGGTATGGACGACTCCGTGA
This sequence comes from Euclidia mi, assembly GCA_944739405.2. NCBI lineage: Eukaryota > Metazoa > Arthropoda > Insecta > Lepidoptera > Erebidae > Euclidia > Euclidia mi. The sequence continues at coordinate 62,889,539 of OX123189.2, forward strand.
CCTCTGAGGAGGTGGTGGCAGCCGTTTCCCGAAGCGGAGAGTGTCCGCCGGACAAGGTGCGGGCCGGCGATATACGCGCCGACGCCACTGGACTTGGCGTAGTCTGGGTACGGTGGCCTGTAGCGTCGGCGAAAAAGATCGCCGATAGCAGCAGATTGTTGGTTGGCTGGATTGCAGCGAGGGTGACACTCCTGCAGCCCCCGGCTTTGCGGTGCTTCCGGTACCTGGAGAAGGGGCACGTCCGGGCAAAGTGCACCGCCGAGATTGACCGTAGTGATCTTTGTTATCGCTGCGGTCAGCCCGGCTACAAGTGTCCAGCGGACCAGTGTTCCGCGGCGCTCAACAGCAGCTTATGTTCGGCTGCGGGGAAGCCAGCGGGACACAAAGTGGGCGGAGGGGCCTGCAGCGCGCCTGCCAGCAAGGCCAAGAAGAAAAAGAAGAGGAGCTCTAAACCTGCCGGGGAAACCTCGCCACCCCCGCAGGCTAGTAGCTTCGCGGCCGACTCCCGGCCCAGGATCGTTGCCGAGGGAATGGAGTGTCAATAATGGCACAACTCCATTTTATCCAGGACAACATCATCCACTGTGCCAGAGCTCAGGATCTCTTACTACAGAGCATGGCAGAGTGGTCGATTCACGTGGCTGTGGTCGCCGAACCCTACTTCATTCCCGCCCGTGACAACTGGCTGGGATGCACTGACGGTTTGGTGACCATTATTGGTGACCCGTCTCGGGGCCGCGGCTGGGTTGCTGCGGTCTTGGCCCAACAAACAAAAACGTCATATAAGTCTTGACTTATACGACATAAAGTTGGATAGCAGTCTAATAATGATAGTGATATGACTACTAGGTCCTTTAGACGTCTTTAATTTAACTTATTAGTCGTGCGACGAATATGTCATAATAAGCTGGTCTTAGCAACGTTGGTCAGACTAAATTAAACGACGTTATATTATAGTCTTAGCTAAAACGTTTGTACGACAACACAATAGTCATACTAACGTTATAGTCCATTAAACGTTTTAAACTGACCAAATTATGGTTTTGGAAAACCTTTAAATATCCGCTTGCTTGCTCCGCGCCGCAACCCACGCCGGCCCCTCTGCCCGGCCACTTGAAAGCGATAAGGATCAAATGCCCGCGCGTTTTTATCGCCTCGGCACGCGGGTTGGGTTCCACACAATCGGTCCTTGTGACTCAATTTGTTTTGAAAGGTTGTCAAGTGTTATATTATTTATGTTTGTTATGAAACTAACTATACAATGTTATCTTTGTTTATTTAGATTACGACTCTGGTGTCGAGTGATGCTCGTTTGAAATTGATATAGCGCGTTTTAGAGCTCGCTTTGTATTTATAAGTTCATACCTCAAAACTTAAAGCGGTGACATATCGTTTTTAATATTTAATTACGTTACTTATATATTAGATAATAAGATAAAAATAAAAAGGTACACTTGTTTATACATATTTATGAATTACAGGCCTCTGATTCCAAACCATTATCTGGCGCCGCGCGGCGTAATTTATGTTAAATTTGATAAGGCTATATAATGCACCAATAACAGTTTTAAACATACAAATAAATAAACACTAAATAAGTAGTCTCATATTCTTTTAAAACAAAAAGAAATCATACGGATATCATTCACCACTTCTGAGTAATATGAACATTTCTGAAACAGTTCCCATGCTCTCAGTAAAATCACTGTTGCGCGCCAAAATCTACTTAAGGTCTCGAAAAAAGTCAAATCTTATATTTCATGCTGGAATTATTATATATACGTGTGAGTTATTTACATACCTTGATAAACACAATAGATCTTAAAGAATAAAACTAAATTTAACAGAAAAAACAGCACAAATACACTCACACATTCCGCACATTCCGCACCGACTCAACACTCAATGACAACATTGACAACGAACTTTTTTTTTTTTAATTTCTCTATGGAGTCGAAACTCGACTGGCATTAGTATGACGGGAAATTTAACGTAGAAACGAGAAACATAATACAAACTAAGCCCTAGAGCGACAGAGACGAGTATATTTCACTCTTTCGACCGCCGGAGCCATGTCATATACAGTATGACACGGGCAAAGTAGACTGAGATGCGATGTTATATGCCATATAACACGGGCAATTTAGTGTTTGAATTTTGTTATATGCCATATAACACGGGCAAGCAAGCGGATATCACATTTATATCATGTAGCAGTTGTATAGACGTCTTCACAGTGACGTTTATATAACAATCACTACCCTGTTTTACAGCGGTCAATTGGAGACTCTTAAATGACTTGGTTGTTTATTTAATACTGAAATATAACCTATATATTTATATGTTTAATGTCATGCCCTGACTTTAATCAAACTTGTAGTCGCATTTAAGTCAGGTTTTGACTTTAAAACGTCTAGGCGGCCATATTTACGGAACTTTTGATTAAATTTAATATGAAAAATGGAAGCAAAAAATTTGTAGGGGAAGTTTCAAGAGGAAAGTAAATCGAGATTTCCTTTTTTTTAAAAGTACAACGCCAACAACCGTGGCATTAATAACAAATGTTGAAGAAGAAAAGTGTACAACACATGAACAACAAAAGGGTTCAATATCAATATTTATTTTATTTCTATAAAAATATTGTGTGTGATTTTTCCGATATTGAATTTGTTATTCATCAGTAAATGTTGTGGTGATTGATTAGTTTTTAATGTTTTTTCATATTTTCAATGTGTCCGTCTGTCTGTCTGTTTGTCTATCTGAACAAATGATGATGTTTGCAAGTAAATCAAAACCTATAGACCTAGAATCATGAAATTTTGTAAGAAGCAAGGTTTTACAGCACAATTTATGGAAAACGTCCGAAAATTTCAAATTTATAACTTTATTACAAAAAAAAATTAAGTATGTCATCTGTCAAGGCCCTTTTTCTCAGGAACGCGTATCAAGTTGAAATTAATATCACATACGTAAGTCTATAGTCCTTTAGATTTCTTAAAAAAATCAAGCTTATAAGTCAACAAAATAAAAAATACGGTCATTTATGCAATATATTTTAACACTCGCAAGTAAATAAGAACCTAAGGGTACTTCCAATTGATCTAGAATCATGAGATTTGGTAAGAAGCAAGGTCTCACAGCACAAGTAAACGAAAAAAGAATGAAAATTTATTATTTGTAGTCTTATCACATAAAAAGTGTATGTAGTTTTCGTTTTCTGGCAATATGTGGGTGTACTTTAGGTATATAATACCTCTGCCCAACCCTTCAGGGAAACAAGGCGTCACGTTATGTTTATGAATAGTTTTTTTGCGAATACAAACTTAAATATGCAGTTATAATAGAGAATTTTATATCAAAATATGGGAGAACATGTTTATCACCTCAATGATAAGACCACCAAAAATCTTTAAAATGCAATAAATCTCCAATTTTTATTTTATTTGATATAATGAAATGAAATGGCCGCAGTGTACGAAAGTCAATGATACTGTGGCAACCATAGCACTCTTTTGAAACTATAAAATGAATGCTTTTCCATGGCCAACTCAATCTATTAAGAAGTCTAAAACCTGCTCTCGTTAGAAATTTATCTATATCCAAGTATTGAATGATCATATTTTCCGATAAAATTACCTTGAATGTTACAATGTTTTAAAATCTGCACTGCACTTTTACTGTGACCAATATGAAAAGGGTTTTAAATTTATGAGGAACCCTAATACCTAGCGCCTAGCTGTCATGGCGTATTGCATGGTCTTGAAATAACCTTAGTACGACTTTATGTCTTTACAACGTCGTAAAGAGGTACGTTTGTGACAAAAGCAACATGTCCTCCATTTTTAGAAATAAAAAAACATAATAATTAAAACACAAAATTGCTAGAGGGCATGAAAATCTGAACCAAATACACATAGGTATATTATCATAAAACTTTAATACCCAGTCGAACTAAACGGCATGAGAGACAGATATCATCAGATATCCGAATTAATGATCTTTTAATCGCTCACCCAAGAAGTTCTAAGACCTCAAGAAGTTGTCGAAATTGACCAGCACAAACCTACAGTCCACTACATAATGGTCCTCCAGATCCAGATTAATATAAAATAAGTACGACGATTATATTGGAAAATCAGAACTTCAAGAAGTTACCTGCCATTTCCTAAGCAGTGTGAAGAGGAGTTAAAGGCATATTAAGGAGTCAACGAGTTGGAAATAAAAGTCAAATAAATCGTAAAACTATATTTATTAACCCAACACTCATAGGTACCATTAAATCAGGTAAAATCTTAGATTTATTCATAGGTGACATTGTAAAAGGTCAGTAACGAACATTTTTAAATTTTTATATTTGCATATGTTTGAAATCTACAAGTTTAATTTTTAAATAAGCATTAATTACTACATTTAATTGGATATTATATACAAATCAGGTTTATTTAACAGTGTTTAATCATACAGCACAGTGACAAAATTGTTGCGCTAGTTAAATAGGTGCCTAAAGTGTAATATAATTATAACCAATACATTGTTTCTTTAAAATAACAATTAATTAGTACGTACATTTCCTTGTAGATTATTAGAATTTAAATTCATTATAATTTACTACCTTTACAATTTTTTTCATAACTTAGTAGGTACATCACAACATTGTTAATTTTCAAATTGTTTAATCGAGTCAATCATCAATAATTTTATATCAATTTATCAGTATATTAAGCTATATAAACCTTTATTTACAGTATTGTTACAAATTAGTATCATTACTAGCTTATTAAAACCATCAATTGTAAAATTCCAGGTCGACGACACACCCACTTTCCAAAATGACCGACATCAAAGATCTTAAAAAGAAGCGTAGCAGTTACAAGGGCAGACTGACCGTCTTTGGAAACTATTTAGAAACCCTAAATATATCTAAATTAACGGCTTGTCAGGTAATGGAGCTACAGTTGCGTGTTGAAAAGTTGGAATCATTGTATGACGATTTTAGTGAGATTCAACTGCAGCTAGAATGTTTAGCAGACAACATAGAATGTGAAATCACTGAACGTACAGCAATCGAATCTAATTATTACTCATTATTGGCACAAGCAAAAAATATGTTAAATATGTTTTCTAAGTCAGAACAAGATAATTCTAAAACAGTTAACAGTTTCAAACGTCAGTTAGTCAAATTACCCACTATTAAGTTACCTAAATTTACAGGATCATACGATAACTGGCTTGAGTTTCGTGATACTTTCACCAGTCTCATTCATTGCAATGACGATATTGATGAAATTAATCAATTTCATTACCTAAGGTCATCACTGGAAGGGGCGGCTGCTGTTGTGATACAGTCTATTGAATTTTCATCTCAGAATTACGCTATGGCCTGGGAAATCCTGTGTGAGAGGTTCGACAACAAACGTTTATTAATACAAAACCACATTTCCTCATTATTCAATGTCGAACCTATCACAAAGGAATCTTCTTCATCACTTAAGCAATTAATTGATCAAGTTAATAAAAATATTCGAGCTTTGTGTACATTAGGCGAACCCGTTCAAAGTTGGGACACATTATTAATTTATATTATTAGTCGTAAGCTAGATACAAAAACATTCCGAGAATGGGAGGAATGCAAAGGGCTTATTGATAAAAACGAATCTGTAACGTTTGATAAGTTTATCGAATTCCTAAGGAACCGTGCCGACTTGTTAGAAACGTTAGAAGTTTCCCGCTTTTCACACACAAGGAAAGATAACACACATAGTAAGAACGTTTTAAACTTAAAAGCTTTGATTTCCACAACGAATAGCACTAATGAGTCTAATTCAAGCGCACAATGTCCTAAGTGTAACGGTTATCATAACCTTAATGTTTGTCCACAGTTTTTAGCATTAAGTGTAGCTGAGCGATTGGTACTATTACCGAAATACAGAGGGTGTTATAATTGTTTCCGACGTGGTCACTATCCTAAGCAATGTAAGCGAACAGGGTGTAAAATCTGCAATCGCAAGCACCACACACTTATACATAATGAGGATAGCTTACAAAAACGCGGCGTAAACAATACTGTCCGTGCGAGTGCGACCGACGCGAATGCGAGCGAAGATGATTGTGCAATCGTGACTAATACCGGTCCCGTAACACTATCGGCTAGTGTCCCTGCGCATAATAATATTCCATGTACGACTGGCTCGGGCGACGTTTTATTATGCACTGCATTAATGAAATGCAGAGACATAAACAATGTCGAACACATCGCCCGCGCTCTGCTTGATTAGGGGAGTTCGTCATGCCTGATTACAGAAAAGCTATTTAAACAATTAAATTTACCGTGTCATAAAATTAATAAGTCTATACTCGGAATTAATAATTCGTCGTCACCGTTAAATAAAATGTGTAGTGTTCGTATTGAATCTTTGTGTGAGGATTATTGCAATGACTTAGTTTGTTTTGTGTTGCCTACAATAACGGATAATGTAACGTGCAGGCAGGTACAATTAGATGTACCGACGAATATTCGTTTAGCCGATCCTTATTTCCATAAACCGGCTTCCATTGATTTAATTATTGGAGTTGATGTATTTTGGCACTTATTAGGGTCGCGTAGAATTATGTTAGGGGACAAGAAACCCATACTGTGTGAAACTAAGCTTGGTTGAATTGTCAGTGGCCCAATTAACGGCGGCTTTAATAATTGTATAGGTACACAATCGTCACCTATGTATGTATTGTAATTTTAACCAACATAGTTCCACACAGTTGAAAAACTTGGATGACACCCAAAACCAACTAACGCGTTTTAGGCACCTCCAACGAGTTTGCCATAAGTCATCTAATTATTCGTTTAAAAATAAACAGTGTAAAGATAAATTTTTAATGCCATCACGACTAGCTGATGAGCGTTTACGCGTTAGGATTCCTATAAAGCAATCATTTGAGAATTTAGGTGATTCAGTTACTTGTATTAAACGTTGTTTTCATAAACGAGGCAACAAGAAACACGTTTATGATCACCATGATCAGCCACGTCTCAAATTTTATAAGCAGTGCGATACACTAGATGAAAGTTCAGGTTTTTGTCAAATCAATGAACTTCGCTTTCCAAGAAATGTTCAGGTAACCAATAGGAACTACAAAGCGTAGGTATGCTTGCAGCTATCACACGCATCCTTGATTACCTAGGTTTTAGATTTTTATTACTTACATATCATTTCAATTGAATATAATTCGTATAGAAAATGGGACGGTCAATTGACTACAGATGACAGCTCAACGTGGTTAAATACCTATATTACATACTTTACCAGTCATTTATTACATTGGTATTGTTCGTTTCGTAGTTTGTGATTACTATAAGCAATTTCAATTACTTACATGAATTTACCTTCTAGCCTACCTAGCCTTCGTAAATTACTTTCTTAACTGAACCTGTAGTTATCCTTAGTTGGTTAAAATACTCCAAATTAAATTGAATGGATTTGTAGATACGCAATCGTGTTGCTGAATTGACGAGTTCATGTACAGCACGTAGATCCACACGACCAATGACAATCCAGTTGACTTGATTCCGCGAGGAGTAGATTTATCTTCATCATTGCTGGTCTTGGATTCGTGGTGGTCTGGTTCATCCCTGTTGCACAAGGATGCAAATACATGGCCTTACGTATCAGGCAACCCTGAGATGATATTTCCTGAAATAAAAGCAATCTTAACTAGTCATGCTGTGAATCACATCATCACATTACTTCAGATAGCAGGATAATCAATATCAAGCGATATTCAAACATATTAAGATTATAACATACCTTTGATCATGTATTCCGCTTGATTGAAAAATGTAGACAGCGTATAGTAGGCGTTTAACCATATGTTTAAACACTTTTCTAATAATGAATTGCAAAGAGCTGTAAACGTCATTATTGTACAGTCACAAAGGAAATCTTTCTCTGAGTACTTATCAATTACTGCTACAAAATAATATTTAAAAAATAGATTTTAAGAGTTAAGAATTTTCTGAAGTCATGGTTGTGGATGTAGACTGGTGAAAGTATACATCGTTATTTTTGTTGGCTTCACGCACGACCAAAGCCATTCATTTAACACTATATAGTGGGTCATTTGACTAGCGCAAATTATTTGCAGGCGTTACATAAATTTATGTCTAGGTGAGGAAAGCCTCTTAATTAATATTTATTCTAATAATGGAACCGCATTAGTAGGTATTTACAATTAGTGATCACCTTTTAAAGCGTAATTGCGGCTCCATTGCTCAACGACGCAGTTTATGACGGAATAGATTTCCATTTTGTACTTGCTTATGCTCCACAAGGCCGGTGTCAAGTCGACCAAACACCATTTATTAGCTAGAGTGTTGGGCATTTGTCATATAAGTAATTTAAGAGGAATGAATTTGACAATAGTTCAAATTTACAAATTTATTTATTTATTTATAAATAGAAGGCATATTAAAGTCTCGGCAACTCACTCCCTTGTCGTCAAACCTGGAAGGCTTGCTACCCCTTACTGGAGTAACCTGGAGGTCACCTTATCATAGGAAGACCGTTCACTTCCTGTTAAGGACGTTCGCGACTATTCCTCCAAGATACTGACTGGACACAGCGCATTCAATAGCTGACGCACCATTTGTGGACCAGATGAAGCAAAGAATCCGTCTCTGAGTTGCAGCATCGTGTGGGATGGCACTGCTCCCTCGACACTATGAGGCTCATCACCCTTGTCATAATCAGAGATGGCAACCTGCCGCAGCTAAGCTCCAGCTTCAATCGCCAGATTGAGTGGAATCATGGCTCTTCACCCCGGCACGGATGGAGTGGTCCGAGTGGCTGATATCTGGACCTCCGGTGGTGCGAGTGAAGAAAATTTGCAAGATATGTCCACTACTTGAAGATAATTCCTGTTGAAGGCAAGCCTTCAACAGCCGGGGGCATGTTTGAGCTCCTACGTCTCGCCTCGATAGTTTTAATTAGTTTACAGTATTGCAAATGTTTGCTATTAAATAGTGTCAGGCGCTTTGCCTACCGTATGTAGCTATCCTATACCTAGCAGTGCCTACAGTGACTTTTGTGATGTGTAAATAGAAACATGGATACACACAGCCCTGAAAAGGACTTAAGTGCTTATATAGAAACAGTGATAATAGTCCTGACAAGGACTGTTCAAGGACTTTTGTTGTTGTTCTGAAAAGAACAGTTTTATAGACTTTTGCAACGTTAAATAGAAACAAAAAGAGTTCTCTTGCGAACTCAAAGATGCACACGCTGACGATTTCAAGAAATCTTCGCTCTGCAAATATTATTGCGTCGACGCGCGCCGTGCCCGCTGACGCGCGAACGCACGACGTCTTCGTTCGACGAGTGACCGGCAAATGGAGCCGCCGCGCTTATGCCACCAGTATAAGTATGTTCCCGTTTGCGCGGGAAAACGCTCGCGCGACGTATGAACCACCTGGCGGATTACTTACGTAAACTCAACTCAAATATTATTGGCCGATTGTACTTTAAATTAATTGGTTGATTGTTTTGATCATTTTACATTTCTATTTATCTGCATTTGGATTGGCTCAGCCTAGTTGTACATTTTGTATATAAACAGCACTAAATTATAAATAAATTATTCTGAATCCTGGAGTCAAGAATATCATTTCTACATACCATACCTTCATTCTCCAAATCTCTCCAAAGTGGTGACCCCGACGTGATACACAAGAAGTACAAATCAAGAACGGAAAAGCTCTGCCCATCAAGCCACCGAAAAACCGTATTCATTCATTCAACCATAGTACCAACATAGTCGACAAATCCCTGCTCCACAACTCTCAACATGTCACAACAGCAAGAAAATTCTATCCCGGCCAGCTCATTCAACTCTACATCAATCAACACCGTCACTGAAATTGGTGGCATATCGCTAACCATGCGTATCCCACCATTCTGGCGTGATCGACCACGTCTGTGGTTTATCAGTTTCGAAGCCGCCACCAATGACCTGAAGAAAAGCCAAGCCCAGCTCGCTCAGATGGTAATCGCACAGCTGGAACGCCAAGACATCGAGCAGATCACCGACTTTCTATACAACCCACCAGAGCAAGACCAGTACAAGGCGATAAAAGAGCGTCTCATATCTGCCTATGAGGAGACCGACAGCCGCCAGTTCCAAAAACTGCTGTCAGAGATGGAACTCGGCGATCAGAAGCCGACCCAACTACTCCGGCGTATGAGAAACCTCGCTACAGACAAAGTTCCAGACAATACGCTGCGACTCATGTGGACCAACCACCTTCCACCACACATACGTTCTGTGCTTGCCGTCAGCGAGACCTTCGCAACTAAGTCGTCGTTAGAAGAGTTAGCGTTACTCGCCGACAAAATGATGGAACAGACGCCACCATCTGCACCTCACATCTCAGCCGTCCAAACGATAACCTCACCGACATCACCACCAACTCAGACAGCCGACCTACAATTCTTTGTCACCGAACTACGCAAGTTATCATTAGAAATAGCCGAATTGAAATCAAGACCACCGCACAGCCAATACAACGGTTACCGCCACAACCGCTACCCGTCTTACAACCAAAGTTCTCCAAAGTGGTGACCCCGACGTGATCCGAAGTCCATCGCAACAATGCAGTCGAGACTCATCACCATCACCTTTCTGCTATTATCATCGACGTTTCAAAGAACAAGCTCGACGCTGCACGTCACCTTGCACATTCAATAAGAAGTCGGAAAACTAGGCCGAACGTTAGCGGAGGCGGACTCTGGCGTTCACGAAAACTCACACCGCCTATACATAACAGATCGTAACTCCAACATATCTTTCCTGGTCGACACGGGTGCGAACATATCCGTACTACCTAGAAAGAAAGGACAAGTCGCAACGCCACTATCGTTCCAACTATATGCGGCTAACAACACAACTATAGCTACGTACGGTGAGAAAACATTAACGCTCGACTTCAACCTACGACGCCCATACAAATGGAAGTTCATTGTCGCCGACGTTTCAAGACCTATACTCGGCGCTGACTTTCTCAAACATCACCAACTTATCGTCGATTTGAAAAACAAGAGATTGATCGACGGCGTCACGAATCTCAAGGTCAACGCCCCAGTTCGCATTTCAAACATGCCTACAGTGTACACCATCGACAAGTCACAGTCGTATCACGACATTTTAGCGCAATATCCCGGCATCACACGTCTCACTTCAATGCAGTTAAGCTCTTCTATCAACGTGCAACACTACATTGAAACAGAAGGCCCACCAATACATAGCCGCGCTCGCCCCATACCACCGCACCGATATGAAATCGTGAAGAAAGAGTTTGAAAATATGATTGAACAAGGGTTATGCAGGCCAAGCAAGAGTCCATGGTCATCACCGCTTCACATCGTCCCGAAGAAGAATGGTGACATTCGAGTCTGCGGAGACCATCGGCGACTCAACGCTATCACAAAACCCGATCGCTATCCCATTCCACGCGTCAAAGATTTCACACATCATCTCTCAGGCAAGACTATCTTCTCAACAATAGACCTCAACCGAGCCTACCAACAACTGAGCATAAGAGAAGAGGACATCGAGAAAACCGCTATTATCACACCAATGGGTTTATTTGAATTCCCGCGAATGTGTCCCGGTTTGAAGAACGCAGGACAAACGTTTCAACGTTACATTCACGAAGTACTGCGAGGACTAGATTTCGTATATCCATTCATAGATGATATACTAATCGCTTCGGAACACGAGACCCAGCATCGAGAACACGTCCACACCGTCCTGAAGAGATTAGAAGAACATGGTATCACCATCAACCCCGCTAAATGCAACCTAGGCAAGTCCGAAGTTCAGTTCCTCGGTTATCATGTATCAAAAGATGGTATCAAGCCTCCCGAACAAAAGATCAAAGCTATCACTGATTACCCCAAACCCAAGACAATAGAAGAACTACGGAGATTCCTAGGAATGCTAAATTTCTACCGCGATCACATTCCCAACGCCGCCTCACTACAAGCACCATTGAATTCATACCTACACAACGTGAAGAAACGAGATAAAACTGCAATCACATTGTCCGACGAAGCAACACAAGCCTTTGAACAATGTAAAGCAAGCATCATCACCGCAGCTTTACTTGCTCATCCATCTCACCACGCAACACTCGCTCTATTCTGTGACGCATCGGACACATCAGCCGGTGCCGTAATTCAACAATACTTAAACGAAACATGGCAGCCGCTCGGATACTTCTCTAAGAAATTCAACGACGCGCAACTGAAGTATTCTACCTATGATCGAGAATTACTAGCTATTTACATGGCCGTCAAACATTTCCGAAAAATTTTCGAAGGACGTCATCTCATTATATTCACCGATCACAAGCCGCTAACATTCGCAATGAGCAAGATCAACTCCACCACCGAGACACCGAAGCGAACGAGACAATTATTATTCATTTCCGCTTTCTCCACCGATATAAGGCACGTAAGCGGTAAACAAAATATCGTCGCAGACGCCCTTAGTCGCATAGCAACCATAACTTGCCCGTCCGCTATCAACTACAACGACATAGCAACAGCGCAAGAAAGAGACAGCACTATACAACAATTACTACGCGACGATCACCTCGCGCTCAAGAAAATAACAATACCTAATACTGACATCGAACTATATTGTGAAACATCTACGTCACATATTCGCCCATACATCCCCGAGCCATACAGAAAAGAAGTTTTTAACAACGTTCACAACATAAGTCATCCTGGTACCCGTACAACTCGCAAGCTCACAACACAGAAATACTTCTGGCCTTCAATGAATGCAGATATCAGCCGCTGGACGCGAACCTGTATTCAATGTCAGAAAGGCAAGATACATCGTCACACCCATTCAAGCATCGCATCTTTCCCGCCAACCGATCGTTTTCAACACGTACACATAGACATCGTTGGACCACTACCTACAACTGTTCAAGGTTATCGATATCTCGTAACTATGATTGACCGTTTTACGAGATGGCCTGAGGCCGTACCTACAGAGGAAATAACAGCTGATCGAATAGCGAACATCGTCTATCAACATTGGATATCTCGCTTCGGATGCCCGGCTACACTAACATCAGATCAAGGTCGACAGTTCGAGAGCCAACTATTTCAAAACCTCATGAAACTAATGGGTATCAAGAAAAATCGAACTACTCCTTACCACCCGCAAAGCAATGGAATCATCGAATGTTGGCATCGCTCACTCAAAAATGCATTACGCGCAAAGCTCACCGACACGCGCTCGTGGATCGACGAAATACCTACAATATTATTGGGATTACGTGCCGCTCTGCGCACTGACACCGGCGTGAGTCCCGCTGAATTAACCTACGGATGCATTTTACGCCTACCAGGAGATTTTTTCACATCAAGGGCATACACACCTACAGCTATGGATTATACCTACGTCGAGAAGCTACGTGAAATCATTCATAGCAACAAACCTCAAGCATTCACCGAGCATCATAATAATAATAGAAATATTTTCGTGCATAAAGACCTACTCAATTGCAGTCACGTGTTCGTTCGAGTAGATTCAGTGCGTAAGCCACTACAGACACCCTACGAAGGACCCTACAAGGTTATAAGCCGAACAGACAAAGTGTATTGTGTACAATTACCGGACCGACAAGCAAACATTTCAATCGATCGACTGAAACCTGCTTACGTCGTATTAGAAGATAGTGATAATATACCAGCAAAGCATAACAACATATTACCTTCAAGCAACATTACCATTACCCAGAAAACCAATAACCTTACCGTTACCAAGGATACCGAAGTTACCTTACCGCATTATAACCTTACCAAACAACAAGTACCTGCGCCGGCGAACTCTACGACGCCGACGCCGCCGCCGCAAACGGACATCAAAACTACACGTTCCGGTCGCACCATCAAGCTGCCGGTACGCTTCGCTTGAAGGGGAGTACTGTAGCTATCCTATACCTAGCAGTGCCTACAGTGACTTTTGTGATGTGTAAATAGAAACATGGATACACACAGCCCTGAAAAGGACTTAAGTGCTTATATAGAAACAGTGATAATAGTCCTGACAAGGACTGTTCAAGGACTTTTGTTGTTGTTCTGAAAAGAACAGTTTTATAGACTTTTGCAACGTTAAATAGAAACAAAAAGAGTTCTCTTGCGAACTCAAAGATGCACACGCTGACGATTTCAAGAAATCTTCGCTCTGCAAATATTATTGCGTCGACGCGCGCCGTGCCCGCTGACGCGCGAACGCACGACGTCTTCGTTCGACGAGTGACCGGCAAATGGAGCCGCCGCGCTTATGCCACCAGTATAAGTATGTTCCCGTTTGCGCGGGAAAACGCTCGCGCGACGTATGAACCACCTGGCGGATTACTTACGTAAACTCAACTCAAATATTATTGGCCGATTGTACTTTAAATTAATTGGTTGATTGTTTTGATCATTTTACATTTCTATTTATCTGCATTTGGATTGGCTCAGCCTAGTTGTACATTTTGTATATAAACAGCACTAAATTATAAATAAATTATTCTGAATCCTGGAGTCAAGAATATCATTTCTACATACCATACCTTCATTCTCCAAATCTCTCCAAAGTATGTACAAAATGCATGTCATATAACACTCGCCATTAAACCCTTGTACCGAACAGTTGATCTTTTAATCGCTCACCCAAGAAGTTCTAAGACCTCAAGAAGTTGTCGAAATTGACCAGCACAAACCTACAGTCCACTACACATACCGTAGTTAGCTAATTCTATAATGTAGTTATTCAGTTTTCCCACACATTAAATGAATGTGAATACATGAATTTGGGTCAAATAAGTACACTTATTGAGTTTTGAACCTAAGGAAATATTTAAACACGAAAGTTAGGCATTCTTAGTGAAAGTTTATTTGTTAAATTTTATCACTGATTATTGATCTCACATGAAATAAAAACCTGGATTGGAAGTAGTAACATTGTATATATAAAAAAATTAACGTAAAAATACACTATAAAAAATTAACAGAATTAGGTACGACAACAAAATATTATAATTATGAAATAAAATCAACTAAATGACTTATTATAAATCTTCAAAAATCAACTAAAACAAAAATAACTTGCCTTTGCATTAAAACATACTAGGGTGGTCTGAAAAGTTTCCGACCTGAACCTGAAGGAAGCAGTACTCGTCAAAAGAAGTGTTGTGGATATAATTTTACTTCTTGTGGCAGTCAACCACCAACATTTCAGCTATTTTGTAGTAGTTGTTGCTATTTGACAGCCATACGATTAAGTTGATGTGAGTGTGTTTTGTGAAAATGGGAAATGTTTTATCGAGCTGGCATTCAATTCTTGTTTTTAAAAGGCACTACGCCGATGCCATTCAAGTTTGATTAAAACTCTGTTTATGGGGATTATCTGCTCTATCATGATCGCTCTAGCCTTATCCCGGTTGCATCCAAGACTTACACGTCTTAGAGCCCGAGGTCCGCTTATTGATCTAATCAGGTATGACAGAATATCAACTTTTCCACAGTGCGACAACCGTTTTATCTCCGCAACCCAAAGGGATAGCGATATTCCATGATTTAGACCATTATCAGTTTATTTGAGGGTACGGAATCCCCGTAACGACTATCAAAGATCTTCCAGACAGCCAGGACCGACAGTTTAACGTGCTCCGAGGCACGGGGCAAGCGATAATTAACAATTTAATACGCACTTAACTTCGAAAGTCATTGGTGCGTGCCGTGGATTCGAACCCGATACCCCCTGCATGGACAACTATTAGTACCTCCACTAGGCTATCGCTGCCTCACTGCTCGATCATTTACTACAATAACATTTTGGGTAGCTGAATTTCAACCTGGTCGTAAGAGCTAGGGAGCTAATGAATGAAATGTCCGGGACGTCCAAACACTGCAACCACTGAAGATAACCTCGCAAAATTTCACCAAATGGTGCTAGACGACCGCTGAATTGAGTAAGAGATATATCTCTTACTCAATTTAGCGGTCATTTTCATAACCTCTGCTATAGCAGAGGTTATGAAAATGACCAACAAATGAATTAGTTACATATTAAATGAAGATTTAAGCATGAGCAAGCTTCCAGCGAGCGCGATGGATGCTGCGTTTGCTCACGTTAAGACCAAAACCGCGTTGACCCGTCGAATGAACATTTCTTTAAAGCTCTGTTTGCGTAGTTAAGAAATGAAATGAAATGAAATGAAATGAAATGAAATACTTCTTTATTTCGTGTAAACTTTGAAAGTACTTACGAAACGTCATTAAAAAGAAATATTTAATACAATTATTTTTGTGTGTCGAATTAGAACAGCTCAGTCCCAAGCGTTTTGGTCGTCTTTATAGTCAGATATTTTATAATAGGCTTTTGAACATAATTTCGCTTTTACAATAATTTTGAACTTATTTATAGATAGGTCTCTTATATTATAAGGGAGCTTGTTATAAAAGCGTATACATTGCCCCATAAAACAGCTACTTATTTTGTGGAGACGAGTGCTATGAACTACGAGATTATTTCTGTGTCTTGTATTTACAGAATGTATATCACATTTTTTGCAAAATTTGTCAATATTTTTATGTACATATAGCAGATTTTCATAAATATATTGTGATACAACAGTTAGAATGTTTATTTCTTTGAATTTTTCTCTTAGAGAAACTCTTGGACTGAGGTTATAAATTCCCCTTACAGCTCTTTTCTGCAGAACAAATATTGTATTTAGGTCTGCAGCATTCTCCCAGAGAAGAATCCCATACGACATTAAGCTATGAAAGTAACTGAAATAAACCATTCTAGCTGTTTCTAAATCTGTGAGGCGTCTAATTGTCTTAACTGCATAAGCTGCAGAACTGAGTTTGCCCGAAAGCCTTTCTATATGTGGACCCCATTGTAGTTTGGTGTCCAGCATAATACCTAAAAACATGGTTGTCTCGACGGGCTCAATCCTAGATTCATTAAGTTGTACATTGGTTGGCATATGTTTAACATTGGGCATTGAAAATTTTAAAAGTTTAGTTTTCTTATTATTAAGTAATAGATTATTAACATTAAACCAATTGACAACTTTAGAGAGTGCATTGTTTACTTTGTCAAAGTTACTCTGTCGTCGTTTAATATTAAAAATCAAAGAGGTATCATCAGCGAACAATACAATCTCATGATTATTCTTAACGTAATAAGGTAAATCGTTAATATATATCAAGAATAGAAATGGTCCGAGAATTGAACCCTGCGGGACACACATTTTCAAAGCAGAACCTGGAGATGTCTTACCATTAACCTCGACCTTCTGGATTCTGTTGCCCAAATAAGAAGTCAGGAGATCGAGAGCTTTATTTTTAATGCCGTAATGATATAGTTTCCTGATAAGAGTATCATGATGAACACAATCAAAGGCTTTAGACAAGTCGCAAAATATACCTAACGCATCTTGCGACTTCTCCCAAGCTGCAAAAATACTTTTCAGTAACTCAACTGCTGCGTCAGTAGTTGAACAACCCCTCGTAAATCCGAACTGTTTCTTGTGAAGAAGATTATGTCTATTGAAATGACTAAGTAGCTGACTAAGAATTAGTTTCTCAAAAATTTTGCTAAGTGTTGGCAATACAGAAATAGGTCGAAAATTTGAGGGGTCTGATGTGTCACCAGATTTTAATAAAGGTGTTATTTTGCTATACTTCATTAGATCAGGAAATGTTCCAGAAGTGACACAACCATTGAACACTGTTGCAAGATGTGGAGCAATTAATGTAATAATAGACGAAACAGTCTTTACTGACAATCCCCACAGATCCTTTGTCTTTTTCATATTAATAGTTTTAAATTGTTTAAGAACATCATCTGCAGTAACAGCAACAAATTCCGTAACACATTCCGGCACGCAGTCTTTAAGCAGCATTTCAGCAGACATGGAAGACGATTTGAGTGACGCTGTAGTTACAATGGGTATATTAGCAAAAAACTTTTCAAATTCCGTCGCTACTTCCAAGTCCTCTGCAATACTCACATTATTGATATTTAGTAGGTAGTCGCGACTGCGTGTTTTGGCTCTACCAGTTTCGCTATTGATCACATTCCAAGTTGCTTTTATGGTATTTTCAGCGCTTTTTATTTTATTTTTCAAATAAATTGATTTTGCAGCATAACAAGCTTGTCTAAATGTTTTTGAGTATTTTTTTACATAATTAATTAATAATTATTAAAAGTTTTTTCATTATAAAGTTCATATAACCTAATCCGACTTTTATGAATGCCTTCAGTTGCCCAATCACTAAACATCAGACGGTCAGTTACATTTAATTTTTTAGGTTTAAATACAGTAGAAAATTCATCACTAATCAATTTAAATAATTAATAATATAACTGATCCGGATGGTCATAAATAGGCAACCAACGCATTTTATTTGTTAGATTATTTTTTAAAAGTTCTAATCGGTTTTCATTTATAGGTATAAAATTAATAATTTTACTCTGAATCTTAGGGCTTTTTCTTGGACAACAGACTAACTGCCCACAGTGATCAGACTGTAACATATTAATTAAGGATTTTTGTAAAGGCTTAGTGTTAATAAATATATTATCAATACAGGTAGCACTTGTGGCAGTCACTCTAGTTGGTTCTAAAAAAGTATGACTTAAATTGTAAGATTTAAATAGATTTAAGAAATCAATTGATAAAGAACATTTCTCTAAAATGTTAATGTTGAAGTCACCACAAATAGCAACCGTTTTATGGCAATTATTAACTTTGCTTAGGGCATCCTCCATAATTACTAGAAAACTTTCAAAATGTGCACATGGAGGCTTGTATACACTCATAACAATGAACTGATCAAATTCGACACAAGATATCTCTATAACTCGCTCAACAGAGAGGCTCACAATATCAGACCTTTCTTTAAATTTTAAAAGTTTATTTACTATAATTAACGAGCCTCCTCGAATAAATTTTTCTCTGCTGAATGAGCTTGCAACCTGGTGGTTGTTGAAATTGAAAATGAACTGGTGGCTTTTTAGCCAATGTTCTGTAATACATAAAATATCAATATTGTTACAGTTCATGAACAATTCCAACTCTAACTCCTTACCCATCAACCCTTGTATATTTTGATGCACCAGGTTAATACAATTTTTTAAATTATTTTTTGTACAATGTGTGGTTGATGAAAGTGTGTTTTTATTACTTATATTTAAATTTATCAATGTCTTGTCTATGTTATTGCCAGAGATTGACTCTATTGTCTCATAACTTAATTTAAAGGATTTGGAACAGATTCCAAGCTTATATTCAATGTCAAGTTAGACTGCTCAATAAAAGCAGTGTTATTAGCCAAATTTTTGGCTGTGTTATTAATATAATATGCTAGCGATGATGCTATTTGTCTTTAAATATATTGAGATAGATAGCAACTATCACATGTCAAATAAAAACTTCTAATGAAAGCATTAGAGTCAATAAAGTCAATAAAATCATTGTATAATGTCAATGTATTGTTACGAGCTGGGGTTCGTGATAAATTATATACACTATGCCACTTAAACTGAACTTTATTCACTAACACAAACACTAAGTATAACGCTAGATACACACACTTAATTTTCACTTCACTAGTAAAACACACTATTCACACCACTAGAACAACACTAATAAAACACCACTAAACACTTCCGAATTACTTCCTTCGCTTAATGTTGATCGCTTTCCGTATTCAATTGTTACTGTCCGGTCCGTTCGCTCCCGCTCTATTTATACTGGCCGGATAACATCACTAGGCTTTTCGAGACGATTTACGATATTTCTGGAAACGTGTAAGGTGTTTCTAGAATTGCGTAAATGTTCTATTTACACCTACGCCATCTATTAGAGGATAGATGAAACAGCCTTAAACAACCGATACATCTAATCTCATGTAGTTCTCCCATTCACTGATAGATGGCGTTGTTTTCAATTCGTAACACGGCCTCCCTCTTAAACGTGTTCGTCTCGAACATCGTTAGACCCATAGTAACGAGCCAACCGGTCCACATGAACTATCTTCGGTGCACCTCGCGACCCCTTCTGGATTCGATAGGTGACGTCGTTCATCCTGGTAATTATGCGATATGGCCCGTCCCATCTGGCTTGTAACTTAGGCGATTTTCCTTTGCTTCGTACTGGGTTATGAAGCCACACCAATGATCCCTCATCGAAGCCTTTGTTGTTTGCCTTCCGGTCGTAGCGAGTCTTCATCTTCTCAGACATCTGTCGTCCCGACTCCCATGGAGCTCCTACATTGCACACCTTGAATGCACCTCTGCTACGAGTGTGTGGCCTCTTGACAGCCGCACAACTTGTGCATTTGCGGCACCAATCCTCGACGTCGTTCCGACAGTGGAGCCAATAAAACCGCTCTCGGACCTTAGTAAGCGTCTTCTTAACACCCATGTGACCTCCCGAAGCACCATTGTGATAGAGCCGCAATACTTCCGGCACCTTAGTCTTGGGCACTACCATTTGCAGATGGCATTGGTTACCTCGAGCGTTTTCCCATTTGCGGCACAGAACTCCATCCTGGATAACCAAGCTTTCCCACTGTGCCCAATAACCTTTGGTGACAGGGCTCATTGCTGCGATATCACTCCATTTGGGCCTAGGAGCGCCTGATTTCTTCCATTCGAGAATCGGTTGTACGTCCTTGTCTTCTTGCTGAGCACTCTGCAAAGCTTCTTTCCATCCGTCGCTCAGATCCGTCTTCAATATTCTCACTAGCGCTGCCGGCTTCGCTTCCTGTCTTGCACAGTGTTTGCGTTGGTCGGGGTAAGCCCTACCTATCAGAGCATCTGCGCTACGTGGCTCTCGCCGCCAGACAGGTACGTCAGGTGACCCTTTTGGTGGAGACAGGGTACCAACGTGCCGCTTACGCTTTGGGCAGCTCAAGCGGATATGGCCTCTTTCCCCGCAGTTGTAGCACCGTGGTGAGGAAACAACTTCCCTGATACGGTAAGTTCGATCCTCGTGACGCGCTGCTTCCACCTCCAGAGCGTAGGCTAAGGCTTCCTTCAGGGACTTGAAGTGCCCAAGTCTTACCGCTGCTCTAACTTCCAGGTCCCGGACCCCATCCGTAAACGCTTGTACGAGGTTCTCGTCAATAAGCGCAGGCGACGACTGGTATGCCTTCCTGACCAGCCTTTCCACCTCTAGAGCCCACTGCTGCAGAGTTTCTCCAGTGCGTTGTGCCCTGTCCTTCAGCTGAGCACGATACACATGTTCAAGGTGCGCGTCTCCGTACCTCGCCTCCAACGCCTCCAGAAGCTTCTCGTAGGTGACGTCTTGCCCGAGTGCCTCCAACACCGTCAAGGCCTGATCACGAAGGCCCAAGGTTAGGGCGGTGAAGGCCTGTTCTTTGTCCCACCCATTCGCTCGCATTACGGCCTCAAACTGAACCTTGTATGCAACCCATGATGACGAGCCATCAAATGGTGGAACCTTAAACCCACGAGGTGAGGGCATTACAGTCGCAGATGTCACTTCGTTGGATCCGAGCCCACGAAATCTCCTCTCCACTTCAGCGACACAGGTCTCGTGATGGTCGTGTACACGCTTCTCTATAGAGGCGACGCGAGTCACAAGCTGGTCGTGTACGAGCTTCTCCACGTCGCTGATACGAGCCTCGTGCTGCTGGAGCTCCTCCTTTACCACCTTCAGGTCCTTCCCTACAGCGGCGCTGAGGTCTTTCATCACCACCAGCTGTTCCTCCAAACGGCGGGCCTGCTCCTCCTTGTCGCGCTGTAGTTGTTCCTCCAGGCGGCGCGCGTGCTCATCTTGACGGCGAGCCTGCTCCTCCTTGTCGCGCTGTAGCTGTTCCTCCAGGCGGCGGGCCTGCTCCTGCATGAACGTCATCAGAGCCGCGATGTCGGGCACCGCCACGGAGTGTGCGCTTGTAGGCTCCACTGCATCCGCGGATTCGCCTGGTCCACCAGACGATGGAGAAGGAACGTCTCCGAAGCGTCTCTGGTCCAGGTCTTGCTGGCGCTGGTTCCTGGTACGCACACCTTCAGTTTCTTCCTTCGGCATAACCGGCATAATTTATCCCACTTCTGACACCAATTTGTTACGAGCTGGGGTTCGTGATAAATTATATACACTATGCCACTTAAACTGAACTTTATTCACTAACACAAACACTAAGTATAACGCTAGATACACACACTTAATTTTCACTTCACTAGTAAAACACACTATTCACACCACTAGAACAACACTAATAAAACACCACTAAACACTTCCGAATTACTTCCTTCGCTTGATGTTGATCGCTTTCCGTATTCAATTGTTACTGTCCGGTCCGTTCGCTCCCGCTCTATTTATACTGGCCGGATAACATCACTAGGCTTTTCGAGACGATTTACGATATTTCTGGAAACGTGTAAGGTGTTTCTAGAATTGCGTAAATGTTCTATTTACACCTACGCCATCTATTAGAGGATAGATGAAACAGCCTTAAACAACCGATACATCTAATCTCATGTAGTTCTCCCATTCACTGATAGATGGCGTTGTTTTCAATTCGTAACAGTATGTAATTTACAATTTAATTTATATCTATAGTCATTTTCGGCCTGTGGCAACAACTTACTGTAGGGAAACGCAAGTAAAATAATTTTTCTAAGTTTTAGGTGTAATAATTGGTCAAAATACCTTTTAATAGTATTAAGATTTGTATTACCCCTTCTCCCAATAAATATGATTATTGTTGAATTAGGACAGTATGTTCTTCTCAAGATGTTTTGTAAAATATGTGAAAACCTTGCTCCAGGCATACAAAAGTTGGTAACGGTTTGACCTGTCCTTTGTCTCAACAATTGGCTCATGTTCCTACCTATCTCATCACTAAACATTACTAAATTGTTGGTGTTTGTCTTTGTATTGTGATGTGAGAAGGAGGTGCTATCATTAATGAAGCTGTTACTCATCACCGCTGACTGAGATAACATTGCAGAACTATCATTCAAAATCGTAGGCTGAGAACAACTTTGTGGTTTCAAGCTAGGTTCACTGATCTGTTTATTAGTAGTAAGCGATAGGAGTCTTTGCTCATTGTATTTACACAAATCCACTAAGTCAAAGGAAGTTAAGGTCTAATAAATCCAAGTTTTGGTCCTAATAAAGACTGTAGATGAAACGTGGATACACCATTATACGCCCAAATAAATAATATATTCCAAACAGTAAATTGCTAAGGAGGAACCGACTCCAAACGACAAAGGCCGTTTATTCTGCTGGGAAAGTGATGCTGACTGCTTTTTGAGATGTTCATAGAGAGAGATCGAAAGGGATAACTATTACTGCAGCATACTATGCTTAATTACTAGATAAACTGTTGATCGAGAGGTCTTGGGTTCGATTCCCGGGTTAGGCAAGAGTGTAGGTAACTGATTTTTCTGAATTCTCAGTAGTAGAACGAAATCTGGCAATGTGCCCGGCAACGTCCATAGACCCCCTTTTTACGTAGGACCTAAAAATGCATGATATGGCCACATGTGGGTGTAATAATTACAACTTCTGTCTACCTTTTCGGAGTATCGGTTTGCCACGTCACGCCTTGCTCGCTATCTCGCGACGTATTTTCTCACCTTTAGGCTTTCATAATAGGAAGGGGGCGTATAATGGTCAAACAAGTATATTAACTACTTCTTCTCATTTAGCTCTTAGCTCATTTCATCAACCTATCACTCCTAGAGGTGGGTCTCCCCAGGGTATGCCACAAGACCCATTCTGGCGGCCAACACTACGCTTGCTGAGGCGTGGCCTTAATTTAAGAACCTGCTTTTTAAACGACTGGCCATAAGTTCCCCCATTCAATTTGCTATAACGCTGATCTATATCAGTTTCTTTGGTCTTCTGCCGGATAATCTCGTCCTGGCAATTATCCATCAGCGAAATCCTATTATCCTTTATCCATTGTCCTTTTCATAGCTCTCTGAGAGACATGTACTGTAGGCAGTACATTGCAGGACAGCCCAGTTACAATGGGGTTGGAGGCATTTTCGTAATCCACAAAAGCCAGCCAAAGCGGCAGGGTTTACTCTTCGGATTTCTAGATAACCTATGCAAATTATGCTCTGTATGGATTTGGCCCACGGTACTAAAGCCTTTTAGAAACCTAGCCTGCACCGGTGGCTGGAAGACATCAAATCTTGATGTCAGAAAAAAGTATGGAGAGGTGTCCACACCGCCCAGTCTTAAAGAGCTGCTCTCTGAGGCACGAGGCAAGCCATAATTAACAATTGAAACACATTACTTCAAAAATTTACTGCCTAGAATTCTAACTCGAGCCCTGTGAATGGCAGTCTGTTGATATCTCCCTCCACTAGGCTATCGCTTCCAACCTTAGCAACATAGCATGTCTAATAATAGTATATCTGTTTATAATATAATTATCTGATTGTAATAAAACGCCGGTAAAAACATAGCATATTGCACATACTACTACTTTAAGTTGCAGTGAGTTTAGAATCTAAATCGATCATTTTGCTGTATTCTGCTACCTAGTGATTTAGTTATATTTAAGTAATTTTATTTTAATTGGAGCAAAATTTTCGTGGAGCCTCTAGAGATGCTTCGTGGAGTACACTTTGAGAATGGTTGGTCTATAGGTTTACATTATTTCGCGCTAATTTGTACTACTGAATTGCACGATAACTTTGCTTACGTGCGTATACTATAAATAGAAATATTCAATAACTTCACCTATTGACATTTATTTGATTGGAATCTCTTATAAATTTACATTTTCTCGAAGAAGAAATAAATAAAAATACTTATTTAAAAACCGAATTAATGCTCATTAATGCTCGAATTAAATAACTCAAATTGTTTAGTTTTTCTTCAACTTGACTAGTTTCATCAAAATATTTTCGTGCGTGGAAGAACTAAATAACTCAATTTAGCTAATTTATTTCATACTCAAGTGATCAGAAGTCGCAGTTGTTCATTTAATTATAGAGTTAGTCATTTTTTCTACTAACATTTAATGTTCATTTATACTTATCTATTTCTATAATTGAAACACAAAAATGGCTTTATTTTTGGACTGGGTTAAGATATGACTGCACGGTTGGCGTAGCGGTTTAAGCGGTCGCCTCGCCGCTTGACACTGCGCCGAGTGTTGTGGGTTCGATCCCCACGCGAGGCAACACTTTGTGTGGTTCACGGATTGTTGTTTCGAGTCTGGGTGTTCATTGTGTCCGTTAGTTGTATGTTTGTAGGGTCCCCGCGGCACAGGATTCAGTCCTAATGCGGGAGTTGTCTTTTTAAAACAAAAAAAAAAGAAAAAAATATATAAGAATGTTTGTTAGACCAAAAGATGCGGCACATTTTGGGGTTCACGAAAATGGTAAAAGGTCAATTTGACCAAAATCTGAGTTATTTAGTTCTTCCATTATACCCACGATATAGTTTTATAAAAGCTTATTGATTTCCAATCATGAGTGTAACTTATAATGTTATTTGTGGATTATGTTTATGGAAAACTCAGTCATAAAAATTATGAAAATGCTAAAAAAAAATATCAATAATTATGATAATTTTATCACAAACAAAGTAAGTATACCTATATAAAAACAGGATATTAATAAGTAATATCTGAATAATAAGTAATAAATTAAACATTAGATGCATTCATATCATAGCATACAACTATTTCTATAAGATATTAGTAAACAAATAATGTTCACTAAGTGATTTAGCGATTTCCGGCTAGGTGGTGTGACGATATAGGCAAAGTGGCTGGCAGCGGTTGGACACGAAAAGCCGAAAATCGGGCTCAGTGGCGTGCCATTGGAGAGGCATATATCCAACAGTGGACTCTGGCAGGCTGATGATGATTATGATGATGATGATTAAGCGACAGTTCAATCAAAAACAAATAATGTCAAATAAAATGCGCGCAACGGTACCTACATAGATACGTGTCATTTTAAACTTATATATCAAGTGATCGTGTTTTTTTCGGTACAATACGGGATCATCAGTATATTTTTATGTCTTGTGGTACTGGAACGTCTCAGACGCCTGGGATGTCAACATTCAGGCCGACCTCACATTGGCCGTCAGCGTTGGGCACGCTGGGCGTACGCTCGAGGAACGCTGACGGCGCTCGCCAATCGGACGCCAAGCGCCACTACGCTCGAGGAACGCTCATGACCAATGTGAGGAAGGCCTTAGCGTTAGGCCATTAAATGTTACATTCTTGGGCTTAGCGTGCATTTATCAAGGGACAATATTTAATTTTTTAAATATCATGAAGGGGATAGTGTTAAAATAAGTTAAAATGCAAGTTTATGGGGTAGCAACGCTCGTCCCGCGGCCGGCATCTCGGCAAAACGTACTCCTGCACCCGTTTGCCGATGACAAACTATACCTTCCACTGAAAATTCTTTACACCTAAAAAAATAAATTGCATTTTCTGACAAAGATTACCACACAAATGTATTTTTGTAAGTTCATTCCGACGGTTTCCGTGTACCGTTCCGAGATTTTAGGATAATATGGATAATCCACGCCGCTCGAAATGAAGCTACCCAGAGATCCTTTGCCAATCATCCGAGTCGAAAATTATTTATTCATTACCCTGTTTATGATAATGATTATGTTGTTATATTAATACCATAATATCCTCAATGTTCAGCATGCTTTATCCTTAATGAGATCGGGAGTTACGGTACTGTTCGAAGTTGTTACACCACACATAAGCTCGGAAAATGCAACTGAGCGTAAGCTTGCGTCGGGGAACGTTACCAGGTTTTCTCTTATCGAGAAACAATAAGGAAATAAAGTTTTTGATTACTCTTCAATAAATATCCTCCGGTGGTGGCGGTGAATCGATCTCTGCGGGTAAATAATATTTTAGTGATCGTGCTTGAAATACATGATTGCGTTTTTTCTTCTATTAGGTCTCAACAAGAAGAAATCTATGTTTTTGAGGGTATTAGCGTGAAAAAATACAATTGACTTTTTAGGGTTCCACAGTTAACGCCGTCACAAAATGTTAAGAACCATATTGCGACGTTGCAGCGTCACGTAAATTGAGCGCCGTCGTCATTTTGGGACACGTTGTCTTTTAATGTTTACGAACCGACGCTTTCACTTGGAGACTATAAGGGTATGGCACATGGTGCAAGCATGGCAACGGCGCAGCATCCACGTAGCAATTTACTTGTCATATATTTCAGAGCGTTAATATATAAGGGTGGTTTCAAATTAACGTAGTTTTCTGCGCATATACGGTCGGTTCAGCATAGGCGCTTACACGCGCGCTATATATCGTGCTTCGAAAAACCGGATACGCGTAAACGGGCATATTTCGGAGTGTTCGCTCGAAACGGTATTGGTATCGTGTCAGCATTAACATGGCTCGCGCTTATACGAGCTTAGAAGCGCGTCAACACTCGTACGAGTTGTGCGTGTGCTAAAGTATGCGTGTGCTAAAGTGCGCGTGTGCTAAAGTGCGCGCGTATACGCGCCTACATTTGCTTCCAAAAACGAGCTTATACGAGCGAATAAAACGCTAGTCTGAAACCGCTCTTAAGCCAATAGCAGGCCTTCAGCGCGCTTACCACATCATTGTGGCAAGCACTGTCCTACAGCTTAAGTCTATAATCATTATTGTGTTTGGCTACCACCACTTGCACAAATTATTAATCAACAGGCATTTACCTAACTTATTTTTCGATCTTACGATTCCAGGGCGAGCCCCACTCACTTTTCAGCGTTATGTGCGTATTGAATTCTTAATTATCTGATTAAACTAACACTAGTCTAAACCATCTGGAACCAAGTGGAAAAGCTTATATTCAACCAAATCCGGTTACACTAGTAAGCGGATCTGGTCGTAACTGCAATGACGCTAGGAGGTTAAAAAATAAATTATGTGCAAATTGCAGATTATGTTTTTTATAGGCCATTCACTGCATAAGAAACCACCGTCACAGTGCAAGCATTAAAACTTCTTGAAAACTACTTGATAAAGCTTCATGGTCTTCAAAGATATCGTGGAATTTGTTAATGATAATTACAGAACTAATTTCTTCACAAAACTACTAAATCGCCGAATACTGACTCGATAGTGTAACATTTGCTCATCCATTTGAAATGCAGATAGAGATTGAATTTTCAAGTATCCAAACCGATTTCTAGGAGTACAAGGTATAATAATGCGTACAAGGAGGGTCTTGTACGCATTATACCTTTCAATATAATGTGCTATGTTGATCCTGCAGCAGTAACTTCTATTTACCATCTAATTTGGAAGGCTTGTTTAATAAAAGGTTACTGATAATTCAATGAAATGTAGTTCAACTGTTATGGAGCCTCTTTTGATGCATTTTTTAAAAAAAGCCGCTGAATTTTTCATAATATAATTGCAGACGCACTTTCATTATTTACTCATCAGTTTTAAAATTCATGAAGCTGTATAAAGATTATATGTTTTTATCAAAGATATACTTTTTAACAGAATGGCCTCTTTTATGTACCTACTATAGATTCATGTTGTGCTGAGTAATTAACTCTTTTATATTATTTACGGTAGTGAACTAAATAGTACCTACTGGTGAACAAATCTACTTAGTGCTTCTACGAAATATGATTACCTTTTTAAGTAGCACCTCTGAAAGGAACTGCGATACTGTAAGTAATGAATTATGCTAAATTAATTAAACAATTTACATTTACATTCGTGAAATGAACTTATGTAATTGGATAAAATAAGCTTTTTTTATTTCCTATAGTACATCAAAATTACATTATTGCTGTTTGAATGACGGCAAAATATTTTTTTATTTTGTTACTACGATTACCCTTATCAATTTAGGACAAACGACAAACTTATTTTCAACCACCAGCGAAGGCGTAAATATCTTATCAACCTCGCCAGTATAAAGATAAATAAAAGGGATATTCCAAGTACAGGATGGAGAATTTGTGAAACATTTATTCAGAATGTGTTCAGGGTCGATAGTGCGAAGATAAACCGAGGCAATTTCGAGCAGCCAAGGAGCCGCTAGCTGGTGAAAGCACGGCGACGAACGGGTACAGAGTTACTAAGAAAGGGATGTGCCCCGTGACAAGACCCATTTGGGTCTTCAAATTTCAAGCGAAGCCCGCCTCGTTAATTTTAACGAGGCGGGCTTCGCTTGAAATTTACATGGGTATGCATGTTGCGCTCCTAAATAGTACTGTACTGGCAACTGGAATTAGTGCCACAAATAGTTTCGGAACCCGGAGTTCCTATCTATCTGAGTGAGCTACTTGCATAAGGAACTGTAATTAAAGAAGACTTGAATGAACTGTGACTGAGCCTTAATGGTATAGAACGCTTTCCTTAATTCGAACGAACAATGCACTGGCAAACAACTGTTATATTTATTTTGGAAATAGCTTGCAACTGCTTAAGTTATTTGCTTGGTTGTTAAGTACATTATAAATGTAAGTGTTAGACGTGTAATGAAGCGCCGCTTTGTTAACTACGTCACTGCATGCAAATACATAATGTGTTACGAAAAGAAACAGTCCGTATTTATGCAAAAAGGAACCACACGACAAATTTCGATTTTTGCTTTTTTTGAAGAATACTAATTTAAAAGTGGTTTATTTTCTTATTCAAAAAAGATCCACATGATTTTTCCCTTGGAAACAAGTTATACAAAAAGCAGAAAGGAACCAACAGCAAAAACACACATTATACATATTGCAAAACCGAACTATAGCACCATGGGACTCGTTTCATCAAACAAATAAACCATATTAATTCCATGTCATTTTATACAAAACAGATCCACAGATACTTGGTACCATTATACATTAAAAATATTTCTATTATTAAAAATTATTATAATACACCAAATGGAACCAAGTTTCTGTGGTACCATTATGCGTAAAATAAATTCATATTTGATTTGACTCATTCTTTTTTTGCAAAATGGAACCACAAGCATTCGGGTCTACCATGTATAAATAAATATTGAAAACAGCAGAACCACAAGTACGTGATTGTATTGTACTGCGGAAGGCGTAAACTTAAAATGTGAAATTCTAGCTGAAATTGAGAGTTTTTACAAAGACCTGTACGCATCATGGGAGTCTAAACTCTTGAAACCAGGCAATGATGACTATAGAGCCCAACTCCCGCGCCAATATACGGATAACATACCTGATGTCAACCAAGGCGAGGTACGAGAAGGTCTCGTGCAACTTAAGAACAACAAGTCTCCATAAGATGACGAAATCACCAAAGAGCTCTTAAAAACAGGCGGGACTGTAGTCCTGAAAGAGCAGGCGAGCTTCTTTAATTCCATTATCCATCAGGGCCTTACAGCTCAGGCGTGGATTGGGAGTGCGGTTGCCTTGTTCTTCAAAAAAAGGTGACAAAATCTCGCTGAAAACATAAAGACACATTTCAATCTTTAGCCACCTCTACACTCCACTGTTCTCGAGAGCGCTAACAAACAACCTCGCCAAAAAACTTGATGATTTCCAGCCACAGGAAATAGACCACATCCATACTGTTTGGCAGAATATACAGAAAACCAATGAGTACAATAAGCCGCTGTGTATGGCTTTCGTGGACTACGAGAAAGCCTTCGACTCCATCGAAACCTGGCTGGTTCTGGTTGCTCTGCAGCGGTCGTACCGATTGGCACTACATCGAGGCGTTGATATGTTTGTATGATATCGGCACTAAGACCATCCAACTACAGCCCCGTCGTCGCGATTGCGACGAGGTGTGAGGCAGGGAGATATTTCAATCAGCTCTTCACCGGCGCACTCAAAGATGCTGGACTGGCTTGGACTGGGCATAAAAATTAACTGTGAATACATCTCACACCTTCGGATTGCTGACGATATCGTCATCGTTGCGGAGTCCCTGGAAGAGTTGAGCGGGATGCTCTACAGCCTAAACGGAGCCTCTCGACGTGAACTTGTCTCGGCATGAACTGATCAAAATCAAGATTATGTTAGACGAACTCATCATGTCGGGATCGGTTTATGTCCAAGGATAGATGCTTGTTGTCCAGCTTGGTAGCAATAACTTCGAGAAAGAAATGGACCGGAGTGTCCGGTTGGGTTGGGCAACGTTTGGCAAACTACGTCAAGTTTTCTCTTCGCCCCTACCACAATGCCTGAAGACCAAAGTCTACAACCAATGCGTAGACACCCACAGTGGGACTAGTCCCCAAACTTAAAGTCACGCAGCGAGTATAAAATCCGCAACGAAGTTATCCGACAAAGAACCAGAATTACCGACATAGCTCACAGAATAAGTAAGCTTATGAGGCAGTGGACTGGTCATATCTACAGCAGTACTGAAGGCCGATAGGCCAAGCTTGTCCTAGAGTGGAGAACACGACTCAGTAAGCGTAAGGGTGGCACCCAGTTAGGTGGACTGACGACCTGAAATCGAAGCTAGAACAAAATGGATGCAAAAGGCTAAGAACCATGTGGCGCGTGTTGGGAGAGGCCTATGTCCTGCAGTGGATTGCTATAGGCTGCATATCAAAGGTTTATTACGATAATACTTAGTTTCATGTATGTATATTGGTAAATTCATGGCTTTACCGATATACATGAAACCCATGGTTTGTGGTTCTTTTTTGCATATGAGGAAAGCTATTAGTTAGTAAATATTAAAAGGAACCACATGCACATTTTCTTCATTATATGGAAAAATTAAGAGTATCCAGAGCAAATTTATATACACATACTTAAATGAGTAATTTATCAATACAATTATATAAATAAATGTAATATTTTCCTTCATCTAACAGAGCTGCACATGTTTTTGTAAATTCATTGATATCTCAGAAGTGCGTTTTTGCTGGGTGGTTCCTTTTTGCATAAATACGGACAACTATGTGTGTTATTTCTCTGAAATTTAAAAAAACACTAACCTCGTGAGACTACTTTCAATACGAAAACGTCAGAAGTTCCAAGATCAATCACAATAAAAGCCTAATATTATAAAGTTTTAAAAGAAAAATACAAGCTTTCATTTTAAAATATTCACGCTAATATTATTGCTAACAGAAACTTCGTCGTTTAAAATCCACAGTGCGTTCGAAGGGTATCAATATATTGAAATGGCAATATCTATATTTCTTTTCGAAGTCAATGATCATGAACGTTTTCTTAGCCGGCTGGTGGTCACTTCAAGGAACCGATAAAAATAAGTTACATCTATCTGTGAGCAACAAACTTTGCGCCGAACGATTTGGCAATTCAGCAGGTAACGAAAAGCGTCCAAGTTTAATTAAAATTCAGTTAAACTCGCGACTTATACCACTATCACGACGAATCAATAATTTATTCCTTCAGTGCGACGTGGAGGCTATTTGAGAGCAGTTACAGGATGCGGCCCACATGCTGTAACACATAGCTCCGCAAAGCGCTTAGCACGGAATTCGATTCAACTAATGCCACCTAATCCTGACCGGTGGCACACAAATGGCATAGGATGCATTCCAGGCTATGTGCAATTTGCAGTTGGTGATTGATGATAATCTGCGGCACACATGTGCGGCCGACGAAACAATGCACTCCGCTCTCTCGACCTGAAAATTTCTTAGTCATATACACGAGCGGTTCTATCAATATTATGAACGGAGGTGCTAGCTTCTTTAATCAGCAGCATTTTCTTTTATTTATAAAACTATGATTAAATTTAATCAGTTGGTTCAGTCTGGCTTTTGTTTACACGTAGATATTTTATATTTCCAAAGTTTTAGAAGAGTATTTTTATGCACAACTAGAGGACGCTAGCAGCTACGCCTGCATTTTTTTAAATTTAGGTACCCGTTTTGGCCAATCCCGTGAGAATTTTGGAAAATCCCTTCTTAGTGCATCCCTACGGTCCCCAAGGAACATACTTGCCAAATTTCAGTTTCCTGCGCCCAATAGTTTCGGCTGTAGCGTGTCTGTCAGTCAGTCAGTAACGCAAGGATTTTATATATTAAGATAAAATGTAGCATGTTTTATTCTAAATAAATCCCCGTCAGTTCCGGTGTGTAGTGCGGCGGGGCGGAACGGGGAGCGGAAGGTGCGCCTTCGGAAGCAGGATGGTGTAAGATAAAGAGAACATTTCCTATAGCACGTCTTGGGAAATTTACCAACATTCCGAGACAGCCGCATTCTTTTAACGTGCCTGTGCCAAAGTGTTCACACGTTTTAATGTTTCTTTTTTTATTCTTTATGACTCGGTTTGAATTTAGTTCAAGTGTACAAACGATTCGGTAGTTTAAGTAAACGCTATCAGCGTGCCGATGGATATCCGTCCAGTTCCAGAATAATTTATGAGCTCTACACATTGATCCGGATTTGAATGTTCTTTGTGACAATATAAACCAGAGTGTTTTACTATCATTTCGTCGGTGTAATTTATCTTGGTATGGATTACCGCGGTGAAAATATATATCGTGCAGTGATATCGTATTTTAAAGGAGATAGTTACGGCACACTAAGTATTTATCTTTAATTTTAATACTACTATAATATTTCATCATATTAATAAAATAAGCAACTTACTTTAATCATAGTGATGTATAAATCTGTATGTATATAGTTTTGCGCTACCGACTGACTGACAGACAATATACCCACAATGAGGGTGTTTGATATTTCTTCTACCACCAGACGGGCGGCGCTTCGTATGCGTCAGGTCCAAACAGCTGTCAGATATGTACAGACGCGTACACACACAATACATCAAGGCAATACATGATACGAAAAATCACAGACGTATGAAAATATAGGGGCTTTGACACTTTCGACAGGTTTCTGGACCCGATGCCTCAGTTCTGCCGCATAGTGAGCGTCATTTCAGAAGACACTCATTGGACGTAAAAAGCTGAAATTCGGCAGGTACCTACGAGTATGTTCCTTGAGGACCGCAGGGCTGCACTAAAAAGATTTTTCGAAATTCCACGGCATTGGGAAGAAACGGTGAAATTAAAATAAAACTAGCGGGCGAAGCTGCCTCTTGTAAGCTCATAAGGAGGCTTTTTAATAAACGGTTACTATAAACAAATTGAGTACCCACTTATGCATAATTATGTAGTGAAATTATAAATGTATATTCAACGTCACTAGTGATTTTAAAAGTTGTCATATTTTATCATTATGCTTAATGCAAGTGGATAAAGACTAAAATCGCTTAAAACTAGTGCCGGAGGTGTATATGAACCGCATCTATGGTTGCTTACGAGTCACGGACACGGCTTTGGAGGTAAATATGATGTGTATGTTTTAACATATAAACGGCTGAATCGAATTCGATACATTTTAAAATTCAAAAAGTTAGACTTTCGATCCGGACATAGGCCCTATTTGTTGAAAAGATAAATGTATGATTTGAAAAATAGAGCTTAAAGTAATAGGTATAGTTTCATCATAACACTTCGCAAGAATAAAAAATATTTAGATATTTACTCACGGCTACACGTCAAGCTAGTTACTTTATCCTATGTACTGTTGTTATGGCGTAGGAAATAAGTGTTAAAATCGTACTGCAAGTTTTTGGCTTGACGTGACGCTGTGTATACCTACGGTAATCAATAATCTCATAACTGAATAATGTTTGCCGTACGTAGTACATTTTAATTTTTTTTTTGTTTCTTATCTAGTTACCTATGTACCAAAATGCATGAGGTTCGTTAGATCTCTGAGCGACATTTGAAATCCTTCCCTCGGCCTCCTTTACTTTAAACTAGGCTCATTGACATCTATTTCTCATTATCCCTGTACACTGCGGTTCGGTAGTATAAATAGCATTTGCCTACCAGAAGACTCTGATTGGCAGTTAGCACATAAGTTGTTTGATAGTTCGACTGACACAGTGGGAAATAAAAAGTACCAATAAACGGTAAGGTTCAATGGAATATCAATTTCAATAATGGGCGTTACGGAAAAATAGATAACGAGAGGGTTTAAAATAATGGACAAGTCTATTTTGAGAGCTACAGTTGTCTTTGCACATTTTAATTTACCTAATAGTTTTTGAAATTCGCCGAAATTCAGTTTATTGAAATTAAGCAACGATTCGCGTTGTATCGTGGTATCTTTTCATACATTTAAGAAAACGGCACGCCTTTTAACGATTGACATTCAAAACATTGAACGACTTGATTTTCAAAATTATTGTGGCCATGGTTTCATAATATGCAAAAAATTTTTGTAATTATTCTACTCGTCTCAAAACGCATTTTTCATACTTACGTTACGTAAGGGGAGCCGAGAGCAGAACCGCAAAAACAACAAACCACGGGCTTTTACATATTTTCTAATTTCCATCCATTTTATTTATTCTTTAAAACATTAGTTAAGAGGTTTTTCCATTACAGGGCTGCTATTAAAGTCATGTTAATAAGAAGAGCAAAGATTTGTTTGTTTGCTTTTTGTTTTTATTCTAACCGCAATGCTGTTGGGTACTTGTATTAATTTTCGCTTCGATGAAAGAACAATTCTTGCGCTTGGAACAATGCTTACCCGTATAGACACAATTGGACATCTAACAATGGAAATAAATTTAGAAAACGAATGTTTGTCCGAAATCAATGTTACCGTACTCTTAATGCATAGGTAATAGCAAAATTATATCAAGTGCATTACAAATTCTTATTACTTTATTCAAATATTTGATTTAATTATATCTATCTATCTATATCGTCACGCCTGTCTCCCATTGGGGTAGGCAGAGGCTATGGAACGCCACATGCTTCGGTTCAAACATATCTCTTTCGCTTCCTCGACATTCATTATCCTCATTATGCATGCGCGTCGGTTATGGGTACTTTTAATTTGGCCCTTTTTAGTACGTCACCTATTTGGTCGGCGTTTTTTTTTTTTTGAATATTCCTCACGTACCCGTATGTCGGAGGGTCGGGTGCTGCAGGAAGAGTACGTTAACCTATCTATCTATCTATATCGTCACGCCTGTCTCCCATTGGGGTAGGCAGAGACTATGGAACGCCACATGCTTCGGTTCAAACATACCTCTTTCGCTTCCTCGACATTCATTAACCTCATTATGCATGCGCGTCGGTTATGGGTACTTTTAATTTGGCCCTTTTTAGTATGTCACCTATTTGGTCGGCGTACGTCCGCCTAGGGCGTCCCCTACCGACATTTCCATTCATTCTCGCACGATACACTCCTTTCGTATTTCTTCT
This sequence comes from Euclidia mi, assembly GCA_944739405.2. Taxonomy (NCBI): domain Eukaryota; kingdom Metazoa; phylum Arthropoda; class Insecta; order Lepidoptera; family Erebidae; genus Euclidia; species Euclidia mi. The sequence goes on from OX123189.2 coordinate 62,925,815, forward strand.
TTCATCCATCCGTTCCAAATGTCCAAACCAACGCAACATTCCTTTTTCAATCTTTGTCACTACATCTTCTTTTAGACCACACTTTTCCCGTATCACACTGTTACGCACTTTATCTATCATACTTACTTCGCACATACTCCTTAAAGCTCTCATCTCCACAGAATTGATTCTACTTTCATGCTTCTTCTGCCATACCCATGATTCGCTACCATACATCAGTGTTGGCGCCAAAACTCCCTGCAGTACAGCAAGGCGAGCCTTACTTGGGATAATTTCGCTACTGATGATGGACCATAAGGCACCATTCACACTATTTCCTGCTTTCACTCTCCTTTCAACTTTTAATTATAATTTTATACTTTTAATTATATCTAAGTACATTATACTTTTAATGTTGTATTCATACGTCATTTAATGTGTAAAACTGATAATTATTTTTAGAGCTAAATTCGCATTTTAGTTACAAAATATTACTAAACCTTAACCGTTCCCATAACAAAACAAACTTCCTATAGCAGCTTACAAAAAGGGCAACTAATCAAATGGCTGCACTTTTAACAGTCAATATCTATTACATTGCATTGACAGTAGCACGGAGGAACCCATAAAAATATACCATGGCGAAATGTGGGTGTAATATACAGCTCTGCTTAAACCTTCACGGATACAGGGTGAGTCTATAAAAAAAAATCTGCTGTACCACCTACCCAAGTTTAAAAACCAAATAAAATAGCTCGTAATACTTTTTATCCTTCTTTAATAATCAACATACATATCATTATTCCGAATGGCGTACCTACCTATTTATTTAAAATGTTGTTAGTTTTTAAGTGATTTAAAAACCAGATATGCTGCTAAGCCTGCATTATTAGGTACATACCTACTCGTAATGTAAGTGGAAGCTCCTGTTTCACCATGTTTTTTATGAACATCAAAATTTTACTTGATTATGCTTGAGTATTATGTAGAGTAAATATGTTCAAGTGACATAGGTAGGCAGGTAACAGTTGCAACACCTTACAAAATTTAAATTGTTATATATTATACAAAACCTGGCGATAAAAAAGAGTGACCGTGAGTTTTCGTGCTTTGCAAACGTGGCAGTAAATGTATATGTAGATTTTTTTTATAAATAAACAGGCATAGAACAAAGCGCGAAAAGGCAAGTCATACACTCGATGCATTGTTTTGAAATCTTTGGTAATACGCGTTACTTCATATTCAGAAAACACAGAGCTTAAACACTTATTGCTTGCTTTCGCTTCTCATAGAATATTTCAACAAAAATCTTCCCAATAGTTGCCAATGTGCAACAAAACAAACAAATAAATAAACGTATTATATTCGTGCTCTACCGTCTTGATATCTAAAGCTACTATAAATATAAAATATATTCATGCAGATTAGCTCATAATTTAGCTAACTGTATTGGTCTCGTTGTGCGTGAGAACTCCAAAACAGCTTGGGAACAGTTACTCACTTTCCCTTATAGGATTCTACACATTCAAAGCTGTTGTCCGGTTGACAACATCAAAATCTTTGACATCCCAAATTAAAGACCTAAGTAACCATTCTACTAACAATTTTGACCCTAACATTACTATCCATAGATTTAAAAAAACAATTTACCAATGTGTAGAGTCCAAATTAAGGGAGGGTGACATTCAAGGGGCGTCTAGGTTATTGTTTAGTAGCGATGTGGTGGCGCCTTACTCTTCAGACACCCTAGCAGGTCTGAAGAGTAAGCACCCAGCGCCAGCTAATGACCTCACCTTTCCCGACATGCCTGACGAAGATTGTGACTGTCTGTTTGTTTCAGCCAAGGACGTATTTGAAGCCGTCTGTTCCTTTCTTAGTGGATCCGCTAGCAGCCTCGACGGCTTAACACCTCAGCATCTGAAAGATCTCACAAGTGCAAGTGCTGGAGAGGCTGGTGATGCACTTTTGAAGGCACTGACGGCTTTGATTAACCTTATGCTCTCCGGCAATGTGGCCACAGATGTCACCGACTTATTATACGGCGCCAACTTGTGCGCCCTTCGCAAAAAAGATGGTGGCATTCGGCCCATTGCCGTAGGGTGTACCTACAGACGTATGGCAGCCAAACTATGCTGTTAACATTATAGTGCCATTTTGGCAGATAAATTTCAGCCAATCCAGCTTGGCTTTGGTTCGAAGGGAGGCTGTGAGGCTGCCATACATGCGCAGTCCACGTACCTTGGCTGCGGTAAAGGTGAGGTCATTTTAAAGGTTGATTTGAAGAATGCCTTCAACTCAGTGAACAGGGACACCTTGCTGACACAAGCAAAATTAGAAACTCCTAAAATTTTTAAATTCCTTTGGCAATGCTATAGGCATCCATCAAAATTAATTTACAAAGACAATGTTTTGGAATCTGCTGTTGGGTGTCAACAAGGTGACCCTCTCGGGCCAGTCATTTTCAGTTTAGCTATTCACCCAATAATAAAACAAATAAATTCAAAATTTAACGTGTGGTATTTGGATGACGGGACCCTGGGACTCCTCCCAGGGTCCCGTCATCCAAATAGATTTCCACAGTTTTACAAGATTTAGAGCTGATAAAAAAGGAATTTAAAGCAATTGGTTTGGAACTAAATTCGGACAAATGTGAAATTTTTATTAGGGACAATTTGGATAACCTTTCGATTGTATCAAAATTTAATTCTTTGGCGCCAAATATTAAAATCATCAATAAATGCTCCTTGCGCCTCCTTGGGTCCCCTATTTTCGGCGACGCTTTTGGAACTTTTATAAATGAAAAAGTACAAAATTTCTGTGAAACCTCAGAACGCCTATACAAAATTAATATTCATTCGGCTTTCACAATTATCAGGCACTGTCTTTTCGTCCCAAAATTTACATATTACTTGCGATCCTCTCCTTTTTGGAAACATTCAGCCCTTTTGGAAAACATAGATAATGTTATTCGGCACACCTTGAGCAAAATTCTAAATCTTGACATGAACGACCGAGTGTGGCTTCAACCAACTTTGCCAGTTCGCTTGGGCGGCCTCGGCGTTCGCAAAATTACTGATGCAAGTCTACCAGCGTTTTTGGCCTCGGTCCACGGCACTGAGGAACTGACCAGGAAAATTCTAGAACCCACACTGGTTAATTCTGAGGTGCCGTGCATGACTGATGCCATTAACGCTTGGAAAATGGCTTGCCCGAGCTCTGACTTACCCCGGAATCTATTCTCTCAGAGACAATGGGACGGGCTGCTCTGTAGCAAGATGAGAGATTATCTTTTAAATACTGCATCTAGTGTTGCAGAGCGTGCCCGTTTGTTGGCTGTGGGAGAGTGGGAATCGGGGTTATGGCTTTAAGCACTTCCATCGTCCAACATAGGAACTATGTTGGACGATACAACTTTCCGCATCGCTTCTTGCCTGCGCTTGGGAGCTGTTTGCGTTTCTCCGCACCGCTGTCACTGCGGGGAAGCCGTCGACAGTCTTGGCCACGATGGCCTATCGTGCAGTAAGAGTGCAGGGCGTATTTCTCGACATGCCCACATTAACGACATACTCCGTCGAGCTCTTGCCACCGCCGGAGTACCAGCTCATCTCGAACCTAATGGTTTGGTACGCGACGATGGGAAGAGACCAGACGGTATGACGTTATTACCTTGGAAGATGGGTAGGCCTCTGGTGTGGGACGCGACATGCGTCGATACCCTTGCGCCATCACATCTCTCAAGTACAGCTGGATCAGCTGGCGCTGCTGCTGTATCGGCGGAAACCCTCAAACGGCGCAAATACGGAAACCTGGCTGGTAATTACGTTTTTGAGCCGTTTGGGGTCGAAACGCTGGGGCCATGGGGCCCTAGTGCACGCGCATTATACAAAGAAATCGCCAGAAGGCTGATCGATGCTTCCCGTGACCAGAGGGCTGGTTTATATCTCGCTGAGAGAATAAGCATTGCCATTCAACGTGGCAATGCTTATTCTTGCGGTAGCGTGCCCAGAAGGCTGGCACCTTCTGGGCACGCTACCGCTCGACAGCGTTGCGGAGGAATTTTTTGACGCATCGTAGTTGGCAATTTGTTATTTTATTATATTTTATTTACTTTTCTTTTCATACTTTCGCTTTTTTATAGTTTAGGATAGTTTAGTTATATAATTAGTTTTATTTTATTGTACATAATTATGTTAATCCTACGCATGTCAGTTAAAGTAAATAAAAATATCTTCCTTTATGCAGATTGTACACAACAAGCGAGCATAAATTACAAAGTAAGTGCACAAGACGGCGAGACTCAGCAGCAGTGTGTCAACATCGCACCCCACACCCGCTGTGACGTCAGCAAATCCCGGGCTTGACCCATTCATTGATCTACAATTATTGGTGGAAGCTAGAATACTCCCCACGATCACGTTCCGAAATTTACTAGCAATAATTTTTCGCTCAAAAAATTTTAACATAATTATTACAAAAACTACATGAAGCTTAAACATTTATTTTATGAGCACAACACAATTTAATTTATCGGTGAACTGGAATTTATACCAAAAATATGAAATGAAATCGAAGTCAACTTTGAAAATGTGCTCTGATTTATGACAAGCCAATACATTTGACATAAGTTGTTTCAATATATATGATGGTATTGTTCTTTCACTCAATACGAATGTTTGATTTCAGCACAATATTTTGCTTATTAACAATGGCTTATTGATATTTTACTAGGCTTTAAATATAATTGTTTGAAATCTTAAATAAATTTGCTCTTTTCAATCATGTCTGAGTATGATTTCTATATATGAAATCATAGTAGTATAAAATACAAGTTGAATAAATAATAACGATAAATCTTTATATAAGTTAATGTATAGTCGTATTGATAACATATACATGCACGCAGATTAATGTCTCGGAACTCCCAAATTAATCGACAATATTAACAAAGATAAAAGAAAATTTTGATTCAAAACATAAAAAAAATGTTATGGCATACATAACAAGGAATCGCAGACAACGGCAAGTGATTTTAATAACCAAAGTATATAATATATTATTACATAGGCCAGCGTGGTATAGTAGGCCAATTCCTCCTTTCAAAGGAGAGGCCTAGTCCAGCAGTGGACTGTTAGAGGCTGATGATGATGATTACATAGTACCTACGTGGTTCGGTAAACTGCCACTAAATTTCGGAGCGTGCAGCAAGCTGTTAACAACAATGTACACTCGCACTAATCACTCGACCAGAGCCATGCAACTGCCAGGACTGTCACTCGAAGGACCTTCGAGATTAGCACTCCTAATAAACCCCAACGGTTTGTTAAGGATTTTAACTAGAACTTCGGTAAATGAGCATAAAAAGAATCCTTGTGAACGAGCGCGAAGGATAGGTAATCGAAAGCAAGCAATGGATTAATGCATTCGGTTGGAAAAAAATAAGAAAAAGGTTTTTTAATTAACGGTTTACGTGAGATCTGCTTTTGTAGTATTTGAGCGTTCATTACGTGTGTTTAATATGACTTTATTTAAGAGAAGTCGAGATTTACTTTAGAAGTTGAAAGATTTTTTCATTTTTCAAGTTTCTGTTTACGCTTGATGAAGCATTTTATACCAGTTGATGGGTATGCAATTGTGTGCAATTTAAGTTGTAAAAGAACTATGCGGTAGGATGTTAGGTGAATAACCCACATCATTATTTTGGATTACGATCATGCATTATAATATATAAGAATGTATAATAAGATACCAAGTAATATTTTGGACTGGCCTTTAAGGTCGTTTCAGACAATTGTTAAAAATAATCTTTTACTAAAGGCATATTACAGTTTAAATGAGTATATTGACGACAAGTACGCTTGGAAATAAATATTATTTTATTAGGTCAATTTCTTTTTATTATTAGGTCAATAGGCAGGTTTATAGTGTAGTTAATTACCGTATTCTCTTTTATACTACATTTGCATTCTTGTTCTACTCTTTTTATTATAATTTATCGGATTTGTAAGGTGAGGGTAACTCGTGGTCATGAACTGCTAATTAATAGATTGTAAATTGCTGCAGGTTCATATACCATTACTTTTCGGAACATACTGTTCCACCATAGATCAGAACAGTCATGTTCGCGAGTTGCTTATATCAAAAGACGTAAGTGGATGCTCCTGTTTCACCATATTAACTTTGGGAGGCTTACTAAATGAACATAATTTATTGCTTGAGTATGATATCAATAACTATTAACTTTTGCAATAGAAGATAACTCACAATGTGAAACAGTTGCAGCTCCTTACAAATATAACATGTAAAAGAATTATACTGGCAGTTAAAAAGAGTGGCCACGAGTTTTATTGCCCGTTCTTTCTCGTGGTTCTACCTATTGCATTGCGAACGTGGCAGTAAATGTAAATGTAGAATCATCTAGTAATTAACTTTAATCTTTGACGTTCATAAGCGTCACTTTGTGACCTAAATGAATAAATGATTTTAGGTTTGAGTTTTTGAGTTTAATTGTATATACACGTGTCTAAATATTCATTTATCATCCGATCGCAATTAAGGCAATGCGAAGATACTGATTATTTTAATTAATTTTACAATAGTTCGATGGAATAGAAAACATGATAATTATTATCACAACCAAGCTATTATCTCATAATACGTAGCAAATCTAAGAGCAATCAAAGCCGAGGTATTCGTACTGAAAATACAATTAACGCCGTGAAGATATCTAGATGTCGGAATATGATCTAGGTACATATCGATGCCTTCCGGCCAAAAGGGGGTAAGCGACATTTTTTGCGTAATCGACTTATATATATGGTTAGAATCGGCTTTTTTTCTGCGTCTAATGGTCTAAGTTTCGTGGCTGTAGGACAAAGTTTTTGTCGCTTAGGCGGTAAAGGAATTGAGGTTCTAACACTAAGTTTTTCGTCATAAACGACAGTTATTTTTGGTGTATTTTGTAATGTGGTGGTTGGATAAAAATAATATTTCAAAAGTGTGAGATTAGCAATTTTGGCTTTGAATATTTTTTTTTTACTTGAACGTTAAGTAGTTTGGGCTGTAAATACTTTTTTGTAAAAAATACATTAGTCAAATTTTACTTGATTCTTTGTGTATCAAACTTTCGGTTAGGATATTAGGGCAGTTCCTTTGGATAAAATATATGTCATTTATTACATTTAGGTCTCATTTCCGTGACTTAATTTGGCGTTTATTTTTATTTTCCCTAGTCACCAAATCAATCATCGAAGGCGCTTAGGATAATTCATCCAAACGAATGTCGCCTTATATTGTCGCTTACCCTTTTTTTCCCTCCCAAAAAAAGAAATTTGGTATGGTGGTTAGATAACAAGGTAAATCAAAGGTTTGGCGGTTAGCTTACAGAAGAATGACAAACAGCGTCGGTTAACTCACTCTTTCGTTCGAACAAAATGTCGTTAGCGTTGCACAGCGAACATTCATCGCGAGCATAAGCACCTCCATGCTTGCGAATCCGTTTGGCGCGAAGTTTTTCGAAGGAAATAAAACGGTAAGATTATTTTAATAGACATCTATTAAAATAATCTTACCGTTTTATATAGATATTCATCTATAATTGTGTATTCTAATTAGTTATTTTAAGTTTTATAGGTAAGAAGTCGGTTATTTTTCTATCTTGTTCAGACAATACTGAATGGTTAAATAAGTACCTACAGAGTTTTTGTTGGCTTGAGATCATAATCAAGGGTTCGAATCCTAGGTTGGGCCAGCAAGGAATTATTGGATTTTTTTATGAATTCTCAGTAACAGTCAAGAGTTAATCCTGCGACTGATATGACTCTGTTGTGTCGAATTGCCTATAGGACTATGAGAGTGAGAGAATAAAAACTGCACGTTTGTTTTGCACATATATTAGCGTTAGTAGGTCCCTCCTGCCTCAAGATTTGTCACCGTGACTGATTTAACATGTCGCACCTTTAGAATTGAAGTAGCTTAACTCAAAAATTCAGGAAAATGAGTTTTATACACCGAACGATTTGTAAACACGTATTCTATCAGTTTATCAAAATTAAACCGACGCTTTTGGGCTGGAAAAGGACAAACGTACTATTTCTGTCTCTTTTAAATCACGCCATACCCGCGCGTCCCTCAGTATTAAAGAACCCGTTTCAGTGTTGCGACGATAGTGCTAAACAATGGGTTTTGCGCTAGCGCTCCGTAAGCTACGTAAACCATATTTCGCCGTTTCAATTCTAAAGTTATGGTTAAGCTATTTGATCAGTATTTAATTTTGTAATGACATTTTATTGGTTTAGGGCGTTTCAGTACTAAATAAGATAATATTGTGGTGACGTATTTGTAGTGCCGTCATTTTTTTATTAAACATTGCATGAATTGTGGAGCCGAATTTTATATTATAGCATTACGTTACTAACAGAGTTAGTGACTACGAAGACTTAAACGTAAATATGTTTATTCTTTAATTAATTCTACCCCGCTTTGTGAGTTTATAATTATATTGTCTTTTTATTTCAGATCAAGTTAGAGGTTAAAAGAAGAGCAGATCACATTTTTCAATTATTGAATATCCGAAATGAAAATACTGGCCTTGGTTGGCAACCTGTCTAGGAGAAGGAAACTCCGAAATTAAACCAACTTTAAGGAAGCATACCCGACACAAATCCCCGATGGTGGTGTGAAGTTTTGAACCACCTCGTGCCGAGGGATTCGGGCAAGATCGTAAACGGAGGGTGCCTGTGTTGGTGGTCCACGGCACAGCTGTGATTCCAATTTACCCCCGTAAAGGGCTCTGCGGGGAAGGACTGTCTAGATCCCTAAATCTCGTGGGAACGCTATGGGAACAAAAACTACTTCTCCATACGGCGGCAACGCGGTTTGTCGTTCCCCGCGAGGGCGAAAAGCGGCCTACGGAAAGCCGTTTTGCAACGTTGTATGTTGGAGGAGGGATGGACGGTAAATTGGATGAAGTATATCAGATGATGGATGATAGAAAGATTGTTCTGTGTGTGAATGAAACAAAAAGGAAGGGTTGTGACACTACCAAGCACGGTGCATATACGGCGTATTGGTCTGGGGTAGACAGTACCACCAGAGCCTGCAAGGGAGTTAAAGTTAAAGATGTTCAAAATTACAATAAACTGTCTGCGCGAATGAATGAGTGCGTAAAAGAGTTTGAATGTGTAATGCTAGGCTAATATGGATGAGAATGAAAGTAGGACATACTCGTGTCCTTAGGGGTTTACACCCAGGTCAATATAGTAACGGGCATGTCACAACAAGAACAAGACGAAAGGCAGTTTTGGGAGAGTTTAAGAGAGATTTTGAGGAACTGTAAGGATAACGAAAGATTAATCTTGTTAAGCGATTTCAATGGATGGGTGGGAGTATAGCAAGATGGGTTTGAAAGGGTTTTAGGTGGATTCGGTGGTGAGAGCGTGAATGAAAATGGAAAAGTACTGCTCGAGGTTTGTTTGCAGTGGAGCCTTTGTGTGACAAGCACCATGTTTGATCAGAAGAGGATACATATGTATACACGTGAGGCGAAGAATGTTAGAAGAAGTATGATTGATTTTGTAGTAGATGACCGATTGAGAAAGAATGCGATAGATACGAGGGTATACCGAGGGATTGGCATCCATACTTGAAAACCTACTAGAGAAAGATGTGAATGATGAATATAAACGAAGATTGATAGCAAGATTTGAGAGGTTCGATTGCATCAATGATATGGAAGTATTATGGCAGTCCCTTAAGAAAGAGGTAGTATGTGTAGCATATGAAATATTTAGTGTGATCAAGAGAAGGAAAATACGAATGACTAAGAATATATGGTGGGACAAGGATGTGCAATCACCAGTGTCAGAGAAGAAGAAAGCTTGGTTAGATTGGTTGACTGCTAGAGCAAATGAAAGAATGGGAAAAGCAATGAGTGAGGACATAGATGAAGCTAGAAAAGAGTTTGTTAGATCAAAAAAAAAAAATAGTGAAAGAGGAAAAGATATATGATTTTTTTTTCGTGGAAGAACACTCTCTTCGGAATACACATCGATCAGAGACATGAATGGGAAGATACTGAATGGTTTATCATGCGTGCTGAAGAGATGGAAAGAGTATTTTGAAGGATTATTTGAAAAAACGGCGATAGAGACACCCACAACTGAAATAAATGGTAATGACAGCAATGGTGAAAGCGATATTGACATGGATGAGATTTTGAAGGCACTGGAAAGTATGGAATTAGGCAAGGCTGCAGGATATGATAAGATTACAGTCAAAATGCTGAAGGCTGGACATACACTATCAAAAGCTTATTGTAATAAAATAGAGCTGGCAGAAAATAAAGAAGATTTGAATTACCCTATAGGAACTAAAGTAATTCCTAGTAGGTACATACGCCTGGTTTTATGACACGGTTTTGTAATTTGTTACTACCTATTATTCTACCTATTCTGTTATTTATTGTTATATATAGTTGTAATATGTATAAGTTAGGCTATATATAATATTTTTCAGTACAGATGATTACCTGATGTTGGTAGGTGTTGACTGTGGTGAGTGTGTAATGATGATGATGCAACATATCAAAATAAACGATTATGAAAGCATGATATGTTTTTCATTTTCCTTTAATTTTGCAAATTATCAACAATTATACTAGCATATTACTCAGTTAGCCATGTTGCATAAAACACAACTTTAGAAATTAATCGCCTCTTTTTTAAATGATCTGTTTTTTATTGGTGTTTTTTAGAAATAAATAGACTCAAAGTAAAATCAGCTAAAAACAAATTAATTGTTTTCGGTAAATAAGTGACACATTTTTCTAAATAATTAATTAACCACATGTTTAATTAATTATACCTATAATTTAGCAAATAATCTTTAAAACAATTCCTACTCTAAGGTTTAAAAGTAAAATGTTGACATCAAATTGGTTTCTGCAAGTATTATAATCCAATAACTAAAAAACAACCAATTCTTCGAATATATTTTTGGCGTTTACCAAAAAATACGAATTTCGAATTAGGTCAGTACAATTCTAAAGGTGCGATGTGTCATCATCATTGTTTTATCGATTGAGTGAATGGATGGGTGAGTGCGAATGAATGGATACACGGGAAAAGCGATAGTAAGAACCCTCTTTTTGGAGCGGCTGAAGGCCGCCACGGTGTCCTCACCTTCCGCCTGACGCATGTCTTCATCGGAAACGGTTATTTTGGGTAGTTTCTTTACTGTGGAGGACTTCCCCGGCAGCGGACGTCGCGAGGCGATTTACGGCAACTGTAGACGCGGACATGCGAACGACGAGGACTAAACGCCTACCGTCATACCTAAAAATGGTCCTTAGGTACGAAATTTTAAGTTTATATTTTTTATCATACCTAGAATGTCACCATGAATGTATAATGCAAGACTAACTTACAATGAGTAACAATTGCTTTGTTTAATTTTCTAAAATTAAGACTGATTGAGCACAATTTCTCGTTTTTTTTAATTCATACCTTAGTCGATTAGCCAGTTTAAATAGTTATAAAAGTCTAATGTATGTTTGTAAGTATGTATATATAATTTTATAGGAATTAATCCCAATGTGCTTTCGCGTTTTATAAAAGAGCTTATAGTATTTTTAGGGTTCCGTACCTCGAAAGGAAAAAACGGAACCCTTATAGGATCACTTTGTTGTCCGTCCGTCTGTCAAGACCCTTTTTCTCAGGAATGCGTAGAGGTATCAAACTGAAATTTATACTAAATACTCGAATCTACGGTTCCATAGAGTTGCAAAAAAATTAAACTTCTAATCCAACGCAATCAAAAGATACAGCCGTTTATGCTGCATATTGCAGCATATTTTCAAACTCGCAATGGAATCAAAACCTACAGGGTACTTTCCGTGAACTCAGACTCTTGAAATTTGGTACGAAGCAACGTCTTATGTCACATATAAAGGAAAAATTGCGAAAACCGTAAATTTTTTGTTACATCATATAAGAACAATATTTTTAATAAATTTTAAGTTACTACCCTTTTCTCTTGAACGCGTGGAGGTTTTAAATTGAAATTCATATCAATTACTCAAGTATATATAACCGTTAGGCTGCAACAAAATCAAACTTCTATGTCAACGCAATCAAAAGAAACAGCAATTTAAGCATATTTTCAAACTCGCGACTACTCGCAAGGGAATCAAAACCTACAGGGTACTTCCCGTGAACTCCATATCTTGAAATTTGGTAACAAGCAACGTCTTATATCACTTATAAAGGAAAAATTGCGAAAACCGTATTCTTTTAGTTACAGCATATAGTTTTTTTTTTTATAAATTTAAAGTTACTACCCCTTTCTCTTAAACGTGTAGAGGTATAAAATTGAAATTCATATCAAATACTCAAGTATATAACACCGTTAGGCTGTAACAAAGTCCAACTTCTATGTCTACGCAATCAAAAGAAAGAACAATATAATCATATTTTCAAACTCACGATTACTCGCAAGTGAATCAAAACCCACAGGGTACTTTCCGTGAACTCAGAATCTTGAAATTTGGTACGAAGCAACGTCTTATAGCCCAGATAAAGGATGCGGAGGGCTGAGGACCGTGTACAGACTGTGGTGTGTGTCGAGAGAGGCCTATGTCCAGCAGTGGACTGCGATAGGCTGATTGAGATTGAGATTTCATGTAGTTCAAATTGTATTTCATAACGTGCAATCATTGCGCAAACATTTTTCAGACGTCATCATAGATCCTATTATTCATTCCTCTCATGCAGTATTATTTGTTGAAACCTGGGGGTGTCGCAGAGACATTTTTGAACTTGATGGGTTTTATGAGGTGTGCAGAGTAGATGGTCCAGCTATATATAATGCAAATCCAGGTTGGGGATCAATCGCGTATGTACGTCGTAATATCAAGGATGCCGTGATAGCACAGATTACTAAATAGTTACTTTGGTGATAGATGGATCATGTAAAAGATGAAGAAGACTTTAAGAGATCATGAAGAGAAGATCAGACAGACGCTGCAAACGACCATTGTGAATGCTTGCATTTCGAAATGTTTAATGTTAGAGTGATAACCTGATAACTGTACTTAAATAGATCACCACAATGTCCAATTAATGTTGCAATAGAATGCATAAATACAACAATATACGGCAGCAACCTAAATGGGTATAATTCATGTTCTCGTCTGATTGTCGTGGGAGACTTCAATATTGATTTTAATATAAATCCCCAAAATAGAATTTCCACATATTTTTCATCTATAAACATGTTTCCGTTAATAAACACTAGCACAACACAAAGTAGTACAATTATAGATAACGTTTTTTCGAACTTCAATATTCAATGTGGTTAGTCCGGTCAATTTAGACATTCGAAGTTACATAAAATCCCAAAAAGCTGAATTTCTGTGAAATTGTTCAAAACATAATTATAAACAATGTCTAGAAGTTCCCCATCATTCCCCTGTAAGGAATTTTTTTTATTCAAGGTCAAAGGTAAAAAAAAATGAGTTTTTCGCGATTTTCAGCAAAACGGTAAGTTTTATCATAAAAGTACCTCAGATAAAAATTGTAGATCATAAAATTATCTATAAAAAATGTATTAATACTTTTTTTCTTACGAGCCACCGTTTCTGAGATATAACGATTCAAAAAGTTATAAAAGTTGTTATCGTCATAATATGCACACGTTGCCACGCCACCTATGAGGTAGTGTACTTAGCGCGTTTTTTTAACGTGATTTCCCCAGTAGGCCTACTCCACGGGTCAGTTGTGATCCTGTTTAATGTAAAACTATTGCATAATAACGGAAATTTTCAAAGATTGGGAAAGATAAAAGCGATGTAAATTAAAAAAAGTGTTGAAGTTTATTCGTCTTATTCGTAAGTTTCAAATTCTTGTTCTTCTTCTTGATCTTCTTCTTGTTCTTCTTCTCCTGCTTCTTCTTCATCTTCATTTTGGATGCAAGTAAATTGCGTCAATAGCCATGTATCGCATGATACTTTGTCGGAGTCAAACGAATCCTCCATTGTTTGTGATTCAATATTAGAGCACGACCGGCATTGACAATTTGTGCATGACAAGACAGACAAGACAGTCCGACTTTTTTGCAACCACATTTAGCACGGCATCCCTTTTTGCAGTTGCAAAAAATAGTGTTCAGCAGTTTTTTCCGGCGCAGGTGGAAGTAAAGTTTGAACTGGCTCTAATATATTGTTGACCAACTTCCAACCCCAGTCTGTAGGGTCTAGGAGCTGATAACCAAGCCACACTTGAACTTGGTAATATACTCGAAAAAGATGTTGGTGAGCAGCAACTGAGGTTGGAGGAAGACAAGCTAATTGAACTTGTTTTTTATTTTTAGTATTTTTAACGAAACATGCATATCGATGCTTATCTAAACAGGTAGTTTTTTTAGGAGCTCCGTACATAGAAAGAAGAAAGCGGATGCCGTTGGTAATAACTTCTTGTTGAGTTGAATTACTCTTTTTAAAAACTTCAGCACATTGTATATATATATATACTCGTATATATATTTTGAATTCTTATATCTCAGAAACGGTGGCTCGTAAGAAAAAAAGTATTGATACATTTTTTATAGATAATTTTATGATCTACAATTTTTTCCGAGGTACTTTTATGATAAAACTTACCGTTTTGCTGAAAATCGCGAAAAACTCATTTTTTTGACCTTTGACCTTGAATATTTTTTTTTTCCTTACAGGGGAATGATGGGGAACTTCTAGACATTGTTTATAATTATATTTTGAACAATTTCACTGAAATTCAGCTTGTTGGGACTTTATATAACTTCACTCTCATTTTTTGTCTAAATTGACCGGACTAGGTACTATTCATACCTTTTTCAGTTACCATTTACAGATCTGGTTCAAATTTGATACTTAATGCCATAATTTTTATTTCCTTTTCTGTGTTTTTTTTATTTACATAACGTATCATAACTTCACACCTTTTTGTCCCCGAAGGGGTATGCAGAGGTGTATTATACACCCACACTTCGCCGGTTATGTTTCGGTCTCAATGTAAAAGGAGGCGAGCCTATATATAGCCATCTACCGGGCACATTACTAAGCGAGCGATAATTAATATTTTAAAAACACACATATGTATGTAACTCCGAAAAATCAGTGATGTGTGCCCGGGGTACCTGGGGATCGAACCCGAGATGATCGTCTCGGCAGTCCGTTACGTACACCACTGGGCTATCGCCGCTTACTTATTTTTGTTATTTAATTTTATATTAAGAATATTAATTATTTGTTTTATTTTACATAGTGCAAATAGTCACCTAGTAATAACTACTACTACTAATTTTCATCGCAAATAAATACTATAATTATTAAAAATATAAGTATTTTTGTAACAGATTTCTAATAGTCACTAAAAGCTATGTAAACAAATAACTTTGATAAAAAATCTTACCATCATTCATCAGCAGACTTTTGCAAGGCTGCTGCAAGGCTGGTATAGGTATTTAAGTTATATTATAAAATAAGCGATATATGTTAATATAAAATAAAGGATGACTGAATACAAACGACAAAGACACCTTCTTCTTTAATTTATGCTCCTCCAGCTTTCCATACTGTAATGTTATGGATTTCATTTTGCAATAAAAATACCATAACTATGACTGATGAACTTCTACATATATACCTACAGGTTTGTACGGAACCCTCGGTGCGCGAGTCCGACTCGCACTTGACCGGTTTTTTATAGATAATTAACTTATAACAATTTCCTTGTTCTTCTGCCATTAACCAATAGCCGGTTATGTCATATTGGCTCCACTTGATGAACAGAAAAAGCACAGGTATGCTCTTTTTCTTCAACAGAAATAAAATAAATGGTGCAGTTAAATCATTTGGGTTGGAACTCATTAATTGGGTTGTTTTCATTAACGACGTTTTTTCCTGTTAGTATAATTAGGACAATTTGAGGGTAAGCGACAGTAAATAGTGTTAGGAGTGTGATTTGTTTTAATTAACAATGTCATTTCGTAGAGACCTAATCAAAAACTATATGGTTAAATTTTGAATCTTTTGGAACGTACAGAGATATTTCTATGATTTTTTTTCACTTATTTTGAACTTTAAACTACTCTCCTGTAAAGTTTGTTAAGTGGCGGTTAGCCTCTTTTGGCCGTAAGGCATCGATATGTATATCACTGGTTTGTCCGACACAGGCACCTATAGTTGACAACCCGTTTGTTGAGATCTATGGTCTATGATGCCAAGCCTAACGTACCATTTAAACTGGTTCTATCTATTTACATTGGTATGACCAGATAGTCAATATCTAGTATAATTGAGACGACGTTTCTATTTGCTGTTTATAAGCGGCTCTTTTTGAGACGATGAATGTTTTTGTATACTCGTGAAAAATACGCTATAAAAATACCAACCAAACGTGGTAACCAAATGTGTCCATATTTATATTTTTCTGTGGTTTAAAACCCCTCTCAGACACAGGTGTGTTATCTAAGTTATGGATATACTTAAAATATTGACGGAAACAGCCCCTCGACATCACCCTATAAGTTTTGATACAAGTTTAGATAAACTGAACATTTCTAGGATATGACATCACCGTCACAGAGTGTGCATTGAAAAAATGGTGTTGTTATTTCGCATTCTTATGAATACGAATATAAATATTATTCAATTTCTATCCAAACTCTTTATTTTTTTTTGCAATATGTCAACATATTGATTGATATGATTGTTTTGTTGCAATGTGATTTAATGCAACAAAACAATAATAGGTATTTATCATATGCAATATAGTATTATTTATGTTGCCCTTATTTCCATAATAAATATCACACATTCATTCATCATTTGCTTAACGAACACTGCATCCTTTTTTGTAGATAGCAAACTACACGCGATATGTCTGGTTATTGGAAACTGCTATTTATAGATGCGACTTCTTAGCGCTGGTGAATCAAAGAAAACACAGTGGGTATAAAAAATTCACTTATAATATATAACTACCTAACTGCAAAAAGGTTTCTTACAGCACGAAAGGCGTAGCCGTTCCGTAGCTGTACAGTACTACGCCGCTCTGTGGGTTTAATCGCACGTGGGACAGCACGGTATTTGATTCGGTTACTTTGCATAATTTAATCAAATAAAGTGAATTTGAAACGATATTAATTTAGGTGATTGAACTATAATATATAACAGTTTACAACATATTCCAAAACACACACCATATTTACCATTATACAAAGACACCACAATAACAGTAGCATTGATACATTTTATTAACAATTCAATATATCATAAATTGGTAAGAGTACAGTAAAAGTTGGAAACAGCAGTAATATCGTATTGTTGAAAGACGTCAGGTTATTGCGTTACAAAACTATAAGAATCCCCTTGTGGAGTGCACGGGGAATAGTTCAGTTTAACTTGTGAAGGATCCGCAAATAGCCGGACTCCTACCACCTACGCAAACTGATTCGACTCTATAACACGTGTACACATACTTGATATTTTCAAATGATATTTTCTCTTCGTATAAATATGTATGTCGAGTTGGAGGATTTCATATTTGTTTGCAATCATGATCATTATATGCTTTTTCCTTAAAAGCAAAGGAGACCGGCCAAAGTTTGCTTGAACGTGAACAATCGTCTTAAAAAAAATTTATATGAATATTGATCGCTATCCAGTAGTAGGAAATAAACACATAATAATAATGGATTTTAAAATACTTTCATTTGATTATAAACGTGTGGGTACTTCAATGGACTATTTGAATGGTTGGTTTGTGTTGCCTTGTAAATAATCGGTGGAAAATATCGTTAAAAAGTGTTTAAAAAAATCTCATTTTAAAGCGATTGCCGAAACCTGAAAGTACGGAGATATTTTTTATATCTTTTTATTTTATATATTTTTAGACGACAGTCATAAAAAACGTGAAATAATGATATTATTTTTAATAATATCAAAATGGTAATGTATGTTGGGTATTTATTTTCATACTCTAGCAACACTTGACTAACTTGTCAATTCTATTACCGTGATACCGTCGTTCGGTTTGCGTTCGTTTCGTTTGATCGTATTGTGGATTTGATTTTGTGTTAGCTGTTCTTTTTCTTCATGTGCTTTCTAAAATGGACTCCGAATATTCTGCTCATGACGACCATGGCTTGCCTACGAACACAGTACCCGCTTCGAACGATAACTTGCGCTTTAAAATGGATTACCCAATCGCGCTTCATTATCATGAATAAATGCATTGCATCAATTGTGGTACCAATATTACACAGCGGAGAAGACATATTCTCAATAAGGAAGTACGATAAGTCATATTTCAATGGATTGCACCGCAATTGGTATGTATTTGGCATTTCAACAACTAACTCACATAATTATGTTTATTAATCCAAATATTAAATTGGTATTTAAACTTTCGTGGTCATTTAAACTTAATTTAAATTCTTTCGGGATATATACCACGTACCTTTGTTTGGAGTAACCGATATTTCGGCACTGTTGCAAGCGCCATGTTCACGGATGTACTGATGGTATTGCAGGTGGATGAATGTTACGAGCAAAGCGGTCTACCCGCTTTCTTACTCGTTTTTTGCGTTCAATACCACTAGCACTGTTATCACTATCGCACTGTACCCGATCACGATATACTACACTCACTACGTCAGCTCGCGGTTTGATATTGTTCTTTTCACGGATTTTACATAGACGTACCACTGGATGCCAGATACTCGACGGTTGAAACCCATCCTCTCTATTGAAATTCTTGAACTTATTAATTTCAATAGCCTCCCTAACCATTCGAGGTATGTAGTGGCGTTCTGTCGAAAGCACCTGAGGGTTATGTAACTCAATCCAGCGGTCGGTACCCGAGTCTAAGAGGTGTTGAGCTATGGCCGACTTGTGTGGTTCATTATTTTTGACTGCCCTAATGTGTTCCTTTATTCGGCAAGAGATGGTGCGTTTAGTTTGTCCTATATAGGAACTCCCACAGCTGCAGTCAATTTTGTATACACCTGACTTTTCTAAGGGAAGACTGTCTTTCGGCGTTCTTATATATTGCGACAGTTTCTTAAAAGCAGTGAAGATAGTTTTAACTGAACCCTTCTTAAGGATGTTGGCGACCTTATCTGTCACTCCTTTGACGTACGGTAAGTGCGCTGGGTGTCGATCAACCTTGAAGTCCAGGTGTTTTTGAGTATGTCTGGGTGGTCTAATTCGCCTACTGTACCTGTTCTTGTATAGAACGTCGCTTATATGTGAAAGTTCCTAATTCAAATGTTCCTCGCCACACAAGCTGTATGCCCGGTCGGTAAGCGACGTTATAATGCAATTCAGTTGATGTGGGCGATGATGCGAGTCGGCGTATAGATAGCGATCTGTGTGCGTTGGTTTTCTGTATACGGAGTGGCTCAGGGAACCGTCACCTCGTACGGCGATCATAACGTCAAGGAACGCCATTCTTCTATCCCTTTACATTTCATACGTAAAATCCATTTTACTGTAGATGCTATTTAAATGTGCCAAGTACTGTTGAACAGTTGCTTCATCGCCTTCCATAACACAGAAAATATCGTCCACATACCGTTTCCAAATTTTTATACTTAATGGGGTAGTAGCAATGGCTTGGTTTTCGAAATGTTCCATCCATAGGTTGGCTACCACTGGAGCTACCGGGCTGCCCATCGCTACGCCATCAATTTGTAGGTACTACTCACCTCTGTACAGAAAGTAATTTGTGGTCAGGCAATGATGCACCAGGTCGGCATATACCACAGCAATATGGTCCTCGCTGATCCTACGTCGAATTACCTCCATGCAGTCTGCTATCGGCACGTTCGTGAAAAGCTATTCTACATCAAAACTAACCATCACTTCTTTTTCACTTACGTTACTCTGACGTAGAATCTCAATAAAATGTCGGGAGTCTTTTACATACGATGTTGTTCTACCCACCAATGGCCGCATGACTTTAGCTACGTGTTTAGCTAGTTCGTAAGTAGGTGAATCAACTTGACTGACGATAGGCCGCAAAGGAACGCTGTTCTCGTGAACCTTTGGCAAACCATACAATTTAGGGGGTAGAACATTACGAGGTCTTAGTAAATGGGATACCGTATCTTCACCGATCGCGTGTTGACACTCCCTGATCAGCCTCTGGGTATTACGGTTCAATCGAGTGGTCGGGTTATAATTTATCTTTTTGTAGGTGTTGACGTCACTTAATAAATGACGCATTTTTTCGTCCTATTCGCTAAAGTTCTTATCTACCGTCGCGTTCCCTTTGTCAGCTTTCAGGACAAGTACGCTCTCATCTTCACGGAGTTCACGTAATGCGACACGTTCGGCGACGTTTGTGTTAGGCTGAGGAAGCTTGGCTCGACGTAAACAAACAGCGACATCTTGTCGCAAAACTTCTGCCTCTTCGGAAGGTATTATATTCCGTCGGATAACCTCTTCAACCGTGCCGATCACTTTCTCGTATGGAACATGAGTAGGTGTTTGGGCGAAATTTAACCCTTTCTCTTAAATATTGAGTGCAGCTTCCGTTAACGTTTTATCGGATAGATTGATAACCGTGCGTTCAATATTTGAGTTTTCTTGGTGGGGGGTAGATGGTTTTTGTTTCCTCATCAAGAATTCAAACTTTCGATCTTGTTTCAAGGCACTAAGTTCTCTGGACCTCTGTGCCTGTAGATAGGTGATGCGATCACAGTTATCAAAAAGTTCTTTAGTAAACACTTCACTGCACTTAAGATGTATTTTATACAAGTCCGTTTGTAATTTGTCGAGTTTATAACGGCTGTTGGTGATCAACTTACTTACACAAAAGTTTTACAGTCGCATTACGTAGAATGCCCGCGGAACCGTGAATATCGTTTCGGGGTTTTATTTTGACAAAAACGGGAATAATGTCTGCGTCCCGACACTTCACTAAAAACACCAACGATTTACGTAACCATTCACATTTCTTCCGTGCGCGTTCAAGGTGTTTAATTCATTTAGCACTTTCCGGCCCGTACCGGTGCACAATATAGGAATTTAAACTTTCGTGGTCATTTTAACTTAATTTAAATTGTCTTTCGGGATATATACCACGTACCTTTGTTTGGAGTAACCGATATTTCGGCACTGTTGCAAGTGCCATGTTCACGGATGTACTGATGGTATTGCGGGTGGATGAATGTTACGAGCAAGTATAGCGGTCTACCCGCTTTCTGACTCGTTTTTTGCGTTCAACACCACATATAAGCGACGTTCTACACAAGAACGGGTACAGTAGGCGAATTAGACCACCCAGACATTCTCAAAAACACCCGGACTTCAAGGTTGAACGACACCCAGCGTACTTACCGTACGTCAAAGGAGTGACAGATATGGTCGCCAACATCCTTTAGAAGGTTTCAGTTAAAACTATCTTCACTGCTTTTAAGAAACTGTCGCAATATATAAGAACGCCGAAAGACAGTCTTCCCTTAGAAAACCCAGGTGTATACAAAATTGACTGCAGCTGTGGGAGTTCCTATATAGGACATACTAAACGCACCATCTCTTGCCGAATAAAGGAACACATTAGGGCAGTCAAAAATAATGAACCACACAAGTCGGCCATAGCTCAACACCTCTTAGACTCGGTTACCGACCACTGGATTGAGTTACATAACCCTCAGGTGCTTTCGACAGAACGCCACTTCATACCTCGAATGGTTAGGGAGGCTATCGAAATTAAAAAGTTCAAGAATTTCAGTACAGAGGATGGGTTTCAACTGTCGAGTATCTGGCATCCAGTGGTACGTCTATGTAAAACCCGTGAAAAGATCAAAATCAAACCGCGAGCTGACGTAGTGAGTGTGGTATGTCGTGATCGGGTACAGTGCGATAGTGATAACAGTGCTAGTGGTGTTGAACGCAAAAAACGAGTAAGAAAGCGAGTAGACCGCTATACTTGCTCGTAACATTCATCCACCCGCAATACCATCAGTACATCTGTGAACATGGCGCTTGCAACAGTGCCGAAATATCGGTTACTCCAAACAAAGGTACGTGGTATATATCCCGAAAGACAATTTAAATTAAGTATTAAATTGGTATTATAAATACATGCATTACAATTGTTTATTTTGGTTTGTCAACAGATCGAGGCTCATAGACAATACATTTATGTCATTCTTGTTGGACTGTGGCATTAAACATATCCCGTATGCCACAAATCGCAAACCCATAACAAGAAGCAGCAAGTTCTGATTCAGGTCGTCACAGGCAAATATGTGTCTGCTATAGAACTTCGGTGATGAGAATTAGGGCTCACAGCCTCAATAGTGATACAGAACGTGAGCGACATATCAGAAGTGTTATTATACAATGGATTTACCCACATGAAGTAAGTTATCAAATGATAGCTTTTGTAAGCGACTTTGTGCTACTCGGCTCCTATTAGTCATAGCTATTAGCCGATAAGAAATAAGAAGTATGGAGTGTGTGAAAAAAATATGCCAAAGTGAATAGTGAAAATTTATTTTTAAACAATGTGGTTTATTTTATTATTCAACTGACTTGGTACTAAATTTCAAAGAATAATGTTTTCTATTTTGTTTAGACTATTGAAAATTAATATTGTAATTCCAATTTAAAATTGTTCACGCCCTGGCCAAAGTTCCATACATTGTGTTCGGTCTTCTTTAGGTCTGATAAACAACTAAAAGTTATTAGCGAACAAATATAAAAATAACAATACTTGAATGCACGATTGACATAGTGGTTTAAGCGTTTGCCTCGCCGCTTCATACTGCACCGAGTGTTGTGGTGGTTCGATCCCCACACGAGGCAACAATTTTATTTGTATAATTCACAAATTTTTGTTTCGAATCTGGGTGTTCATTGTGTCCGTTAGTTGTATGTTTGTTAAGTCCCCCGCGACACAAGATTTAGTCCTAATGCATTCTGCGTAAATGGCGTAGTTTTGGCAGTCGTCTCATCGTTTAGTACTTCGGCGAGTATAATGGTTTCGATCCCCACCAGAGACAACACTTTGTGTCATCAAAGATTTGTTGATTCGGGTCTGTTAATATTTTGTGTCCGTGGATTGTATGTATTAAGCGATACAATATTAATTGATAGTGATGGCGTGTTCTTTTAAAAAAATAAATAGTTTTTCTATCTGCATAGTAAAGAAAAAATATAATGTTCATTTATAGGCTACTACTACGGCTTACTACCGCAGTAGTCCGTTTGCTGGTAGCGTTATAAAAATAAGAATACATGTCTTGTCCACATACCGATCATCGCATAATCTAAACTACTGAAGATCGAAACATGTGGAAGGCAGATTTTTTATATACAACCATGAGGAGACTAAATAGAGGTTAGAAGCATGTTTAAAAAGCCGCTGATTTCGAAGTATGAATATGCGGGGAACAGCTAGTCATAAATAAAAACATCAAAGCAACTAAACTTTGTTACTTAAAGCTCAAAGGAGATCTGAAAATAAACGTCAATACACATGGTAAGCTAAGGTTTGTACCTAAATAGTAGGTTCTAAATTGAACCTAATACAAGTTAAAACTAATTTTTTTACGGACTTTTAATAAAATTCAACAAAACAGTCACCCTCTCATACGCGATCCTTAATTTCATTGCAAATTTATAATTGACTTTCGCCTGCAGATTTCTTTCCTATTTGAAATTCTTTTGTTAAGATTATTTTGCCTCTTAACATCCCTGGGGGATCAAGTTTGCTAAAGCCTTGCCTTGGTGGGTGTTTATAAGTAAAAGAAAAATGGTCGCTTTTCAAGTTGCTAAGTACGAACAACTCTGGTTTGCTTTAATATTTCAATCATTCGATCATCCTAAGCTTCCTGTTCACGTGAATATCACACGTATAAATTTTGTTAGTTACTAGTTTTTGCTCTTCGTCCGCGCGATTGTTGGTTTTTGGGAAGAGCTACACTGCTGTATAAGCTTTGATACTGCAAAAGTTTCGTCAAACTATGTTCAGAAGATTTTGCGTAAAAGATTAACAAACACTATTAATTCTTGCTACTTCATAGTTTTTTTAAATACCTCATGGTTATAAAAGTAGTAGAATTATCACATTTAAAGGAGTATAAAGACACACGGCATACATTTTTGTGTCACAAACATTAACGGACACAAAATACGGCTTGAGGCGCTGTCCTAAGCGAATGTTTAGGTAATTGAGGGGGTGAAGCAGAGGAGGTGAAGCGCACTACTGCGGAGCGCCCCCTGCATTCTCGTTGCGTGCGGCCGTATTCTGGCGACATCCGTATTCGAATATTTCAAAAACGCAAGCAAAACGTTTTTTATATAGATATTTAAATTTATATAAATCATATTGACTATTCCTAAACTTTTATAAAGAAAATCAATCTGTTTGTATAATACAGGCATAGCGCAATTTTTGTTCTCATATTTGATGCAAATAGGTAAATACCTACGTCAACGCTATTTGGTTAAATAAAATACCAAGATTTCGGTAACAAATAACAATTTGTTTATTTCTATAAAAGAATCTACACAACCTTTTGCAAGTTAAAGAAAAGAAAACTGGCTCTAAACAATTTTAACTCTAGACAAAAATAGAAGAGGTTCACGAAATTCGAATGTCTTAAAGGAACGTGTTTCCGGCGTCGCACAGGGAATAGAGACCACTTATCTTCGATGCGGCACAGCCAGTGAGAGCGACCGGTCACTCCTGCGCCACGGTATATATAGGTTGTTAGGGGGAGGGCGAGCGGCCAGCCGAGAGTAGTGGCGGACGGCATCAGCGACGACGTCACATAATTTTAAACCTGTGCCCACCCCATCCGGTATAAATCTGGGGGACTACGTATGAATGTTATATTAAGTAAAACGGGATATAAAGGGCAAACAATATATTTATTTATCATTTACTAACGAAATACAGAGTTTACAGCTCATCAAAAGGTGGCTGTCTGCTACCACCCGGCAGGTTTTCTTTATTCTCATCGAAAGTTAAAGGCAGTGTGTGAAGTGATGAGGCTTCAATACTTATTATTTGCTGTTGTTCATAAGGCACATTTTCATTTAATTTCATTTTACGGCTTGGTATCAAAGAAACTTCAAGCACTGATGAAAAATTTTCATGATCGCGCAATGCCATCCCTCGAGCTTGACGAGAATCAACAATTACAGGCAGCAGCCAATTCACATAAAACGCCACAAGCTTTTCTTTCATTTTCGTCTCCCAGAAAACATCATCTCTTTCTATAATTTATATTTTTAATGGTATACGTTCGCAACTCCCCACAGCAAATAAACATGCCCCTTTTTTTTTGTTGTTGTTTTTTTTTTAGTTTTACGAGGTGGAAAATCTCTTCGGATCTCCGACTCTTGGGGGAAATGAGAGTCGGAGTATGTGGTGTTTCCACTAAAAACCACCTCGACTTTCTCATGTACCCGTGTGTCGGAGGGTAGGGCATCGCCGAAGCATTCGTCGCCACCCTCCGACGGGCATTGGCCCGCCAGATGGTTAGGCGGGCCCCGAACAAAACCCCCCTTTGCGGCGGATTAAGGTATTGGGCTCCGCCGCCAAAACACCCAGCGGCCGCAGAGGATAGGGAGGACGGCAACGCAACACCGCATCTCCTCTTCCTCTGCGGCCCCACCGCGACGCATCGAATGGTGCCCCCCCATTTCGGCTGTGCTACGGAAAAACAAAGCAACTTACATTGTCTAGAGTTACCGTAGGCAGGCAGGAATGTTCAGAAGTGTGCAGTGGAAGCTGCAATACATCTACCTGACCACGATAGACAATATATCCAGACACAATGCACTGCGTTGCACAGTGAATACAAGTATTAAGTAGGGGTTACTTACCAATGATCTCCTGGCGTTGCTCTTGAGTGAACCTATAAGATTAACTCATAATTTTGGCCAAAATAACAAGAAAATCGTTATATACCACAGGGTCCAGTTCGGCGGCGTCCTTCATCAGCAAAATCGTCCGGCACCAACCACGTGCATCGGATTCACTCAAGTTTTACAATGTTCATTACAATACTATTTTTATCACAATTAAACCGGTGCCAGTTATTGAGCAAGGAAGCGGCAATCAAAACGGGTACCAAAAACAATTATACAAGATCAAACGCGCTCATAAAAACGGAATCTTTCCAGAGCTAGGTTTTTTCACTGACCGCGGAAAACGATGATGAACCAAAGTGAGTGAATGACAGTTCAGTGTGACCATAGTCAAAATTTACAATAGACTAAACTAAACGTTACTAAATCGATATAATCGACTTGACTTATCATAAAAACTATTTCTATTTCAAACATCCACCCGCCCCGGACCGGGCTACCGGTCCGCTAATCGGTTGGTAGACGTGACAATGTTGCAACCGCTCTCCTCAGAATCGAACCGTCCACCAAGACCTCAGCAAATCGGGGAACTCTATCAGTCCCAGTTACCAAACCAAGGATGCGCCCCCTGCGCCATCTGAGTGGCGGAAGGTTAGCCTCCTTGATCAAAACGAGGTCACCAATCTTGGGTGGATCGGTTTTGTCGGTCCACTTGACGCGTTGCTGGAGTATGTGCAAATATTCCAAATTCCAGCGTTTCCAAAAGCTCTGAGTAATCTGGCGTACCAATTCAAAACGCGAGAGACGACCAGGTCTCGTATCAATATAGGGGTACTCAGGCAAGGCGACAACTGGGCGACCAATCAAAAAATGGCCCGGCGTAAGGGCCTCCAAATCATTCGGATCTGAGGAGATCGGGCACAATGGCCGAGAGTTCAAAACGGCCTCAATCTTACAAAACACAGTTGCGAGTTCCTCAAATGTAAGGACAGATTCACCGATTGTCCTGCGCAAGTGTGTTTTGGCCGATTTTACAGCGGCCTCAAAAATACCACCCCAGTGTGGACAATTTGGTGGGGAAAACTACCAATTTATCCCACGTCGGGCAAGCCTATCACCTATATCAGCCTTGTTGGTTTCAAGGAAATTAACAACGTCATTCAAATAATTATAAGTGCCCTTAAAGTTAGTGCCGCAGTCAGAACGGATCAAGGAAGGCAGCCCTCTGCGGGATACAAATCTGTCAAATATGGCTACAAACGCCTCGGTCGTAAGCGAGGAGACCAGTTCTATGTGTACGGCCTTTGTGGAGAGACAAACAAAAACACACAAGTAGGCCTTAACAGTCTTGCTGTTTCGAATCGTCGACGTTTTCACCAAAAAGGGACCAGCGAAGTCCGTTTGGATCAAAGGTTCTGGCGACAGTAGACAATACGAGACGTTTAGTCCAAGAACAAGGCAATTTTAAGTCTACGTTATACGTAAAGATGTCTTGGACTGGTCTGTACTGAACGCCGAGAACAGCCATCATGGCGGGGTTGTCAACAATCTCAAACAGATGTGGATCTTGCTGATGATCCTCTGGCAAGCCTTCCAAGAGCGCTGGTGAGTTGGAAATCCATTTGCGCAACTCATAACCAGCGGAGGCCAAAATACCTATCAATTCGTCCCGCAGGAGGATCGCCTCGTCCGCTGTGGAGGCGCCTGAACAAATGTCATCGACGTAAATATCGTCTTCTTGAGGAGGCTCCTCTATCTCCCAAAATCTCTGAACTGCATCAGAGAGAACAGAGCCTACAGCCAACAAATTATCAAGTTCGGGTGGAGGGGGGTCTCTAGGTACAGGTCCCATCTAAGCAAATCCAAATATGGTCGGGATGGCAGTCAAACCATTTGGCACCAAGACCCGTTTCCCACCAATCAAAATTCCACCGAGGACATCAGAGCCAATCAACAAGTCCATTTGTCCCGGTGTGTCAAATTTGGGGTCTGCCAGTTCCAATCCCGATTTCAAATTCACCACAGCAGCAGGTAGCTGTTTCTGTGGATGCATGCCCAAAATATTCTTCAGCACAATAGCCGAGGTTCTAATCCTCGGGTGTGAAGATTCAACAGGGCCAAACAAAACCTTAACTTGCCCTTCAACATTAGAGGCTACGTCCCCTATGCCCCGTATACAATTCGGAAAAGAGCCCATATTTAATTTAACCTGCCCTACCAAATAAGTGGAAACAATGCAACCTTGTGAACCTGTGTCCAATATAGCACGGACAACAACAGAGGTCCCCGTGGGTCCCCAGACCCTAACAGCAACCGTTGGTAGGATAACGGTCTCCCCCCCGTGGGATCTCCACCTTGTCCTGGTGGGGGGGCTTAGTAACCGTGGATTGGTCACCCGCGGTGAAGCTAAGAGGGATCCAGGAGGGGACGCTCCGCGTGGGCTTGACGGAGGCCTGCGCAGGATGCGTCCAAAGGGGCGGGTGCGAGGGACAGTTCTTCTGTCCCTCACAGTCGAGTGCGGTCGCGGGAGGAGAGGCGTGTCAGTGTTGCGTTGCCGCGCGCCCTATCTCCCGCGACCAAGTGGAGGCGCACCATCGTTGCGTCGCGGTGGGGCCGCAGAGGAAAAGGAGATGCGATGTTGCGTTGCCGTCCTCCCTATCCTCTGCGGCCGCTGAATGTTTTGGCGGCGGAGCCCAACACCTTCATCCGCCGCCAAGGGGGTTTTGTTCGGGGCCCGCCTGACCATCTGGCGGGCCAATACCCGTCGGGGGGTAGCGAGGAATGCTTCAGCGATACCCGACCCTCCGACATACGGGTACGTGAGGAATACGGGTTTGTTTTTAGTCAGTAAGAGTCTGACAGTCCCCTTCGCCCTTCCCCCAGGGCGGAGAGACTCCATGAGGATTTTCCAACCCGACACCAAAAAAAAAAAAAGGATAACGGTCTCAATGGTCCCCCATTGAGACCGTTATCCTTTTCTTTTTTTTTTATTGGAGTTATAGGGCAGGGGTCAATGACCTATTGTTGCCTGGGCGGTGACCGTTGGCCAGGACCTGGCAAGTCAAAATGAGGTTGCAGCTTGAAGTCCTCAAAACCGCGATGACTCGATCCGCGTGTCATCTGTGGGGGGTCATAATGACGCACCCGCCCAAAACGAGGTGGGCGCGAGTCAAGGCGGGGACGCTCCGCCAAAGGAGGGGAATAGCTGGGGCAGCGGTCATGGTGCTGGTGACGTTTAGCGGTCGCACATTCAGGTGCGCGAGAGAGAGGAGGCGTGCGCACGCTACGGTTCTCCAAGCGGGGTGAGCGGCGATCAATTAAGCGAGGCGACTCTCAGCTGCGTGCCGGTGAGCCTCGGCTGCCACCTTCAAAACACCCGCCCGTGCGCGGCGTCGGCTGGTTGGATAAGCGGCCTACCTCTCTGTCATTTATGCAGAGAATGTCCAAATGCTGTCCTCCACAGTGAGGACAGGGGCAAAAGTTTGGGCAGTCTCGCTGGTAGTGGGACCCCAAACAAGAGAAGCAAAGGCGGCGGGCATTCGCGATGCGCCTACGAGAGGCGACATGCAGGTCCAAAAATGCCCTGCAACTGGCCGTTCTGTGCCCCGTGACCTTGCAGTAAGAGCACTCCACTGGGCTCTGCGTGACTGCAAAGCGAGGAGAGCGCCGGTCAACATTGGCTAGGGTGTGAAGGCGAGCCTGCTCTTTGACCTTGGGCGGCTGCGTCTTAGCCGGCGTGTCACCACCGGAGTTGCCCAAGACCCGGCACTCATCCTCCAGGAACCTCTCCAGGTCAGCAAAGGGGGGCAGATGGGTCGCGCTATCCCCACCAAAGCGCTGCTCAAAATGCGACCTCAGGTCGGCAGGCAGCTTTTTCAGTACAATGTGCACCAATAGATAGGACCATTGGTCCACGGGCAGGTCAAGGCACTTAAGTGCGTTGAAGGCCACCAAAAGCGGGTTCAAAAGTTGGCTGCGCAACCCAAAGACCCGGGTGAGCGTGGGCAATCCCAAAATATGCTAAATATGCGTGTCGGCGAGGCCACGCTTGTTATGGTACCTACGGGTAATTAGGTCCCGAGCCGTCTGGTACGCCTCGTCAGACACGGGCAGATGCTGGATGAGGCCTTTGGCCTCTCCATCCAGAACCGACATCAAATATGCCAATTTTCGTACCGGCTGAAGGTCAGCCCTGTCATTGACCAGGCTGTCAAACAAATTAACGAAGCCCAGGTAGCTTCCTAGGCAGCTATCAAGGTCTAAGGTAGGGAGCCTACTCACCAGCCCCGGTGCTGACCTAGGAAGCACCTGCTTCAAGCCGGGTTGCCCATCCCTCTCGGCAACCAATTGTCTCGCACTATTGGAGACAGCATCATACAGGTCTAAGACCTGGGCATAGTCTTCGCTGACCTTATTTCGCTGGTCAGCGGTGAAGTCATTAACTGACACTTCGAGACAGCAAGTGCTGAAAGTGCGGAATTGCTGTTCCACACTTGCCAGGCGATCATCGATCTGCTCGTACCTTTGTAGTAAGGCCTGCTGGCGATCAGGCCGGTTTTCTAAAGCACTGGCCGAGGCAAACCAGCGCAAATCTGATGCAATAGCACCAGCAGCCGCACGCAAGTCCTTGATAGCTGACATAATTAAGTTACAAAAGAGCCCGGACAAGCGTTAAATAATATTAACAAAACTTAATTTTAGCCTGTTTACTGGTGGTACAAGCAAGTGGCAGGTATTTACTGCCCAACAAAATTAATAGTTTCAATATATTGACTCAAAGACAAAGGTTATTAAAGTTATAACATACAACAATTAAAGTTGAAACTTAAATTAGGTAATTAATTAATTACTGCAACAAACAGACCAAATGTGTTATATTTTACAACTGTAGGCACCAGTTTGTGTTACCTAACAATATTATCTATATATTATAACAAACAAAGGTTTATCAAAAGTTTGGTTGTTATAAGTAATGTTTCAAACTTAATATAATTATGAGATAAACTAAATTTACTAAAGATATTGATACATACAGCTGTTATGTATCCAAACAAAACGACTCATTAATAGTAATAACAACAAATCTATGCTAGATTTCAAAAATAGAAGTCAAACAATTACTGATTGAGGTTATGTATGACATGTGTTTCAAATTATCTAGGTCAACTTATACAATTAAATATTATGTATTTTAGACAATACTGACCTGAGAACACTATAACACTGTTTACAAATGAGATACATAGCACATACAACACCAATCTGAGTTCAGATACAATCAACGGCTAAGTTTCAACTACAGCTCTGCACCAAAAAATTATGTCTAGAGTTACCGTAGGCAGGCAGGAATGTTCAGAAGTGTGCAGTGGAAGCTGTAATACATCTACCTGACCACGAGAGACAATATATCCAGACACAATGCACTGCGTTGCACAGTGAATACAAGTATTAAGTAGGGGTTACTTACCAATGGTCTTCTGGCGTTGCTCTTGAGTGGACCTATAAGATTAACTCATAATCTTGGCCAAAATAACAAGAAAATCGTTATATACCACGGGGTCCAGTTCGGCGGCGTCCTTCATCAGCAAAATCGTCCGGCACCAACCACGTGCATCGGATTCACTGAAGTTTTACAATGTTCATTACAATACTATTTTTATCACAATTAAACCGGTGCCAGTTTTTGAGCAAGGAAGCGGCAATCAAAACGGGTTCCAAAAACAATTATACAAGATTAAACGCGCTCATCAAAACGGAATCTTTCCAGAGCTAGGTTTTTTCACTGACCGCGGAAAACGATGATGAACCAAAGTGAGTGAATGACAGTTCAGTGTGACCATAGTCAAAATTTACAATAGACTAAACTAAACGTTACTAAATCGATATAATCGACTTGACTTATCATAAAAACTATTTCTATTTCAAACATACATATTTTTCAAAATCAGTTTTTTTACATATTTGAAACATTTTGTCTATAATGGACACTGCTACATTCACAGAATCATCGAAAAGGCTTTATTTTTCGAGATAAAACTTTGTAAAATAAAGTAACTGCAGGGACATGTCCAACATATTTATTTAATTGGCTTTTCATTTGATATAAATTTCTTTTTAAGCCCCTTTATCTAGCTATAAGAAAATCAAACAACTTGACTTTGTTTTTGGATTGTTAAAAATGATCAAAATGGCAAATTTGTTAACGTAAAAATAAAGCAAGTAAAATGACAAATGTAAAACAAAGCAACTAAATAACAGTTGCTTTGTTTTTTTATTGTAAATCAATTCAAGCTTTTACTATAACCCATTTACTTGGTTTTTTACATGCTGTCGTTGATTCGTAAATTTCAAATGTCTAAATTATTTGACATTACTCGGTTTTATCACCTTTCAAATGTCAGTTTTCCCACAATTAAACTTGTCAGTTACAACACTTAGGTACAACTTCGTGTCATAAGTTTGCCGAGGCTTATGATTCTTGTGTGTTTTGTTTAGAAAATGTTTAAAATGCAAAATAGTCACAGTTTACGTTCGAGAACTATGGTAAAGTTAGCACAAATGTAAGTGCAAATGTCCAATTATTTGTATTGTGTGTTTACATTTCGTAAATACCTATTTACGAAATATATCATAGGCATACACGAAGTAGTACCTATTATTCTGTTTTGATTTGGTTGTCTATAAGAAATACTAATCAATTTGTTAATAAACTGTCCGTATAGTGACGGATAAAGAATACAAGTGTTACTACCCCATTTCATTCCGTGGGTGTCGTAAAAGGCGACTAAGAAAATTGCAAAGAGCGAATAATATATTTGCGAAGAGATGGAAAACTTGAAACCAAACCCTGTACCAACTCGTTTGGCCAGCGCAGTATAGTAGGCTAAATACCACCCAATGAGAGCACTAACGAATCAAAGGCCCCCGGTAGTCCCGCTGTCTGCAACTACGATAGCGGTCGCGGTAACAGCGGGGCTAAGAATCTCCGGGCTACGGCACGACACAAGAAACTGACCCTGGCTACGTACAATGGTCGCTCTCTACGGCTGGACCAACACATCACCGAACTCGAAGTAGATCTAGGTCGTATAAACTGGCATATATTGGGGTTGTCTGAAGTCCGAAGACAGAGGGAGGACATGATAAACCTTGATTCAGGCAATCTGTTCTACTTTCGAGAAGGTGATCGTGATCAGCCCTCTCAGGGCGGTGTCGGTTTCCTCGTTAACAAATCTCTCACTAACATCATTGTAGTAATCAGCAGTGTGTCGACACGGGTAGCGTACCTCATATTAAGGGTCACAGACAGGACGATACTCTCTGACGGTGGTACAGGTATATGCGCCGACCTCGACATACTGCGATGACATAGTCGAAGCCATGTATGAAGATATTACTAAGGCTCTACATCATACCACCAAGACACACTACAGCGTTGTTATGGGGGATTGTAATGCCGAAGTGGGAGTACAAGAACGCGGTGAAACGAAAATCGGACCCGATGGCGCGGGGCGCCGAAATCACAGGGGGCAAATGCTGATCAACTTTCTGGAGTCACAGGGGCTCTTCTTAATGAACTCCTTCTTCAAGAAAAAGCCTCAGAGAAAGTGGACATGGCGAAGCCCCGATACTGTGACAAGGAACGAGATCGACTTCATCATGTCTGATCGGAAGTATATATTATTTTAAGTAGATATTAATTTGATGCGATTGAACAGAATCGAGGCACCAAAGTCTTCGCTCGCCAGCTTGGTAGAATTCATCTGTCGAAACTCGTACTGAGTTTGTGGATGGCAAAACCGTAACCTCCAAGTTCAAGTTTCTTGCTGAAATTGAGAGTTTCTACAAGGAATTGTACCCATCATGGATTTCTTAACCCACGAAACCCAGCGATGATGACCACAGAGGCCAACTCACGCGCCATAATACGGAGGACATCCCTGATGTCAACCAGAGCGAGGTAAGAGTGGCTCTCGAGCAGCTTAAGAACAACAAGTCTCCAAGGGAAGACGAAATCACCACAGAGCTCATAAAAGCAGGTGGGACAACAATTCTGAAAGAGCTGGCGAGCCTGTTTAGTTCCGTTATCCACCAAGGCCTAACGCCTCAGGCGTGGAGTGGGAGTGCGGTGGTTCTGTTTTTCAAAAAAGGTGACAAAACCCTGCTGAAAAACTATAGACCCATCTCACTCCTGAGCCACGTCTACAAGTTGTTCTCGAGAGTCCTAACAAACCGCCTAAAAAACTCGACGATTTTCAGCCACCGGAACAAGCCGGGTTTCGAAAAGACTACAGCACCGTAGACCACATCCATACTGTTCGGCAGATTGTACAGAAGACCAACGAGTACAATCAGCCGCTGTGTATGGCTTTCGTGGACTACGAGAAAGCCTTCGACTCCATCGAAACCTGGGTGGTTCTGGATGCTCTGCAGCGGTGTTGCATCGATTGGCGCTACATCGAGGTGTTGAGATGTTTGTACGACACGGCCACTATGACCGTCCAGCTCCAGGACAGTAAAACCAGCCCCATTGAGTTGCGTAGAGGGGTGAGGCAAGGGGATGTAATACCACTAAGCTCTTCACCAACGCACTTGAAGACGTCTTTAAGACGCTGGACTGGACTGGACGGGGCATAAACATTAATGGCGAGTTCATATCCCACCTTCCGTTTGCCGACGATATCGTCATCGTAGCAGAGAGCCTGGAAGAGGTGAGTGAGATGCTGCACAGCCTAAATGGAGCCTATCGACGGGTCTGTCTCGGCAGGAACTTGGATAAAACCAAGATTATGTTCAACGAACACATTGTGCCGGGACCGGTTTATGTCGACGGAACGATGCTCGAAGTTGTTCAAGAGTATGTCTACCTTGGTCAAGTAGTCCAGCTTGGTTGAAACAACTTCGAGAAAGAAATCGACCGCAGGATCCAACTGGATCCTACTGAGACGTAGCTTGCCAATCGCTGCCCAACCCAAGTGGGTTGGGCAGCGTTTGGCAAGCTACGTCGAGTTTTCTCTTCGCCCCTACCGCAATGCCTGAAGACCAAAGTCTTCAACCAATGCGTCCTACCTGTTATGACGTACGGTGCCGAGACGTGGACACTCACAGTGGGACTAGTCCATAATTATGTACATGCCCTATTCCTTGAGTGACACTTATCTTAATAAATGTTAAGATGAACTAGTTTTTACAATTCTTACAAATTATGTGATTCATAAAAAACAAAAGCCAACAAATCTTATAGTAGATATATTAATTTTTAAATGGCTTCATTATCTTTGTTAAAAACAATTAAATGCATTTGCTTTGTAATTAAAATTAAAACCTATCTTGTCCATCACTTTTTAAATTATTTAAAAAACAAAGTGACTGTAGTTACTTTGTTACTGAATTGTTCTTTTGATTTAAAATAAATTTGATGTCCATAGAAAAATATTTTGACGTGACAACGTCTTATAAATTGGTTTGCCGGGTGACACTTCAAGAAACTGCGTTACGCTCCGCTCACGTTATGCGCTCACAATGAGAGCGAGTGAGAGGCACGCGTCCCGCCTAAGAGCGAGAGAGACAGACATAAAAAGTGAAAGGCACGCGTCTTTCATCCTTCTTCCTACTATACGAATGAATATTCACATTAAAATTATTTTACCACTCAAAGTCGTTGTCACGTAAAACTTTCGCCCGTATACCGATTTTACAGGCAACCAATTTTTGTTCAATTTAAAGGAAAGTTACCAATAATTACTCAAAATATTGCTTTGAAACAGATAGAACTAATTATTTTACAAATTATGAAATAACAAAAGTACTTAAGTTGTCGGCAGTACGTTTTAAATTTGTGATTTTCGTTTTTTTGCTCCTCCTGATAATTTTGCTTGACTGCAATTACTTTGTTTTTCCATAGAGCAGCCGATTTGGTCGCGGGAGATAGGGCGCACGGCAACGCAACACCGACACGCGTCTCCTCCCGCGACCGCACCCGACTGCGAGGGACAGACAGAACTGTCCCCCGCACCCGCACCGTTGGACGCATCCTGTGCAGGCCCCTCCAAGCCCACGCGGAGCGTCCCCTCCTGGATCCCTCTTAGCTTCACCGTGGGTGACCAATCCACGGTTACTGAGCCCCCCCCACCACGACAAGGTGGAGATCCCACGAGGAGGGGGGGGGGGGCGTGTAACGCCCCTGAATTTGGTAATACCAATTACAATTTTTGTTTAGACTAGTCAGTTCACTTTCTTTCGCATGTTTCCATATTTTATTTGCTCTTATACTATTTTCCAGGCCATTCTTATAGGCAACTATAGGACATTTAATTTCCACAATCGTGTTTGGACCTATTAATCCATTTGGCGTGGCACCAATAAACGGATAATCATTGTCCACGAATAATCCGCAAGGCTCGATTGTTACATGTTCTTGCTTCGCCAGTTGTTGCAACCCAGTCGTTCATTCTCTACTCCTGTTACATTGCAAATATTTGATTTGTACAATATATTTTTTTACTAAGTTGGCTTTACTGCTGTTATCTCTTTTTTTTGCCACTGTACCTAAATTTGAACTGTCAACATATTCTTAAGCAATTCGAACCAGTCACTGCTATCCCTCTATCCGTCAGCAATAGTGGCATCACATTCAGGTATTGCAGCTTTTTCCATAGATGAATGGCATAAATTGAATGGCAGCTGCTTCCCATTTTTCATAGACAATGCCCTGAAGTTTGATATAAGTTAGTGCAGAAAAAATGGTATATCCATGCAAGCAATTATTTCTTGGAAGTGCGAATATCCAATGCCCAAAGAAGTGATTCCTGTGACCGCAGCTATATTTACATTAACACTATGTCTATCTGCATAATCTTCATTTGCGATAACAAATTCTTGTTTAAACATATTACATATAAATTTATATTTTGATAATAAACCATTTCTAGTTTCTCCTATTAGAGACATGTCTTTAAAATTACAGTTAAATTAAGAACTATGGCTGGATATATTTTGAAGCTGCTGTATAAAGTATGGTATGTTTACGACTCTTCGGCATTGTATTGGTTCAGGTCGTACATCTTCTTAGACTTCGATATATTATGGGTCGCCTACAATATTTTCTCTGAAAAAGAAAAGAAATGAGTAAGTGTATAATTATTACATTTATTTTACGCACCATAGTATTTACAAGGTTCTAACTTATACACCAGAAGAGTCATAAGTGAGTTTACCGCCTAGATAGAAAATGGAGTTGGCGGAGAAGCGGCGGGAACGCTTCTCCTCCTTTTTATTAAAATTAAATAAATATTGGATGTACTGAGACATACCTAATAGTATATGAATAATCAAAGTTTAACACGATATACCTAAGAGGTTTATGTTCACAACACAATAATACAATATAAGTTACCGCTTGTGTGTGGACTGCGGAGCGCCATATTAGCGCTGTTTATTGTTCGTCGTGGCAACATCTTAGCGCTCCAGGCGCTCTGACAAGCCAAATAATTTGGCATGATAGGTGTAAGTACATAAAATGATTAAATTTTATGATATTACTATT
The DNA here is from genome assembly GCA_944739405.2 of Euclidia mi. NCBI lineage: Eukaryota > Metazoa > Arthropoda > Insecta > Lepidoptera > Erebidae > Euclidia > Euclidia mi. The sequence continues at coordinate 62,963,206 of OX123189.2, forward strand.
TCAAATATTGAAAACTGTGGCAGCTGTGTAGTGTGAGAATAATTTAAATAATTATACTAGAGGACGCCAGCAGCTACGCCTACAATTTTTTTAAACATACCCGCTTTGGCGGATCCCGTGGGAATTTCGCGAAATCCCTTCTTAGTGCACCCCTACGGTCCCCAAGGAACATACATGCCAAATTTCAGCCTCCTGCACCCAATAGTTTCGGCTGTAGCGTGTCTGTCAGTCAGTCAGTAACGCAAGGATTTTATATATTAAGATTATGGATAATCGATAATCTAAAGCATAGTCAGTCATAAGAGTCTTATGAATATGAATAATCCGTGTAAAAATGTTACATATTTCATACTCACTTGGACATGGATCTGTTTTATTACGACTTTTTCTCATACAAATCCTTCGTAGTACTTTATTTCTCTTATGGCCCATTTTTATTCTTCTAATTATATATTATAAGCACAGAAACAACAACACATGAAACACAACAAGCATATACAATTAGGTCCTAATTATATGTGTCCATAGTCACATGAAAAGTCTATTTGATTCAAAGTATTCAGTCTATAACATAAAATTACGAACTCAAACCGGCGTATTACAATAACACACAGGTTTACGTAAAATTTCGTGCAGCGGAGACGCAAGCGACATGACCTATCTCTTACAGGGCTCATAGCCGATTGATGAGGTCTGGGCGGGGCGTAAACTAGCAACCAACACTCAGTGCACCGCTTATGCTACTAAGGTTTAAATTGCCGAAGCGTTTGACATTGATGGGATCTACCGAGCATCAAAATCATACACGCTTTTTTCAGATTTTATTTAATTTTAAAAATATACACCAATAATATGAAAATGAATATGGTAATTCTTTAGTTCATTAGGTTTCCTACAATATTATTAAATAAAAAAAATATGACAGTAGTTAGGCAATGGCCCAATGTGCGTCATTGCTGACTACGCATCGGATGACGCCGTGCGTCATTATGCAAACTGCACAATTGCAGATTTAGTAATAAGTTTACCTAATAGATTATTTATAATTGTAATTCAGTCTTGTAGAACATTTTAGTCATTAAACATTGTTTTAATTAAATAAATCTTTTTTTAATAATATTTCTAGTCGGTAGGATCGCGACACTCAGCTTCGAATAGAACTCTTCGGCTAGAGTGAACGGTATCTATCGTTATCTTCGCGATCACACAAACGAATCTACGACGGCGAATACCCCGCGGAAAATCCGGAGAATTGGAAGTCCGGCGTTCTACAAGGCCCGGCTGGAGATGCAGAGGATACTAGGGTGAGTGCTTGTTGCATTCCCAGTTTCCTATGCTATATTTCCTGTCGTTATTAGTTAAATATTTTATGTGTGTTTGTTTATAGGCTGAAATCGCAATATACAAATTACGTAAGATATAGAAATAAATATATTTCACACTAAGTGCGTAATTGTATATGTGCTAATATCGCAATATACGATTCGTTTTCGTTCATTAATTGTTAAATAATAAAATATACGTGTTCATTTACTCGCTACAAACGCGTTTAATATAACACTCGTTTTAACGTAACTTAAAGCCACGTACTTACTAGGAAGGTAAGCAGATAGGTAGCTAACTCAATAATTAGTATATTTCAATATAGTTTTGTTTGTTTTGCGACAAAATACATTCACAATGGCGATGGCCAGTATCGAATTAGCGACATTCAAGTTCGTATCGGAACTGTTGCCAAAGTACGATGGCAACCCTAAAACATTAAATTATTATATTAGAGAAGTAGAGAATGTTATGGCATTAATGGACACCGCAGTTAGGGAGCACCCCACTTTTATTAGTTTGATAAAAAGTAAATTAAGCGGCTCTGCAATTAGTGCATTAGCCTCTGAAGGAACTATTGATAGTTGGCTTACAATTAAGACCGCGTTAACGCGTAGGTTAGGCGAACCGCGTAACGAAATTCAATTGATGCAGGAGTTAACGCGTTTGCGCCGAAATAAAAATGAAAACGCTAAGTCGTTTGGAAAACGATTAAGAGATGTATTAGACACCCTAAACGTTGTAGGGAAGCATACGGATAAGGCGTATTATGAGAGTATGGTAATAGACCAATACGTTAATAACCTAGACTTCCATGTGTCCATTGGCGTGCGAATTGCGCAGCCCTCTACCCTTGAAGCAGCTATAGTAACTGCCAGGCAAGAAGAAGCGCGACTAACATTTAATATATTAAACAATAGTATTAATTCTATGTCTATACAAACCAAACCAAAAGAAATACCTAAACCCCACCAAAGTTCGTCTACCATTTCCCCAAGTTAGTCAGTATACCCCACGCAATAACTGGCACCCAGACTCAAGACAGCAGAAGGGCCAGGGCATGCCCCCATGGAAAAATACTTCAGGAAATCCAAGGCCTAGTGGCTCAGGTACTTTTAAGAACTCAGGCAACTTTAGGTCTCAGCCGAATGTACCCCGTCAACAGATAAACCCGCCGCAAAGGGTGTCCGACGTCACTATGAGGACCGTAGGTAAGCCTGAAAAGCCGCGCTTTGCTCCTGAAGAAATGTTTTACACAGAACACGATCAAGAGCAGTACTATACTAATAACTACGACCCTTGTTATAACGGTGAGTATTATAGTAATAATAACTTTGAAAATCAGGAATACGAGTATATGTCAGACATGCCTGGAGAAGGACCGAGCCATCAGGATTTTCATCAGGACGAGGACCAGCTCAACCACAGCTGATAAATACTGTCGCCTTCAATCACCAAGGTAAAGATCACCTTCCTTACATAGAATTACCAGACTTTCAAGGCAACTTTTTATTGGATACCGGAGCTTCGCGTTGCATGATATCACCTGACGTAATTACTGGCAATTATGAACAGTTCGTAGTACATGAACCCTTCCAAGTTAAAACCGCACACGCTGTTACTCGTCATGAATACATCGCTATGTTGCCCCTACCGCCACAATTTAAATCAGACAAATATCATAAATTTTTATTATTCGATTTTGACCCCAAGTATAAAGGCCTTATTGGCATGGATTTACTAAAAGAATTAGGTTGTAGTATAGATTTGAAAAATAAGGTTTTACGAACGTTTAACACCGAAATACCTATTTAATTTGACTATCCTCTAAAATCAGTTAAGATTGAACCTCACTGCGAAAAATTTATAGTAGTTAAGACGAACTATACAGACGGACAATACATATGTGATGACTTTAATTGGACTAAAGGACTCACTTCACCCGCCGCTTTAGTAACTGTTAAAAATGGGACCTTTAACCTTTAGCTGCCGACCTGGTCTAAACGTAGCACTTACGCCGACGTGACGACTGAGAGACGTCAAACTTTAAGTACTGAAATAACATGTGTATTTGCATGCTACATTTTTCTATTTTATACGTTAAAAAGATTGGTGTTTGAGGTAACAAACTACAGAATTAAAAAAAATACACGCTATTTTTCAGGTAAAATCTACATTTATACGAGAGATCACAATTATCTGGCACTAAATTTCAAGGACTTACTTCAGTCTCGTTTTTCTCTAATATTAAGTAATTAACAACAAATGAACTTAAAATATGTTTTCTTCTATAAACTATTATCAAAATAAAACATAAATCTTACTTCTTAGTTTAAAAATAAAAATAATGACAGACCTCGAATATATGGTACGTTCACTTCGGACGTTTGCAGTCAATGCATATTTGTAGGCAGCAAGTAAGGCACATTGGTTTCGTGCATTTGCAGCAACAGTACTTCGTTCGCCTTTTCAACCGACTGGGACAGATTGCACATGTCTTTCTTACACCTGTATCTGGAGTCTGATGTTTTAGGTGGTGGAGGGCATATCGGCGGTTCCAATAACTCGCTCGGTACTTACGTACTTAGTCGCAATTCTTGTGGGATCCTATCATTGTAGACGCGCAACTTCATTTCCGGGAGGACTAGTTCACGTGCCAGCAAGAGTAAAAATCGACCACGACTGATGTCGCCCTTGTTTGACTTCATCAGACTCTATAAGCTAACACACATAAATACCGAGGTGACGACCGAGAGACGTACGGAATTTAGTACATAAACCCGTACTTACGTCTATGAGACGTCGATCGCTCCAATACGGAGACGTGTTCACTCGCCGTGGGCGCAGCGTCGCCTGATGGCTTGTGACGCGGAGAGAGGAAGGTAGCGGGAAGGGCGACGACGAAGGTGGCGTGATTTTAGAAATATTTCAAAATTAAAAGTTATTACGTCTGTGAGACGTATAGGTCGGTAGTTAAAGGTTAAGACATCTGTAATAAATTTCACCGATGTGCAGCAAACAGTTAGAAATAATCAAACTTTGCCTCTAGAACCATTACCACAGTTAAGAAAACATGATAAGAAATGTGACTTAAACGCACTCGACTCTCAGACTGACATTGACAAGGAATTACGCGAAAATTTAAAGAAAATTAGAACTAAACACATGAACGAAGAGGAAAAACGCGAAATTATCCAACTTTGTTATCAGTATTGTGATATATTCTACTCAGAAAAAATCCCTTATCTTTTACCCACACAGTTAAACATGAACAGCGATTAACAGATAATAGCCCAATTTTTATTAGAAGTTATAGACAAGCCCCTCAACAACGTATAGAGATTCAAAAAACAAATTGATAATTTACTACAACAAGGGATCATTAGGCAAAGTATTTCACCCTGGTCCTGCCCGGTACATATAGTTCCAAAAAAGCCGGATGCCTCAGGCAAAGTTAAATGGAGACTTGTTATCGACTATAGACGACTGAATGACAGAATTATCGAATACAAGTACCCTTTACCAAATATTAATGACATTCTCGATAGGTTAGGGCGCGCGCAATAGTTTACAACCCTAGATTTAGCTAGTGGATACCATTAACTGGAAATGCACCCTAACGATATAGAAAAAACTGCATTTACCACCGAAAGAGGCCATTATGAGTTCTTAAGAATGCCCTTCGGATTAAAGAACGCTCCGAGTACATTTCAGCGTCTTATGGACCATATACTTAGAGGGATAGATTTATTTATTTATTTATTTATTTATTTATTTTTATCTATTATAGCTATTATTACAGGTAATTTACCTAATGCAATAGCAAGACACTTAAAATTACATTTAAAACATCTTATAAAAAACAAAGAAGATAACAATGAAAACAACAAAATAAAAATATTATATAACAATGAAACAACACTGTGAAGTGAGTAGCACAACAAAGCTAAAAAAGAAAATACTAGGTATTGAGACCGTGCACGACAGTAGCGCCACCTAGCATGCGCAACTATTCGGGATTATGCCAAATAATGTCATATCAGTATTTTATTGCTTTCGTCATTACAGTAAATTAAAGATAAATAAAAAGACGAAGTGGTATTTTTACTATCAACGGTCATCCACTGCTGTCGGTATTTCAATTCGGAATTCAGTACAGTCAATATAACTCTTGTATTGCTGTAATCTGGACTGAAACACTTGGTCATGAGTGCTTCTACGGTGGCTCTATTCGGCCAAAAGATTAAGTTAGTAGTTGCACAAGCTAGATTTTATAAGATCAAATGAAATATTCGTGATATTGTGGTTCTGCTGTACACCAAATAATACACTCAATGAAAAAAATGTCATGCCTGTTTTAATTTTTATAAAAAAACTAGAGGATGCCAGCAGCTACGCCTGCATTTTTTTAAATTTACCCATTTTGGCCAATCCCGTGGGAATTTTGGGAAATCCCTTCTTAGTGCCCCCCTACGGTCCTCAAGTAACATACATGCCAAATTTCACCTTCCTGCGCTCAATAGTTTTGGCTGTAGCGTGTCTGTCAGTCAGTCAGTAACGCAAGGATTTTATATATTAAGATAAGAAGTCAGTATTTAATGGAAACTGTACATTTTTGCATTATAATATGTAGTTAATCTTGTTAATAAAAACTGCAAATTGCTAAATGACACACTAGCAGCAAGATCTAGGAGTTCTTGATCATTTTTATTGATGAAATACCAACAAATTATTGGCTTTTTGTTTCGGTACATTGATTATCATACAATATTTTGTCAGTGCAACAGCTTTTATCTTTCATTCTTGCATTATTTATTGCTACAATTTTTGAAGTTCCAGTTCTATATCTACTTAGATTTTAGCATCAGAGTGATCACTGTAAATGAATCTATTACAAATAATGGTTGTTTCTTTTAAATTCGATTCAGAAAACAGATCGATTTAGCATCCTTGATCAGCCACATGAGGTTCAATTTAATTAAATTCATTTTCATCTTCAACTCTTACTCTTACTTGATTTGATGTGATATCTAAAACTTTTGTGGTACTACGTTTTATAAAACGTGTATATCTAGCTAACACCTGTGACTGTCTAACTTTCTTCTGTCGATATATTTGAGGGAATATCGTAGGAACATAACTTGGACTTGTTTGCACGTCAGATTTTTTGCCTCCAATAAAATTTTCACTATAAATTGTGTCGTGACGTCTTGGAGTTCATGGCGAGTCATCAACACCGAAAAATAAAACATTAATTAATATCACATAAAATACAGAACAAATAAAAATTATTTATTTATTAAGTACCGTATCTAATCTGTCTTTGATCTAATTTCCACTCTACTGTTGGAAAACTATAAAATTTACACAGACTATTTGTGCCGTTATTTTTGCAGTCCATAACACAACAACAATTATGACCCATTTCAAAGATGATAATATTTAAGATCAAGAATTAAATTATCAGATAATGTATTTGTTATGACAAAATTCAAATCAAAAATCAAATGGACTTCCCGAATAGTTACGGATTTCTGCCACGGCATGCGCTGCGATCGTTTTAGCTACCCCCTCCATGCACTTCGCACGTAGCGAATACATTAACCTCCCTTATGCATCCCACCACACTATTAATTATTCATAGCATAACTTGTGCATTAGTAGCTTTGTGAATTCACAGCATTGACACGTAACGATATCAATTTCATCATGTATGATGTTGGTAACCCGAATTGCTCGGGTAAGAGGAGATTTGGCAAGCAGATTGGTTCTCGCTGTCGGTACGGCCAGGAATGGTTGACGACGTCGCCGCCAGACGTAGCGGTCGGGAACACAAAAACATAAGTGTTGTAACACGCCCGGATTATGCTCAGTGCCACGGAGTAATTTGACTATATACTCTACGAGTGTGAATTCCCGTCGGCTCTATTCATTATACCCGACCATGCCAAGTACAAATAGAGTGGGGTACATCAAGGGATAAAACGGATATACCCCATATAGTTTCATGTACAGGTGGCGCGTGAATTTGTTCTGGACCCGCTCCAACATTAAAGAGTATTTAGCTTCATGCGGTGCCCATATGACAGCGTTATGTTCCAGCTGACTTCTGACAATCGCGTGATACAGGACCCTGATCGCTGTAATGTTGGTGAAGTTACGCGTCTGTCTCAGCACAAATCCGCCGCGCCTTTTTACAGATCTTAGTGACTTGGTCGCGAAATGATATGTGAGGTGCAACTAAAACCCCCAGATCACGTACCTGTGTAACTCTTGGCATAGGCGTAGTATCCATAACGTACTCGTATGTTATTGGTGAACGAGCGCATGTGAAACTCATGATCGAGCATTTTGAGACGTTAAATCGGAGCTTGTTCTTTTTACTCCATTCGACTATCCTATTAATATCTTCCTGTAAAAGCTTACAATCTGACTCGCTTCTAACCTCGAGCAACAACTTGAGGTCATCTGCAAAAAATTAAACAATTGCCATGTTTAACGACTTCTGGCAAATCGTTAATCATTATAATAAATTCGAGAGGCCCCAAATTGCTGCCCTGACTCACGCCTGACCAGGTGCAATAAGAGTCAGATTCACATCTGTTGAAGTCGACGTACCGCTGTCTATTTTTCATATAGCTGGAGAAAAATTTCAACAGTTGCGGCGTGCACCCGACCTCTGCAAGCTTCATTAATAGGACATCATTATCGACAGTGTCAAATGCCTTCTTGAAATCGAAGTATGCAGAGTCTACTTGCATACCAGCATCTACCGACGGCACCACTTGAGCCATAAAGTTAAGTAAATTAGTGGCAGTGCTGCGCGCCGGTCGGAACCCGTGCTGCGAATCCGATAATCGTACACGCACCTGTTCTTGCATACATCGCTGTATAGCAGACTCGAAAACCTAAGCCGGCGTCGATAACACCGCCACAGGTCTATATCCACTGATGTCCGATCCAGCTTTACCTTTGGGCACCGGGATGACTCTCGTGATCTTCCATTGCTCTGGGAATGTTGCTGAATGCAGACAGCTATTAAATATATATAGTAGTGGTTCCGCAAGTACTCTACTACAGTCTCTAAAAAGAAATGCTGGTATACCATCTGGTCCTGCGGAGCGTTTCGGTTTTAAGTTCACTAGTGCACTCCTTCCGTCCTTAATAGTAAGAGAATTAATTTGCACGTGAGCACTGCTCGCCGCAGCCGTCGCTGCTGCCTCATCAGGATCTAATCGCGGCGGTTGGCTACTGTAAACTGACTGAAAGAAACTCGCAAAGTGTTGAGCACTCTCTTTGTCTGACAAATGCACCCCATCCTTTATAATGGCTGTTCTATTTACGGCGTATTTTTTCGATCGTATGTCTTGCCAAAACGGTTTAGGATCTTTTCCCAACTGACACTGGATTTTTAATTGATATTGTTTATGCGCTGTTTCTATCAGTTTTTTTGTAATTGCCCTGTACTTTGAATACTCCTCGTAATGTGTGTCGAGTTTTGTTCTTTACGAACACGATAACGTTTTTACGTATCTTGATGACGTCATCATAGTGGGCACGTCACTACAAAGCCATAACGAAAAACTTAAGCTAGTATTCGAGCGCTTTAAATTGCATAATCTTAAAATCCAATTAGATAAGTCGGAGTTTCTACAAAAACAGGTTAACTTTTTAGGACATAAATTAACTGACCAAGGACTACAACCCAACAAAGACAAGATCAAAGCAGTTCTAAATTTCCCTATTCCCTAAACACAAAAAGACATAAAGTCATGTCTAGGACTAGTGGGATACTATCGAAAGTTTATTAAAGACTTTGCTAAGTTGACAAAACCCTTAACATCATACCTTAAAAAGAAAGCAAAAGTTGTACACACAGACGAATTTTTAGACGCAGTTAACAAATGTAAACAGATTTTGACTAATGCTCAAATCCTCCAATACTCAGACTTTGACAAACCATTTATCCTGACAACTGACGCATCAGACTTTGCTTTAGGCGCAGTTTTATCCCAAGGCAATGTTGGTTCAGATAAACCAACAGCCTTCGCATCTAGAACACTGTCAGAAACCGAGACTCGATACTCTACCATCGAAAAAGCGTTATTGGGCATAGTTTGGGCTATCAAATACTTTAGACCCTATTTGTACGGTCGTAAATTTACAATATATACAGACCATAGACCCCTTACATGGTTAATGTAATTAAAAGACCCCAACTCAAAATTAACCCGTTGGAAATTAAAGCTAGTAGAATACGGCTATAAAGTAGTTTATAAAAAAGGCAAACAAAATACTAACGCTGATGCATTATCCAGAGTCAAAATTTTTCACAAGAGCATAGACTCATTAGCTGTCAATTTAGATGATAATGACGACGACAATATCATAAACAGAATATTTGATAATGCCCGTAGAGAGGCGGAGATGACAAGTAACCCAGTTGACAATAACGATATACCGAACGATAATGACACCGATATAGAAACTAGCTTTTGCCCGCCGCTTCGCGCGCATTAAATTCGGGGTAACACAAATCTACTTTCAGTCTCAAGTTGTGTGAAGGCACTCCTAATTATTCTAGACTTCAGAAACTCTATAGGGTACAAAGTATCTCGGTCAGTATCCATGACATTATCTACCGAAAGATACATAATAACATCACCCTGCATACAATCAAGCGTCAAAGCCATGTTCTAATACATGTCCAATATATATCTATAAACATTTTCGCATTTATAATATTAGTAGGGAAAATCGTTTCAGCCGTTTAAGCGTAGTATATAATTTATTATAGTATATATATGCGAACAATTTAATCACCGTGCACAATATGACATTATGTATGATGTGACAGCACTGACAGTTATGCGAAAGCACATGCGCAGCACTCAATTATTAGCGCATGCGTTCTTACTTCCAAGAGGTAAATTTATGCCGTACAAAGTTCTACCCTTCCTACAATCCCTCTCAGTTTCATTTTTGCAACTTATGGTAGCCTATGTCCTTCTCCATGGTCCAATATATCTCTATATTAAATTTGAACAAAATCGGTTCAGCCGTTTTAGCGTGAAAACAGAACATACATACATACACACTTTCGAATTTATAATATTAGTAGGGATTAAGTATATTATATATTTTTTTTTATATTTGATACAAATCTCCTTTATTGGGCGTATACTTCCATAATGTTCATTTTAAATGTTTAAGAAATAAAACTGCAAAAAGTATTTACACATACAAACTACTTAGGTACTCAAAACTTACTCAAAATGTTATCCGGTATCTGTGTCATTTCACTAGAGTGGCCAATATGGCGACTGTGATTTGTCTGTCAGAACCATTAGAATTTAACGAAATACTCGACAATCCAAATTTTGCGGATATATGTTGTCGACTCGAAATATTTATTTTTTAATGTTTTATTATTCAGGTAAGGTTTTGATGTACTCATTGACGAAATTATTAAAATGAGATTTGACACTGCGATAGCAGCGCAGTCCTTCAGTTCCAATGTGAAACATGCCAAAATCTACAAATACTTACAAATTAAAAATTAAGTAAATTAACATTTGTCAGTGGACTAAATTGTGAATCTAAACCATTCTCAAGTCTCCTTGAACACACACAAAAAATTTCATCAAGATCGGTCCAGTCATTTAAGAGGAGTTCAGTGACATACACACGCACACAAGAAATAATATTAAGATAAGAAGTGTTAACCCCTCACAAACTGACAGAGAAACTGACTCAATGAGTGTTGTAACAGGTAATCCCGATCAATTAGTGTCTACTACCCATACACAGCCTGACAATGAAAATGACGGTATCCCTATCTTATCGGACGCAATTGACAGACAATTGAAACAATTTTACATCCGTTCTACCCCAGGTTCTGTGTATAGAGTAGAAAATAGATTTACTAACTCTTGAACTGTAATTAAAGACGTCTTTATCCCGGTTAATAATACTGAATCCGAAATCGTCAAGTTTTTGAAGGAACACATAATAGCAGACCGTATTTTTCACTGTTATTTCTACGATGAAAGTTTATATTTAGCATTTTCTAGAGTATATACTACAATATTTAACGATAGAGGACCTAAATTAATAAGATGCACAACTCGGGTTACACTTGTTGAAAATAAAACGGAACAGCAAGAACTTATAAAGCGATACCACGAAGGGAAATCATCGCATAGAGGAATTCAGGAGACTTACAAACTGTAACGTAATACTTCTACGTATTGCGTTATAATATCTCGCAGGCGCTTAACGCCAGCTTAGCCGCAGAGCGTTCGCAATATTACCAAATATGGTCGTGTTCACTGGCCAAAGGCAGCTGTGAGTCATAGGGTCATGCCTATATAAGATGGGTGCGCGTTGTAGAACGAACACCTTCCCTCGAGGTCGGAACGCTGCCGCTACACCTTGTGATTATTCTACATTCTACTACTGTCCCGCTGGAGTTCTCTCTACGGGCTGTCGTTCTCTCTACGGGCTGACGTTCTCTCTACGGGCTGACGTTCTCCCCACGAGCTGTCTTCACCCTACGTGCTTCAGGCCACGAGCTGCTGGCGGCGTGCCGCTACTAGCCGGCCGCCACCCAAGCCCCTGTTCCTGCCTACGAGCTCCAACAGCCAGGCCACGGACGCCTGAGCCTAACCGCTCGGCCCACATCGGCTGCACCGCCTGAGACCCGCTCAGCCTGAACCTCGACCACCGAGCTGCCTGCGCAGCGCACCTTGGCCAGCTCATCGGCGACCCTACAAGCAGCTACTCTGCGAGCGTCGGAGAGCAGCAGGAGTCTACACTCCAGCCCTCAGGCCAGTGCTTACCTAGTTCGGTCATACTGTATGTAAGCGGTAGTGAGACATAATTAAGAACCTGTTCAGCCTAGCAGTGTTTCTCTTGAACCCCGATATCCTACCTGAGATCCTCCGTCTCAGTGGCGCCCAACTCTATTTGTCTCACTTCCAATTACTGCAATTGTGCTTGTTTAGGAGGTCAGTCTTTGTAAACGAGGAGGTGCAGACATCAGCGAACCGGTACGTACTATTTAACTTGTGTATATCTGTGTATTGCTGTCTATCTTCGATTTCTATTCTTGTATACCTATTATGTGTTATCTTACTATTGCTTAATTCAAATTTCAACTACCGATTCCCTACGTAACAGTTCGCAATTTGAAATAACCGTTTTTTATTTATGCAAATCACTTATCTATTGTCTACATTTTTACACCGAATCGTCGTAGTTTCCTTGTAAAGCAGAACGATTGCACACAGAGGGCTGTAATATACTTACGTTTCTTTTCTATCATACACTTCATTTCATCATGAGCACTAACCCTATTAAGTACTTCCTACATAATAAAAATGAATTGGGCTATGAGGTCGCTATTCGCGGAGAGGAGCCGGCTACCTCTGTTCTAGGTTTACGGAAGCAGCTACCTAAACTACTCGAGCTGATTCCGAATGACGAAATCCTAGAGTCAGGCCTAGACATAGCAGACGACTTCAAGGGAGCTGACCTGTCAGTTTTCGATTTAGATTCGCGAATCTCTTCCCTTAAGGAACTATACGACCACAACCTGGCGAAGCGAACTACGGCTTTGCACAATCAGGTCTACCACAGATTGGGCAGATAAGACAAATCCGAACCTAAATACGGCAAGAAAATATCCGACCTGACTGAACGCTTTCGGATGCTGTCGACGGAGCTATCTAAGATAGAACACTCGAATGTTCCGTCGGCGGAAGTCGGAGACACGATGACTTGCACAGGCAGCGTCGACTCCGGTAACTGTCCACAGTGAGCATTTGAGAGTTGGCGAACTATCGAAACTCAAATTCGACGGAAGAGGCTGCGTTCGCGAATTTCTAAAACGCGTGACGGAATATAGGACGGTTAGAAATCTACCTGCCAATAGATTACTCGATTACGCGTCCGAAATTTTTACGGGTAATGCGTTACACTGGTTTCGCGGTGTTAAAAATTTCATTTCTACATGGGACGAACTAGGTAGTAAACTCACAGCTGATTTTACACCGTACGACTATGATTATAAACTTTTAGCCGAGATTCGTAATCGTACTCAAGGGCAAACTGAGGGTATAATCATCTATGTATCAATTATGTTCCAACTTTTTGCGAGATTGTCACCGAACACGGTACTAACCGAACATGAAAAACTAAATATATTGCTTCACAATATTAGACCGTGTTATTCTACTGTACTAGCTTCATGTACTACGGCTATAAACACTATAGACACTCTTAAAACACTTTGCCTAAACTATGAGAGGTTCACATAGTATCTTCTTGGGTTTACGCGAATGTTACACATTGAAATTAAACTACAGTTTACGGATTTTATCGCGTTGTATTGGTTTCACTAAGTTATTACATTTGAAACTAAATATCTAGAAACTATATTTTTAATTTATTACTAGCCGACGTTTCGAATTCTTTACAGAATTCATGTTCACGGCAGACTGAGGTGATATTTGTCTTTTTCTTGAATGTATAAGTTATCTCAAAGTACCCGAACTTTTTTCAACTACTGGTGTTACTATTTACGCAGAATGAGCTCACAGTGTCCTTAGGTCTTCTGGTGACTTTGTCCTTCTTGGGTTTCATTAGCCTTATGACAGGGTCCCAAGCTGGAGGAACATTCCAACCATCTTCCCTATTGAAATTAGGGTGTTTTTTTTATTTCAATAGCCTCTCGTATCATCCTTGGAAGATAACGATGTTCTTTTGCGAGTATCTGTGGTTCATCAAATCGCAGGTAGTGGTTGGGTCCTTGTTCCACATGTTCACACACAGCAGACTTTGTTGAGCGTTTATGTTTTATGTCAGCTATATGTTCTTTGAGTCGAATGCCTATGCTTCTCTTGGTTTGTCCAATGTATGAGAGCCCACATTCACAGTCAATTTTGTAGACACCGGCCTCTTGCAAGGGTAACTGACACTTGACAGATGGTAATAATTGACTGATCTTCGTTGGCGGCTTGTAGTAAGTTTTGATAGAAGCTCGCTTCAAGATGTAGCCAATTTTGTCGGTCACGCCCTTGATGTATGGGAGGACAGCAGGTTGTCTTTCTACTGTGGCTGGTTTTTCTTTCTTCTGGGATCTGTGACAGTGGCGCGGCGGTCGGAGCTTGTTGTCTTGCAGAACTTGCCTGACATGTTGAAGCTCAGCGTCCAGGTGTTTCTTGTCACAGATCCCGCGGGCTCTCTGAAACAGAGACATTCCTACAGTAGCTAACTGTTTAGGTTGGTGGTGAGATTCACCGTTTAAGTACCAATTTGTATGGGTCTTTTTCGTATACACAGTATGGCTTAAGGAGTTGTTTTTATTCCTGATGACAAGTACATCTAAGAAAGCTAAAGACTTGTTTGCCTCTAATTCCATTGTGAATTGTATTTGGTTATTAATAGAATTAAGATGGTTTAGGAAAGCATTAACACTATCTGTTGGTAAAATTGTGAAAGTGTCATCTACATACCGCTTGTAGAACCTCGGTGTGATGGTGGCAGTCTGCAGGGCTCGCGCCTCGAAGTCCTCCATGAAGATGTCAGCGACAACAGGCGATACTGGAGAGCCCATTGCCACACCGTCTACTTGTATGTAGTATTTCTTGTCCCATAACAGATAGCCCGTTGTCAGGCAGTGTTTGAGTATTTCTGCATATTCCTCAGGCATGTTGTTTTCTGTCAGCTTCCTTCTAGTAATTTCTGACAGTCATGTACTGGTATGCATGTGAATAATGACTGTATATCAAAACTAACCATAGTTTCCTTGTCAGAGAGATGTAGGTGTTTGATTTCACTGACAAAATGGTAGGAATCTTTCACATGTGCTCTCGTATTGCCTCTGAGCGGTGAGAGAATGTTTGCCATGTGTTGAGCCAGTCTGTAAGTTGGTGCGCCTATCTGACTAACTATCGGGCGCAGAGGAGCGTTTTCCTTGTGTAATTTTGGTAGCCCATACATTTGAGGAGGTTTTACACACGATGGTATTAAATATTTCACGTCCAAATTAAGTTTTTAGGAGTATTTCCTAACAATATCACAAGTTTGCTTGAGTATTTTGTTCGTAGGGTCTGACTTAACCAACTTGTAGGTATTTTCATCCGACAAAAGATGTTCAATTTTTTGTTTATACTCGGACGTGTCCATCACTACCGTTGCATTTCCTTTATCTGTTCGGAGTACTGTAAGTTCAGGCCTAGCTTGTAAGTTCTTCAGTGCGAGATATTCGGTCTTAGGTAGATTCCTTGCCGGCACTTTCGATTGACGTAATACAGCAGAAACGTCCTGTCGTATGGCCTCGAAATCTTTCTTACTCACATTGTTCTTGAATAGGCAAGCCTCAACGTTGCAAATAATGGTTTCATACGGTATTCTTGATGGAGTTATCGCGTAATTTAAACCTCTGCTAAGCACTTTCTCGGTATTTTCATCTAACGTGTGTTTTGACAGATTGACAAGCGTTTGTCTATGGGCGGACGGTAGCGTGTGATTGGTCCGTGTGAAAACGTTCTGTTTCATGTTGTACTGGTCATTTGATTTTTGTTGTAATTTTTCAAATTTTTGAATTTTGTTACGTTTACACGCATAATATTTTGATGTTTCTCTGTTGTTTATTGCATCTATGCATTGTTTAAAATCAAATGAAGTTGTCAATCTGTATATTTCGTTAGATAAATTCTCAACATTTTTATTTATTCTGCGTAAGTCAGCTCGGTGTTCATGGATCTTTTGTATGAGTAACTTTTGACTTGCCTGTTTTAAGATCTTAGCGCTCCCACGTATGTCCTTCTTGGCTGATATCTTGCAGCATGTAGGGATGAGATCGTAATCCCGGCATCTCTTCAAGAAATTTTAAGATGTTATGTATCTTGCGCGCTTGGTTTGTAGATCTTCTAACCGGCGTATTTTTGTTGCTGTATTTTTGTTGCTGTTTCCAGTCCGTACTGGTTCACATAGTATCTTCTTGGGTTTACGCGAATGTTACACATTGAAATTAAACTACAGTTTACGGATTTTATCGCGTTGTATTGGTTTCACTAAGTTATTACATTTGAAACTAAAGATCTAGAAACTATATTTTTAATTTATTACTAGCCGACGTTTTGAATTCTTTACAGAATTCATGTTCACGGCAGACTGAGGTGATATTTGTCTTTTTCTTGAATGTATAAGTTATCTCAAAGTACCCGAACATTTTTCAATTACTGGTGTTACTATTTACGCAGAATGAGCTCACAGTGTCCTTAGGTCTTCTGGTGACTTTGTCCTTCTTGGGTTTCATTAGCCTTATGACAGGGTCCCAAGCTGGAGGAACATTCCAACCATCTTCCCTATTGAAATTAGGGTGTTTTTTAATTTCAATAGCCTCTCGTATCATCCTTGGAAGATAACGATGTTCTTTTGCGAGTATCTGTGGTTCATCAAATTGCAGGTAGTGGTTGGGTCCTTGTTCCACATGTTCACACACAGCAGACTTTGTTGAGCGTTTATGTTTTATGTCAGCTATATGTTCTTTGAGTCGAATGCCTATGCTTCTCTTGGTTTGTCCAATGTATGAGAGCCCACATTCACAGTCAATTTTGTAGACACCGGCCTCTTGCAAAGGTAACTGACACTTGACAGATGGTAATAATTGACTGATCTTCGTTGGCGGCTTGTAATAAGTTTTGATAGAAGCTCGCTTCAAGATGTAGCCAATTTTGTCGGTCACGCCCTTGATGTATGGGAGGACAGCAGGTTGTCTTTCTACTGTAACTGGTTTTTCTTTTTCTGGGATCTGTGACAGTGGCATTTTGTCAGTGAAATCAAACACCTACATCTCTCTGACAAGGAAACTATGGTTAGTTTTGATATACAGTCATTATTCACATGCATACCAGTACATGACTGTGTAGAAATTACTAGAACGAAGCTGACAGAAAACAACATGCCTGAGAAATATGCAGAAATACTCAAACACTGCCTGACAACGGGCTATCTGTTATGGGACAAGAAATACTACATACAAGTAGACGGTGTGGCAATGGGCTCTCCAGTATCGCCTGTTGTCGCTGACATCTTCATGGAGGACTTCGAGGCGCGAGCCCTGCAGACTGCCACCATCACACCGAGGTTCTACAAGCGGTATGTAGATGACACTTTCACAATTTTACCAACTGATAGTGTTAATGCTTTCCTAAACCATCTTAATTCTATTAATAACCAAATACAATTCACAATGGAATTAGAGGCAAACAAGTCTTTAGCTTTCTTAGATGTACTTGTCATCAGGAATAAAAAGAACTCCTTAAGCCATACTGTGTATAGGAAAAAGACCCATACAAATTGGTACTTAAACGGTGAATCTAACCACCAACCTAAACAGTTAGCTACTGTAGGAATGTCTCTGTTTCAGAGAGCCCGCGGGATCTGTGACAAGAAACACCTGGACGCTGAGCTTCAACATGTCAGGCAAGTTCTGCAAGACAACAAGCTCCGACCGCCGCGCCACTGTCACAGATCCCAGAAGAAAGAAAAACCAGCCACAGTAGAAAGACAACCTGCTGTCCTCCCATACATCAAGGGCGTGACCGACAAAATTGGCTACATCTTGAAGCGAGCTTCTATCAAAACTTACTACAAGCCGCCAACGAAGATCAGTCAATTATTACCATCTGTCAAGTATCAGTTACCTTTGCAAGAGGCCGGTGTCTACAAAAGTGACTGTCAATGTGGGCTCTCATACATTGGACAAACCAAGAGAAGCATAGGCATTCGACTCAAAGAACATATAGCTGACATAAAACATAAACGCTCAACAAAGTCTGCTGTGTGTGAACATGTGCAACAAGGACCCAACCACTACCTGCGATTTGATGAACCACAGATACTCGCAAAAGAACATTGTTTTATTCCAAGGATGATACGAGAGGCTATTGAAATTAAAAAACATCCTAATTTCAATAGGGAAGATGGTTGGAATGTTCCTCCAGCTTGGGACCCTGTCATTAGGCTAATGAAACCCAAGAAGAACAAAGTCACCAGAATACCTAAGGACACTGTGAGCTCATTCTGCGTAAATAGTAACACCAGTAGTTGAAAAATGTTCGGGTACTTTGAGATAACTTATACATTCAAGAAAAAGACAAATATCACCTCAGTCTGCCGTGAACATGAATTCTGTAAAGAATTCGAAACGTCGGCTAGTAATAAATTAAAAATATAGTTTCTAGATCTTTAGTTTTAAATGTAATAACTTAGTGAAACCAATACAACGCGATAAAGTCCATAAACTGTAGTTTAATTTCAATATGAGAGGTTCCAGTGTTTAAGTTCACAATTTCACGAACCTAGTTACCCTACGTCTAACACAGTAGCACCTGATTTAGCTTACATAAATAAAAAGGACACGCACGGTCACTATAATAGTTCACAGTACTATAAACCGTCTAAACTATAAAACTACGCTTCTGTCACATCTGTAAATGTCGAACCGAACGATACACCTGTGCCTTACCTACAACGCTATAATGTCGACGTGATATTTAAATCAGCTGTTCCTACAACAATAACTAATTAGAGGTCTGTGTTCTGCCCGCGATGCCGTTCAACTGATTACTCACTAGGGACGTGCAAGCGTAACCGTTATCCGATATGTTTTAAGTGTAGCCTTAGGGATGTCACGTTCGTAAATTGTTCTAACTGTAAAAAAAAATCTTTTTCAAAAAACTAATTTACTCGGATCGTAGTTCGTCAAATAAGATGACAAAACCTACCGTTTGTACATCTTCTAAACCTACACAAAGAAGACTGGAAAAATTGGCTGAACACTCTAAAAGTGTATTTTCCTAGTTATTCTGTGGCTGCGATCCGTGATCAAAAACCTAATACTGATTTTCGACCCTATGTTAATGTAACCATTAAGAATCTACTCCTTACTGGGTTACTTGACTCAGGTTCTGCCGTGACTATATTGGGCAATAATTCTCATATAGGAATTATTCCTAAAACGAATCTCCTTTTGAATAAGTGTGACAACCCTACTATATTTTTTCGATCGGCTGGTGGTCATAGTTTGACACCGATCGGCTTTATCAACCTACCCACCATACATACATATCGTCACGACTTTTATCCCCGAAGGGGTAGGCAGAGGTGTATTTCTACACCCACTTTTCGCCAGATATACTTTAGTCCCACGTAATAAGGGGCGAGCCTATTGCCGTACCGGGCACATTTCCAGACTCCATGCTGCTACTGAGAATTTCGTGACAGAAAAACCCAATAACACTGCCCGACCCAGGAATCGAACCCGGGACCTCCCGATCCCACGCGCACATTTATGCCGCGAGACCAACGAGGCAGTCGTATAGGGTTTGATGTCGAGTTTTCCGTCTCTACGCAAAGATGGTATTTGCATCGTGTCATCCCTTAGTCGCCTCTTACTACACCCACGGGCAGATAGGGGGTGGTGACACTTGTATTCTATGCCGTCAACCACACGGCTCACCTACCCACCACTTCTGAAAATAAAACTTATAACTTAAAAGCGTACGTAATTCCAAAAGTTACTAGTTCGTTTATTTTAGGTATTGACTTCTGGAAAAGATTTAAATTGTTACCAAATTATATTTACTCTGTCTCTTTAGCTAATAATGACCCTCGTAGTAATTCCTTACCTAATAAATGTAATGTTGCCTTACAATCCTACAATGAGCTTGATGACTACCAAAAACGTTTAGCGGATAAGATGATTAAGCAATTCGAATGTATATCTTCCGAGAAGAAAGGCCTTGGACGTACCCATTTAGTCGAGCATCGTTGGTTCGGCGTTACACCGAAACCGTAGGGTTCTAGGCGACTTGGAGCAGGAAAATGGACTGTATTAGGGCGAGTTCTGGGTCGCCTAGAAAGGAATAAGGGAAGAGGAGATTGAGTGGGTATAGGATATTTCAAGGATGGAGGGCACCTACCTTATACAACCTTCTTCGTTTCCGTAGGGCAGTCTCCTGGTGGTTTCGTGATGCAGCTGCTTGTTTTCACTTCACTCACGAGCGGGTTTTCCTTGATGGAAGCGGTAAATCACATACAGCGGTGCGGCGCGGAGCGGTATGGTATCGCGGCCACGTTCTCAGCGAACGGAATGTCCTCGACTGTCACTCGCGTCGACGAATCAGGCGAAAGGCAGTGCCTCTTCCAGGGATTGGGAGACAGGGACGGAAATATGATATCGCTCGCACTAGACAAGCGTGGAACGATTGATGTTGATGCGATTAGTTATGGATAGGAAGGTAGATGGCGCTACCATATCCCCCCGGCCCTAAAGGGTTGCCTTTAAAAAAAATAGAATTGAACTTAGCTATGTTGGGTGTACTACCGCATAACCCCTCAATAGGCTAAGACAGCGATATGACAATAAAATTAATCTAAACTAACTTTAGCGAAAACTACCAACGCAATAATAGCGAAAACTACTAACTAAATACTTAAACTAAGAGGTAGGTCCAACTTCAGGCTAGATCTCACTGAGTTGGAAGCGGACGCGAGTTGATCAGTGCCTCGACTGCAAGGACAGTTAAAGGCTCTTCGTAAGAGAGGATCTGTTGACCTATAGCTTTGAAGAGATGCGTTTAAATTACTTTGACCATGCTTGCTCAACATCCACCGAAATGTGGTGATGCTGGTGGAATAAACTTCCAGTCAATATGATCTATGGAGAGTTCTTCCTGAAGACGAGTACGATAACTCGCGACGTGATTGAAACAAGTAGCGGGAACAAGTTCAATCAATTTACTAACGCGGTTGGCGACAAAAGTCTGCCAGCGGTGAGGAGAAGAATAAATCCTAGCGAGCACTACCTTGGAGTCGGAAAATGCGTATATTTATTAATAGAGTGGTGGGGCAAAACTGTGTCTTGAACCTTGCGGAGCAACTGAGACAGCAGAAGGGCCGCGCACAACTCCAGTCTCGCAACCGAAATGGTTTTAACAGGCGAGACCTTAGACTTGGCACAAACTAACTGCACCGAGTAGTTAGAACCAATGCGGACTTGCAGATATACGACTCCGCCGTAAGCACGCTCGCTGGTGTCAGCGAAACCTATCAAGTTGATGGTACATCCATCTACCAACCCAAGATGACGCGGAATAGTAACTTGATTGAGCGCGGTAAGCTCAATACAAAACTGGCCCCAAACGGCGACAATATGGTCAGGGGGTGTTTCATCCCACTCACACTTTGATAGCAAAAGCTCTTTGATCAAGAGCTTGGCGAACAAAATTGTGGGAGCCACAAAACCCATTATGTCCCATAGTCGAGCCACTGTGGACAGCATAGTGCGTTTGGTGCACTTATCATCTGGTGGTGAGACGTCAAACCGAAAACTATCACAGGATTTGTCCCAGCGTAAACCGAGAACCTTATGCGGTACAGACTTCTCAAACTCAATGTCTGGAGAAGCTTTATGAGAATCTGGTATGCATGCGAGTACCTCCTTAGAGTTGCTTGTCCATTTGACAAGATCAAACTGGCCTCGCTTGAATAGCTGAATAAGCTCTTCACAAAGCGAAATTGCTAGCGGAGCGGGTATGACATTACAGGCAATGTCATCTATATACAAAGCGGATGTGTAGTATAGTATAGTGTAGCGTAGCGTAGCTTACCATAGCATAGCGTAGCATAGCATAGCATAGCGTAGCATAGCATAGCGTAGCGTAGCATAGCATAGCATAGCATAGCATAGCTAATTAGTGCTTTATCTTACACACAGTTTTAGCACCCACCTTGATCTCTTGAAGAGCAGAACAACAACAAGACGTAATACAATGAGAAGTATGTAACGTAGGTACGGTACCCATAATCACATACCCAAGTACCGTCTTAATAGCGGGCGGTAAATCATATCGCTCACTACGTACTATTTTAGTTAGTAGCAAGTGCGGAAATATTGAAGCTCCGATCAAAAGATCAATGCCTGCCGGATTCGCAAACTCCGCGTCGGCTAGCGGTAATGATTCGAGATGAGTGAGTGATGCTACGTCTACATTAGCGTTCGGCAATGCGTCCGTGATACGCTCCACGATAAGCGAAGAAATGTTAAAATTAATATTCCTATCAAAACGCGAATGTATTTTAATATCTACGGAACCCTTGCAATGTTTTTCTGATCCGCCTATCCCTTTGACGGTTGAGTTAGTATTTTTAAAGTTATTCCATAATCCGAGGCGTTTGAAGCATTCCGATGTTATTAGATTGGTCTGAGATGCGCTATCTAGCAGACAACGTACCATGTGCAGCGACCCATTAACATCATAAACGATAACTTGCGCCGTCGCTAACAGAACAGTCTTAGACGCCATACATCGCGTTTTGGCCCTGCGCGGATCATTATAGATGCGTGAGTGCCGTCCTCGCGTGCGCGTCGCCCGCGCAATGGATGTCATACACAACGATACTTCTTCGCCCTCAGACGCGGAAGGCGCAGCTACCGTGTTCTGCACTTGCGACGTACTCGTAAGTGTGTCAAGGTTAGCGGCTTGACTTTTACAACCGACAACCGGTTATTTTTATCGAAATGTAACAGTGTATGATGTTTTTGTTTACACGAGCGACATCTCGTTCTACTGGAACAATTACTCGTTTTATGTTTTATGCTTAAGCAATTAATGCAAGCTTTGTTATCTTTTACGCTTTTAAAACGAGTAATTGGATTTAAATCATTAAAGGTGGGACACTTATAGTAATGGTCGTGCACTATATTACTGCACAGACACTTCTGTGAATGATTACTATTAGATGCCGAACATGTTACGTAAGATTGTAGATTAGGGACCGAGTTATTATTACTATTTCGCGATTTATTCAACCTTTGTTTGTTGTTGTTAGTGTTAGACGGGCCAGGTGAACCAGATTGCGTATTATGAAATATTCGACACTGATCTTTTATGAACGAAATAAAACTATCTAGTGTAGGTATTTTATTATTGCGTTCCGTCATCTCGAATGCGCGAATTGTATCAGTGTCAAACTTTTTTAAAGCGAGTTGAAGCAACATAAAGTCGGAAAGATCTTCTAATTTTAAATTCCTAAGAGAATTAACCGCGGTAACGAAGTTATCAATAAACAGCTGGAAATTCGAGACAGACGCGTTGCCGGACAGTTTGAGATTTAAAGCTTGGTCAAAGTACGTAGACGCTAGGACGCGCGTGTCCTGATATCTGTCAAGTAGTGACTGAAATATGACCTGATAATTCTCAGCACTGGGTGTGACACCTGCAAATACGGACTGGGCCTTCGGTGACAGTTTACCTATTAAATAGTACAACCTGTCAGCATCTGTCAGACAACCATTATTGTGCACTGTAGACTTAAAACTCGCATAGAATAACGGCCAATTTCGTATATCTCCGTCAAACGACATAATCTCGATTGGCGGTAATCTCGGTTTGCGAGCAACGGGCTCTGCTGAACATTTACCCTCCAATTGCGATTGTATACGCTTAATAATACAATAAAGATCTTCGAATGAGGTATACGCCTGATAGTTCGGTTTTTCATCAGGATTGATAGAAAGTAATCTTGCGTTATAATCGTCTAACAACGTATTCGTATGAAAATCTGTTCGAATACTATCTACTGTTATACAATAACTGAGAAATGCTTCGCTATTACTGTCAGACAAAGATGCGGTTTTTGAGCATTCATAGATGTTTTGAATGCGCTCAAATAAAATATTGCGTTTCGCTTCCAAGATTGTCATCTCTTTGTCTTCCGACACGCGTGACTTCTTTTGTTGTGACATGCTTACGTAAGTATAAGCTAATGAAACCGAAACAAAATAAGAATATCTAATGTATCTATTATTTTACCTAAGTAGGCTAAGTAGGCAACACCTTAGAGCCGAGGAATTAAAGTTGATTGAAATATGAGATTTATAAGACAACTATGATAGTTGCAGAAATAATAATTTAATAAGTAGGTAGCTACATAAAAGTTTACTTACTAATGCGGGCGGAAATAACCATGTGACGGTTATGTGAATATATTAGGAGTATAGCTAGGTGCTATAACTGCCTAGGTATAGCGGTATAACGTATAAAACGTAAATGAATCCGGCTCGAAGGACCAAAAAAATGGTTCGGCGTTACACCGAAACCGTAGGGTTCTAGGCGACTTGGAGCAGGAAAATGGACTGTATTAGGGCGAGTTCTGGGTCGCCTAGAAAGGAATAAGGGAAGAGGAGATTGAGTGGGTATAGGATATTTCAAGGATGGAGGGCACCTACCTTATACAACCTTCTTCGTTTCCGTAGGGCAGTCTCCTGGTGGTTTCGTGATGCAGCTGCTTGTTTTCACTTCACTCACGAGCGGGTTTTCCTTGGTGGAAGCGGTAAATCACATACAGCGGTGCGGCGCGGAGCGGTATGGTATCGCGGCCACGTTCTCAGCGAACGGAATGTCCTCGACTGTCACTCGCGTCGACGAATCAGGCGAAAGGCAGTGCCTCTTCCAGGGAGTGGGAGACAGGGACGGAAATATGATATCGCTCGCACTAGACAAGCGTGGAACGATTGATGTTGATGCGATTAGTTATGGATAGGAAGGTAGATGGCGCTACCAATCGTATTGATACAGGTGACTCACTGCCAATACGTCAGCGATACTATCGTCTGCCACCAGAAAAATTTCGTGTTATTATTGAGGAACTAGACGAGTTGCTTAAACTCGGAGTCATAGAACCGTGTGAAAGCCCATGGTCTTCGCCTATCCTATAAACGCCTAAGAAAGATGGTAAATTAAAATTTTGTTAAGACAGCCGAAAACTAAACTCGGTTACACGTAAGAATGTGTACAAACTACCGTATGTTTCCGAAATCCTAGATAACCTAAAAAATGCTAGATTCCTAAGTAGTATTGATCTATCTAAGTCTTTTTGGCAGACGCCCATTCGGAGTAGCGATCGGGACAAGACCGCGTTCTACGTACCTACCCGTGGAACATTCAGATTTGTTACTATGCCGTTCGGCTTAACCAATGCGACGGCTACGCAACAAAGATTGGTCGATCAATTATTTACAAATAGTCTAGAGTTCGAAAACGCGGTATTCGTATTCTTATACGATATTTGTATTATAGGAAAAGATTTTGATCATTACATCCAGCTGTTATCTAAAGTATACGCGAAACTAAAATCAGCTAACTTAACTATTAATTTAGAAAAGTCACATTTCTTTAGAAACGAATTAAAATACTTGGGTTACGTAGTCAATTCTAAAGGTCTTCACGTAGATCCTAGTAAGGTGGAAGCAATAATGAACGATCCTGAACCTACAAATAAAAAGGAGGTAAAACGGTTTTTGGGTACCGCATCTTGGTACCGTAGATTTATACCTAATTTTAGTTCAATTGCAGGGCCTCTAAATAAACTTACTTCTACCATAATATTTTCTTGGGTTTACGCGAATGTTACAGATTGAAATTAAACTACAGTTTACGGATTTTATCGCGTTATATTGGTTTCAATTGTTATTACATTTAAACCGAATGATCTAGAAACTACATTTTTATTACTAGCCGACGTTTCGAATTCTTTACAGGATTCATGTTCACGGCAGACTGAGATGGTATTTGTCTTTGTCTTGAATTTAAAAGTTATTTCAAAGTACCCGAACATTTTTCAACTATTGGTGTTACTATCTACGCAGAATGTGCTCACTGTGTCTTGATGTCTTCTGGTGACTTTGTCCTTCTTGGGTTTCATTAGCCTGATAACAGGGTCCCAAGCTGGAGGAACATTCCAACCATCTTCCCTATTGAAATTAGGATGTTTTTTAATTTCAATAGCTTCTCGTATCATTCTTGGAATAAAGCGGTGTTCTTTTGCGAGTATCTGTGGTTTATCAAATCGCAGGTAATGGTTGGTTCCTTGTTCTACATGTTCACACACAGCAGACTTCGTCGAGCGTTTGTGTTTAATGTCAGCTATATGTTCCTTTAGTCGAATGCCTATGCTTCTCTTGGTTTGTCCAATGTATGAGAGCCCACACTCACAGTCTATCTTGTAAACCCCGGCCTCTTGTAAGGGTAACTGACTCTTGACAGATGGTAATAATTGGCTTATCTTTGTTGGCGGCTTGTAGAAAGTTTTGATTGAAGCTCGCTTCAAGATGTAGCCAATCTTGTCGGTCACGCCCTTGATGTATGGGAGGACAGCAGGGTGTCTCTCTACTGTGGCTGGCTTGTTCTTCGGGGATCTGTGACGTTGGCGCGGCGGTCGGAGCTTGTTGTCTTGCAGAACTTGCTTGACATGTTGAAGCTCGGCGTCCAGGTGTTTCTTGTCACAGATCCCCCGGGCTCTCTGAAACAAAGAAATTCCTACGGTAGCTAACTGTTTAGGATGGTGGTGAGATTCACCGTTTAAGTACCTATTTGTATGTGTCTTTTTCCTATACACAGTGTGGCGCAAAGAGTTGTTTTTGTTCCTGATAACAAGTACATCTAAGAAAGCTAAAGAATTGTTTGCCTCTAATTCCATTGTAAATTTTATCTGGTTGTGAATAGAATTAAGATGGTCTAGGAATACATTAACACTATCTGTTGGTAAAATTGTAAAGTGTCATCTACATACCGCTTGTAGAACCTCGGTGTGTGGATTCTAGAGCATTCGGTTTAAATGTAATAACAAGTGAAACCAATATAACGCGATAAAATCCGTAAACTGTAGTTTAATTACTTCTACCAGTAAAAAGGCTGCTCCTTTTTTGTGGTCGGAGGAAGCTAACAACTCATTTATTTAACTCAAACGCCTGTTATCTACCGCACCTATTCTTTCTTGTCTGGATTATAACAAACCGTTCGAAGTGCACACGGATGCTAGTGACTATGACGTAGAGGCTTTACTCACACAAACTACTGACGGTGTGGTGTATCCTAAAGCTAATATGAGCAAATCCTTGTCTGCACAGGAACATAATTATAGTATCACGGAACGGGAGGCGCTAGCTGTTTTAGTCGCGGTAGAACATTGGCGATGTTACTTAGATAACGGTTTGAAATTCACTGTATACACAGATCACTCAGCCTTAAAATGGTTTTTAAATTTTTAGTAACCCTACGGGTCGCTTAGCGAGATGGGGGGTGCGTCTGTCTTCTTTTAATTTTGATGTGAAACATCGCCGCGACGCGGATAACGTCATACCCGACGCACTATCGCGGGCAAGTGCCGTGTCGGCTATTGATACTAACACTGATAATGATACTACCGTAACCTCGGATTAGTGATATACTACTATCTACAATGGCTGTAAAAACTCACCTACATCTTTTCCTAACTATTCTATCAAAAATGATAAGTTATATCGATATATGGTATCGAAATGTGCACTGCGGAAAGAATTCGAATGGAAAGAGGTTCTACCTACCTCGGATAGATCTACAGCTATTAAAGAAAACCATTTGGAACTCGCTGCGGGTCATTTAGGTATTTTTAAAACGTATAAACATTTAGCGCAGCATTATTATTGGCCCGGTATGCACGCTGACGTTGTTAAATTTATATCTTCGTGTGATACTTGTGTCGCATATAAACACCAAAACCATGCTACTTTAGGTGTTATGGGACGACCAAAGGTGTGCTCTCGCCCCTTCCAAACAATTAGTATCGACCTCGTTGGCCCCCTACCCTCAACTAGAAAATAAAATAGCTATATTTTCATTGTTACTTGTTGCTTCAGTAAATATTGTCTTCTCTTTCGCATCAAGCGGGCTACCGCCGAGGTAACATTAACTAACATTCTCGAGGAAAAAGTTTTCTTAATACATGGCATACCTTCAACCGTTATTCTAGGCAATGGTAAACAATTTGTAAGTGCAACTCTTAAGTCTATGATTAGAAAATATAAAATACCTAACTTGCACTTTACACCGAATTACACTCCGCACGTAAATTGTTGAGAGTTGAGAGTTGATGTTGAGAGATACAATAAAACCGTCGTGACTACTATATCTTCGTTTATCCAAAACGACCATAGAATATGGGATACTTTAATTCCCAACATTCAATTCGCGCTAAATAATGCAGTTAATGAGGTATCTGGTTATACTCCGAGTTTTTTAGTGTACGGCAGAGAACTAGTAACTTGCGGTTCACACTATATTGATGCCGAGTCAGATGATGTTATTTATATACCTAGGGATTCTTTTGCTGAAAATATAGGCTGTCTATCAAGTATTTTCGATAAGGTGCAGTCTCTTTTAATCCAAGCTCACGCTAGAAACTCACACACATACAACTTACGTCGTAAACCGGCTGAGTTTAACATAGGTGATACCGTATGGAAAAGAACCTTCTATTTGAGTGATAAGGAAAAATCATTTAGCAAAAAACTAGCTCCTAAATTTACCAAGTGTACTATTATTGCTAAAAAGTCACCACTAGTATACGAATTAGCAGATTCGTCGGGTAAATCTATTGGCAGTTGGCACATTAAAGATTTAAAACTAATTAACTACACTGATTCCTAACCTAACTAGATTCTTTCATTGTACCTACCTGCAGTTTGAATTTCATAGTCACTATCTACTTAGCACTGCCTACAGAAGTTCGGAGGACTTAGTTAGACGGATTTTCTTGTCTAGACACGAATAATCCTGCTGTATAGAGCGGGGTATTGTAACGTAATACTTCTACGTATTGCGTTATAATATCTCGCAGGCGCTTAACGCCAGCTTAGCCGCAGAGCGTTCGCAATATTACCAAATATAGTCATGTTCACTGGCCAAAGGCAGCTGTGAGTCATAGGGTTATGCCTATATAAGATGGTTGCGCGTTGTAGAACGGACACCTTCCCTCGAGGTCGGAACGCTGCCGCTACACCTCGTGATTATTCTACATTCTACTACTGTCCCGCTGGGGTTCTCTCTACGGGCTGACGTTCTCTCTACGGGCTGACGTTCTCTCTACGGGCTGACGTTCTCTTTACGGGCTGACGTTCTCTCTACGGGCTGACGTTCTCCCCACGAGCTGTCTTCACCCTACGTGCTACAAGCCAAGAGCTGCTGGCGCCATGCCGCTACTAGCCGGCCACCAACCAAGCCTCCGTTCCTGCGTACGAGCTCCTACAGCCAGGCCACGGACGCCTGAGCCTAACCGCTCGGCCCACATCGGCTGCAGCGCCTGAGACCCGCTCAGCTTGAACCTCGAGCACCGAGCTGCCTGCGCAGCGCACCTTGGCCAGCTCATCGGCGACCCTACAAGCAGCTACCCTGCGAGCGTCGGAGAGCAGCAGGGGTCTACACTCCAGCCCTCAGGCCAGTGCTTACCTAGTTCGGTCATACTGTATGTAAGCGGTAGTGAGACATAATAAAAAACCTGTTCAGCCTAGCAGTGTTTCTCTTGAACCCCGATATCCTAACTGAGATCCTCCGTCTCAAAACAATTACACCGAAATTATTATCATTGGCCTAATATGTTACTGACTATTCAAAGATTTACTAACCAGTGTGATATTTGTTTGAAAGCCAAATACGAAAGGAACCCTTTGAAACCTCCATTAACATTAACAGAAACGCCTTCGAAACCCTTAGAACACTTGTTCATGGACCTTTATTCCACAGGAGATGCAACATTTTTAACAATTATAGATAATTTTTCAAAATTTGCGCAAGCTGTCCGTTAAACGCGTCTAGTAGTGTACATATCGCAGAAGCTTTAATAGAAGTATTTTCTGACAATAATATTTCTGACTTAAAATTCGACAACGACGTCATAAAAGAGATATGTGCTTCACACAATATTAATATCCATTTTACTACTCCATATAACCCAAACTCAAACTCACCTATTGAACGTTTCCACTCAACTATCGCTGAAATAATAAGAATTCAGAGAATGACAAATAAGGACGATCCTATACAATCGATAATGAAATACGCTCTTATCGCATATAACAATGCTATTCACTCCACCACCGGCTATACACCACGTGAGCTTTTGTTTGGTCATACAGCATCCCGAAATCCATTAGAACTATACTATCCTAAGGAATTTTACCAAGATTATGTCCTTAACCACCGTAAGAACGCAGAAGCAGTCCAAGAATGCATAGCAGCACACGTATCCAAAAATAAAGAGCAGGTAATAGAAAAGCGGAACCTGGCAGCTGAGGCAATAATGTTTAAGGTGAAACAGTCTATAAACAGGTTGCCAAGAGAACAAGGAGTGATAAGACTAAACCAGTTTTCAAAGGTCCGTATAAAATCATCCACCTTCATCCTAATAACGTTGCTGAAATAATAGGAAGTCACCCTAATTCCGAATCTATTCGAGTCCATTTCAAACTTTTACGAAGGCAACATCTTGTTCCAGATCCTTCGTCACAGGAGCTTTCGTACTCCACGCAGCCGCCAACTTGACCCTTAATCCCGTAGATAACTCAGTATTTTTTTTATGCGCACGTGGGTAGTTGTGGCCACTGTAGCAAAAAAAAGTTAGCTCTCGCTTTTTATTTAATTATAATTTAATTTTAATTGTTTTAAAGTAATTTGATGATATAATTTAATTTATTACATTACAGTACCTGCCAGAGAGTGTTATCTCCTTTCCACATTCACTATTATACATATTAGCATGGAATCACTACATTGCACAATTGAAAACTTGAACACTATGTTCCATGAAAGGATGTCGCAGTTTGAGGATAAGCTGCAAAACAACTCATCTCCTCCGTCCAATGTTGCTGGCCTCACTTCAGAATTTGCTGCATTTCGGACATTTGTCACCGAGTCTTTAAAGGGTCTGCAACAGCAAGTACAGCTGCTAGCACACAGTGTGGATCATCTGGAAATGCTGGGTCGCCACAAGATCCTTCTATTACATGGAGTCAGTGAGGAAAAGAAGGAAGACCTTATGCAGACAATTGTAACCGTAGTGAAGACACATCTAAAGCTTGAGGACTTCACTCCTTCCTGCATTAAACGCTGTCATCGGATGGGGAGACCTGCTGCTCCAAACAGACACCACCCAATACTTGTTAAATTCCAAAATGTCGTAGTGCGGGACAAAGTCTGGTTTTCCAAGCCAAAATTCAAAGGTTCAGGTATAACAGCCTCGGAATTTCTGACCAAAGCCCGTCATGACGTCTTTATGGCTGCACGGGAGAAGTTTGGCATACATTAGTGTTGGACGAAAGAGGGGGCTGTTTATGTCCTTGGGGCGAAAGGCGAGCGACATCGTTTGAATTATTTGGTCGACGTTCAAAACCTTTGCCTCGTCAACGAGGACCAGCAGAGACAGGCTGCCCTTGCTTCCAAGAACGAGCCAACGAAAACGAGAAGAGCAGCTGCGTCTAAGAAATAGTGCCTTGTAATTGTTCGCATCTTTTTCTTTGTTGAATCCCAGGTGGGTGGTTGTATATTCATTCATCATATTGTTTTGCAGGTACGGTAATTCTACTTGACTTATTTTTCTATTCATTTTATTTAGTTACCGACTATTTACTTTATAAAATTTATTGGTTTTATCTTTAACTTTACGGTAATACGGTTCGAATTATGACAATTGACAATTTGACAATGCCAGTTCTGACGTTAGATATTTTTTACTATAATCGTTCTGAAACAGTTTTCGATTACACTGTCGTTTAAGTTGGGCCATAGCAACACTCTTTTATAGTATTATCTAGCTTTGTTGTATTGTAGCTTTATTTAATAAGTTTAAAATTCTTCTTTAACATTTTTACAACCTGAACTGCCTTTTCTACCTTTTTTTTTTTTTTTTTTTTTTTTTTTTTTTCGGGTTGGAAAATCCTCATGGAGTCCCTCCGCCCTGGTATTGATTTATCAAGATAAAGTATTATTTATATATTATCATTATTTATTTATTTATTAGTGCATGGATAGTGACAGTGATGACTTCTTCTCCGCGAGTAGTGACAATGATAGTTATATTAGTGTTCCTTCTCTGGTAGACAACTTGCAGTCTTTGTTCTCTGGTGTTTCGAGAAACTTTAATGTTGTCCATATTAATGCACAGAGTATTCCCGCCCATTTCCCAGATATGCTGGCTAGTTTTGACTGTAAGAACATCCATGCTATTTTATTTAGTAGTTTAAATTTAATAGGTAAGAAAATTACATTTATTGCACCGCACCATAGATTTAAACGTGGATTTATTAACGGACTAGGCTCGATTATTAAAACAATTACAGGTAATTTAGATTATGAAGATGCGATCAAATTTGAAAATGAAATATCTAGCTTACGCAATTCAGTTAATAGAATCAATATATCCCAAAAGCAGTCATTATTGTAAGTAATATTATATTCTATACCGATAATTTGAAATCTTGTGAAGTTCTTTTACGGTTATATAACGCTGCAAGAGCAGAGCCGCATTTTTGAGTGTTACAATTACTCCGCACATCACTTCGTCTTGCAAGTACGTAGAAGTGTTTTCCTTTTTATACTTTACTTTTGGCTACCGTTCTGGCACAAGATTTCTCCTAATAGAAAAATCCAGCATCACCTATAATAATGCCGCTGAAACATACACCACCTAAACAATTAGTTCATTTGGAGACCGATACAGAGAGTGTTGAAGGAAATGTGTCTGACTTGCGGCAAAAGGGGGATCAATTTAAAATTAATACGCGACGAATGAAACGAAAAGTCCAAGATAATGAACTTGGTAATTTTATGCAAGAAATGCGAGATTCCTTCGATAAATTTACCCGTGAACACGATGGTAAATTACAAAGTTTAGTATCATCCCTAGAAGAAATTAAATTACAAAATGCAAGTATTGTTACATCGATGCAACTCTTATCCGCTAAATATGATGAACTCTTAAAGGAATCGGAAAATCTTAAACAGGAGCGTAAAGAACAACTAGCATATATGCATGCAACACCCTGGAAACTAAAATTGAAAATCTTGAGCGGCAATCCTGCACGGCTAAAGTTGAGATTAGAAACATACCAAAATTACAAAACGAATCCAAACAAGATCGGTGCAACATTTTGAAAAAGATTGGTAATGTACTCAAATTGCAATTAAATAATTCAGATGTCAAGAATGTATATCGTCCGTTCTCTAAGCCCGATGTTATTAAACCTATTGTAGCCGAATTTTCATCTGTTCTTACTAAAGAATTATTCATGAAAAACCTAAAAAAGCTTACGTTGGCGGAAAAGACCGATAAATTAAATACCAAACTGTGAGATCAAAGTAACCCTCCGAAACCGATATTCATTTCCGACTGTCTAACGCCTAAAGGACGACGATTATTTTTTCTCGCACGTGATTTTGCGAATACGCATAGCTTTAATTACTGCTGGACCTCTAATGGCAAAATTTACTTACGTAAAAAGGAAGGAATGCCACATAATCGGATTGAACAGGAGCAAGATCTCATAAAACTAAAAGAGACGCTCATAATGAAGGTATGACTAGGTTCTGATCTTAAATTGGCTTATTATGTTAATGGAATTTATGATTGTTGCCAAATACACCCATTAATGCATGTTTATTCTACATATAAGATTCTATATTCTTTAATGCTTACAATTTTATTCCACACTCCACACACACAAGTAGTCATAACAATCAAAACAGCTTACTTATTAACTAGTATTTTATTTGAAGAAAATATTTCAATGAATTACATCACTAATACTCTCCCAGCAAACTTTTTATACTTAACTGAAGGTAATTATTACACTCACCTATCGCATCAATTTAATTGCTGTACTATTCGCATAATGTTTAAACATATTATTATAAAGCATATAAAAAATATAAAAATTGATCCCATGCTATATTTTCATAAAAATGTTTGATATTGTTACCAATATCGATGAAATTTCTGTATCTGAATCGCTGGTCTGTGACTCTGATGTATGCTTACAGTCTATTCCATGCCCTGCAGACTGTCTCACTATTATAACCCAAAATATATGCAGTATTTCGCGTAATTTTGATAGCTTTGTTGTACTTCTCACTAGATTGGGTTTCCAGTGTGACATAATAGTTCTCACGGAGTGCTGGTTGTTCTGCAATCCCTTGATCCCAAAACTGGATGGTTATGATTATCTCATATCCAAAAATAATGTTAATCAAAACGATGGGGTAGTTGTGTTTTATAAATCTTGCCTCACCGTTGTTTGTGAGGAGCCAGCATATCCAGAATGTAACTGCCTTATCCTTAAGATCTCGAACCGCACTACAGTGCTAGCAATTTACCGATCTCCATCTTATAAAAATACCGATACATTTCTTACATCACTAAGTAAAATTTTATCGGATCTTAGTGGTTTTGAAACCATCACTATCGTTGGAGATAAAAACATTAATATCTGTTCCAATACAGAGACGTCTAATTCACTAGATTATCTAAACCTCTGTGCATTTTATTGTATCCTACCTGCTCATACGTTATCTACAAGATATGATAAATCTTGTCTTGACCATGTAATGCTAAAAACAAAATCGAAAGCTCACACTTTAGTTATTACATCTGCGATCACTGATCATCAGGCTGTTTTGCTCTGCCTCTGTCGTAAGCAATTTAGATCATTTGCGCAGTCTTCTATCACTAAACTAAATCATGAAGCACTAAGATTGAGCCTTGAAGCAGTTAATTGGCAACCAGTTTATGATTGCTCGGAAGCGTTTATGCCATGGAATATTTTATTAGTTCCTTACAGAGGGAAGTAATTGCTAATACCGTGGTGTCTAAACTTTCGAGACGTTTTAGGGTGATTAAACCATGGATAACACCAGGGTTGATTGATTACATATGAAGTTGCGAAAATTTCCTAATGATAATACACTCAAATTAGTATACACTAGATACATAAACTTCTGTAATAACTTGCTTAAAAAAATTAAAAGGAGCTTCGAGAAAAATCTAATAAAACAGGCGGGCAATAACAATAAAAAACTCTGGGATGCGTTAAAGAATATTACCCACACAAAAAAACAAAGAGATCACTCTACAGAATTAATAAATGAAAATCGTCCAAGAGAATCTGTGGAGAATGCTAACAAATACTTTGTTGACTTGGGTAGAAACCTGGCATCGAAAATCGATCTATGTACTAACACTCAGCACTTGCACATCTCTCACATATTAGATAAACACACCACGAATTGTCCATATTCCTTTGTTTTACTGGAGACAGATGACACTGAAGTAAATAGCCTAATTACCAGTTTAAAAAATGTCAGCTCTGTTGGATGGGACCATACACCCAGCATAGTCCTAATGGAAAACAGAAAAATTCTTGTATCTCCCTGACACATATTATTAATTTATGTTTATCCCAAGGAATATTTCCGAGGTTCTTAAAGAAATCGGTTGTGCATCCAATATACAAGTCAGGAGATAAGTCATCTATCTTTAATTACAGGCTCATCTCTTTATTGCCCACTGTCTCTAAGATCGTAGAACGCATCATTAATAACAGATTAATCAACTATCTAGAATCCAACAAGCTCCTCTCCAAAAACCAGTTTGGTTTCAGAACTGGATTGTCTACAAATGATGCAGTTAATGAGCTCGTTGATTACGCTGTCAAAAACTTAGATGCTGGCATGAAAACTGTTGGTATTTTTCTTGACTTGGCGAAGGCCTTCGACACGGTTGCAATTCCGTTATTATAAAAAAAACTCGAGCGGTTGGGTGTTCGAGGAAACCAACTCATTATTTTTAAAAATTATTTAACGGAACGCTACCAGTGCGTCAAAATAAATGAATTCACTAGCACCGATTTGCCTATCTTCTTTGGTGTTCCTCACGGCAGTATTTTGGGTCCAACGCTCTTTTTAATTTACATAATCAACCTTTGTGATCTGGACCTTAAAGCGGGAAAATTAATTTCTTATGCAGATGACACAGTATTGCTTTTCTCTGCTAAAACGTGGGAGGATGCTTATGAGGGAGCACGACAGGGATTTGATATTGTCTGCCACTGGCTTCAGAATAATACTCTGACTCTAAATACTGATAAAACTCACTACATGACTTTTTCCATGCGCAATTGTAATAAACCGCCCAAGTCACTGTCCTTAACAGCGCATAACTGCTGCGGTAATAATATTTGCTCATGCCCTGCTTTAAATGGTACGTCTAAGTTAAAATATCTGGGTATCGTGTTAGACAGTAATCTCTCTTTTCGACACCATATAGCACTGGTTACTGCTAGAATGAGAAAACTAATTTATGTTTTTAGGAATTTGAGACATGTTGCCGAACCCACCTTAATGAAACAGGTCTATCTAGCCCTCGCTCAGTCAATACTGCAGTATTGTATTTCGGTATGGGGAGGTGCACCAAAAACCATACTGAAACCTCTAGAAATTACACAAAGAACTATACTTAAAGTCAGCACTTTCCAGCCCTTTAGATTCCCAACTTTCACTTTATACCAGTTGTGCAAAGTTCTTTCTGTACGTCAGTTGTACATTGTTTGTTTAA
This sequence comes from Euclidia mi, assembly GCA_944739405.2. Lineage (NCBI taxonomy): Eukaryota > Metazoa > Arthropoda > Insecta > Lepidoptera > Erebidae > Euclidia > Euclidia mi. Next base: position 63,000,022 of record OX123189.2, read on the forward strand.
TCATGCAACAACATGGCAGCACAAAATGCCACAATATGCCTGAGGGATTCACCAGGTTGGTGACAGGCACGGCAAATATCAGTAGTGCCATCCCTCAAGATATATTTCCGGTAGTTATTCGTCTTGATAAGTTCGTCAGCAATTGCACAAACAAACCCTTCGGTTTCCCCAAAGAGGTCACCGAAGCGTAGCCAGTTCACCGAGGCTAATAGGTCTACATCGGGTCCAGACAGGGCCCGATGGAACCTGCCATGAAGCTCCTTGCTCTGCCATACACGCTTGCGATCATCAGTACTAAGTACTACAGGCATGCGCCAGTTCTCCTTAGCCAACCTGAGCGGGGTGAGCCCATTGTCTACCGCGACAACATCTCGATGCATATCCATGTTCGCCCGGAGAAAATATTCTCTGAGATTGCACACCTCGCGATTGTATAGGGTCTTGACATTCAGAAAGCCGCGACCCCCGCACTTTCGCGGGATGTACAACCTCATCACGGATGAACGTGGATGATGCATACGATATGCCGTCAACAAAGTGCGAACTCTTCTGTCCAGGGCGTCCAATTCAGACTGAGTCCACTTGAGTATGCCAAAGGAGTATACAAGAAGTGGCATGACCCAACCGTTGCAAGCAGGAACCTTGTTGCCACCTGATAAAAGACTTTTTAGTACTTTTTTCAGGCGGCCAAAGAAACGCTCTTGCAACGATTGCTTCATGACGGCTTCATTGATACATAAAGCCTGTGACATACCCAAGTACTTATAGGTATCAGTTAAGAGAAGCGTTCTTAGGTTAATGGAATCTGAGAGTTGGATCTCCTCAGATTCCACCATCTTTCCCTGCTTCACATGAATGACAGCACATTTATCCACACCGAACTCCATATTGATAGATTTACTAAAGTTTTGGGTTACGTTTAGTAAGTCTATCAATTGGGCCTCAGAGTGGGCAAATAACTTCAAGTCATCCATGAACAGCAGGTGAGATATGACCTGACCACTTCTCTGTAACTTGCAGCCTAACCTTGAACCCTCCAGTAAAGTACTGAGAGGGTTCATGGCTAAGCAAAACCAAAGGGGACTCAGACTGTCGCCCTGAAAAATTCCCCGCTCAATTTTAATACGTTCGCCGTCCTCCTGGATCCGTCGGCATCCTGGATAGCAAAGAGTCGTATTCCACTGCCCCATACATGACTTTAAGAAGGTGCGTAGAGTTGTATTTACTTTATACAACTCTAACGCCCTCAAAAGCCATGTATGCGGCACGGAGTCATACGCTTTCTTATAATCTATCCAACATGCCGCCAGATCCTTTCGGTTACGGCGAACTTGTTGGCTAATGGCCATGTCAATGAGGAGGAGCTCCTTAGTACCATGAGCCCCCTTCCTACATCCATTCTGAGAGGCTGACATAATTGCCTGGTCTTCAACATGTTTAGCTATTTTAGCTCTCAGAATAGATGTAAGAAGTTTATAGACCGATGGTAAACATGTTATCGGTCTATAATTGCCGGGCTCGCTAGTATTGCCTGTCTTATGGAGCAGGTGGGTAATTCCAGTCGTCATGAATGTTGGTAACGACCCAGATTCCACAGCTGATTGGAATTGAGATGCCAAGCGTTCATGCGAGCTACGTAGCCATTTCAGCCAGAAATTGTGCAGCCCGTCCAACCCTGGAGATTTCCAATTCGCTAATGGACGGACTGCTTGTGAAACGTCCTGGCTAGAAATGGCCACGCATTCTATTTCGGGAATATGTTCGCATGCACGCTCGACATCTCGCATCCAATCGCCTTCAGTATGACTAATGGGCATCGACCAGATGCTACGCCAAAACATGGCTGTGGCGTCCGCATCCGGCCGCTGTACATTAGTCACACATTGGTCTGGTCGTTCCCAGCTTCTGTATACCCACCTCTGGTCCCTCTGGAATGTACGATTAATGATATACCGGTCCACACGTTTTTTATTATTATTATTATTATTTATAGCAAAACATGCAGTTGAAGAGTTCACTAAACAGATTAAGCTTTTAGACGAGAATCAGAAAAAGTTAAGCCTTATGTTAAGAAATGCCACTCTTAGTAATTAATAGCTTAGTAATAAATAGATTGCACGTTTTTGATTTATACATACAAACAGATTTCAGTTTGCAGTTACTCTTAGATAAATTAGTTATTTTAGAAGACGCTATGACGTTTGCTCAATTAGATGTAATGCACCCAAGTATAATATCAACACATAGCCTTATTAACGAAATGTTAGCCATACAAAAATCAAATCAACTCAGGCCTGTTGACAGTATAATTATAAATAATATTCATATTATAGAGAAGTCTATTAGTGTATAAGCTTATAGTACATAGTTGATTGAATCAGGCGTTACTTGGCGGAACTCTATTGTAACCTAATGGAAGGAAAGAGGAACCCACCACGCACCCTCGAATTGACCACCCCAACTATTGCAATAGAAAAAGGTTGACAATATCGAACTCCTCTAAAAGGATAAGGGATATAGGAATGGTATGGGTTCCAGGAAGATACCTGACTTGCAGTATCCCGCTGTATGCGCCGACTATTCTTCGACACGTGTTTCGCCTCTGCACGAGGCATCCTCAGGAACGATGGGCAACGACTGAGCGCTTTCCAACCGTGGGCATGTCTTATAAACGATTGTACTTTCTAATCCCCTCCCTCCGTTGCTCGACTGATGCGAGTCATTATGACGGTGTACGAATATATTCAGCAATGGGGACCCGTTAAAGTTGGTTTGATCGTTCAGTAATGTAAAATCTCTAATTGTTCCAATACGCACATTCTAATACCCTTTTGACAAGTGTGTATGACGTCAAATGAATGTCCGCTATTTAAGGTATGACCCGATTCAAGTAAATGTTCGGCAAAATGAGACTTTTCCGGCTGGTTGTTTCTAAACGCCGCTAAATGTTCTTTATATCTCAGCTCAAAACTTCGACCCGTCTGTCCTATGTACTTATTTTGGCATTGGTCGCATGTTAAGCAGTAAATACCGGACTTTTTATTCTTGCATACTTTATCTTTACCATTGCAAAGAAATTTTAACGTTTTGTATGGTTTATAGGCTGATCTGATACCGTTCCTCCCCAGTATACGCGCCATACGGTCAGTTATGCTTCCAAAATAGGTAAGAACAGCGGTATTATTTATAGGTTCTTTTATAGAAGGATATAAAAGTGACTTGGCCATTCTAAGTTGTTTTCCTCTAATCATCTTGTCAATTAGGCGTTTACTATACCCGTTGGATTGAGCTATATGATAAATAATATTTAATTCTCTGTTATATGATTCTATATTCAGTGGTACATTTAATAATCTATGAATCATACTGTGAAATGCTGCCATTTTGTGTTGCGATGGATGACAGGACGATGCTGGTATTGTACTATCTGTATACGTCGGTTTACGATAAATTTCAAATGAGTGTGAGGTACCCTCCCTTTTGATAATCAAATCTAAGAAGTTTATTGAGCTGTTTTGTTCTATCTCCAATTCGAACTTAATTTTGGGGTGTATACTATTAATTCTTGTAAGAAAACAGTGAAGCTGACGTTCTGTGCCCTTCCAAGCCAGCAAAATATCGTCCACGAATCTATAATAATATAAGATGTTCGGTTCTTTTACCAAATGCTCGTGTTCGTAGTTATTCATAAAGATATCTGCTAACAACGGACTAAGCGGTGAACCCATGGCCAAACCCTCCTTCTGTAAGTAGTACTCGTTGTTGAATTGAAAATAATTTTGTTTACTGCATAACTCGGTTAATTTCAAAATATTCTGAATCTGTTCTGGGTGTATTCTATTTCTTCCCAGCAGATTTTTAATTATAACTAAACATTACATTATTTTAATTATAACTAAACATATACGGGACATTTGTAAATAAGCTTTTTTTTTTATTTCGACGTATACAGATAGTACAATACCAGCATCGTCCTGTCATCCATCGCAACACAAAATGGCAGCATTTCACAGTATGATTCATAGATTATTAAATGTACCACTGAATATAGAATCATATAACAGAGAATTAAATATTATTTATCATATAGCTAAATCCAACGGGTATAGTAAACGCCTAATTGACAAGATGATTAGAGGAAAACAACTTAGAATGGCCAAGTCACTTTTATATCCCTCTATAAAAGAACCTATAAATAATACCGCTGTTCTTACCTATTTTGGAAGGATAACTGACCGTATGGCGCGTATACTGGGGAGGAACGGTATCAGATCAGCCTATAAACCATACAAAACGTTAAAATTTCTTTGCAATGGTAAAGATAAAGTATGCAAGAATAAAAAGTCCGGTATTTACTGCTTAACATGCGACCAATGCCAAAATAAGTACATAGGACAGACGGGTCGAAGTTTTGAGCTGAGATATAAAGAACATTTAGCGGCGTTTAGAAACAACCAGCCGGAAAAGTCTCATTTTGCCGAACATTTACTTGAATCGGGTCATACCTTAAATAGCGGACATTCATTTGACGTCATACACACTTGTCAAAAGGGTATTAGAATGTGCGTATTGGAACAATTAGAGATTTTACATTACTGAACGATCAAACCAACTTTAACGGGTCCCCATTGCTGAATATATTCGTACACCGTCATAATGACTCGCATCAGTCGAGCAACGGAGGGAGGGGATTAGAAAGTACAATCGTTTATAAGACATGCCCACGGTTGGAAAGCGCTCAGTCGTTGCCCATCGTTCCTGAGGATGCCTCGTGCAGAGGCGAAACACATGTCGAAGAATAGTCGGCGCATACAGCGGGATACTGCAAGTCAGGTATCTTCCTGGAACCCATACCATTCCTATATCCCTTATCCTTTTAGAGGAGTTCGATATTGTCAACCTTTTTCTATTGCAATAGTTGGGGTGGTCAATTCGAGGGTGCGTGGTGGGTTCCTCTTTCCTTCCATTAGGCTTATAGTACAGACCACACTCTAACATTTATACTAGATATCCCATCCATTGATTCAAACCTTTATGACCTTATCCATCTACACATATACACCAGGTGACTACAGACCAGTTGCGATATTGAGTACACCTGCCAAAGTGTTCGAGGCTGCCATTCACAGCTGCCTCTATAAACAGGTAGGTGCCCGGTTGTCTGACGCGCAGCACGGGTTTTGTCCTGGGCGGGGGATGGCTGGGAACTTGCTGCATCTGATGACTCATTTGGTACCGGCGGTGGATGTTGGTTTGCAGGTAGATTTGGCCTACCTAGACTTCAGGAAGGCTTTCGACACTGTCGATAACGACATACTGTTGTTAAAGCTGGCCAACGTGGATTGCACTCCACGCACGCTAGCATTCTTTGCTAGCTTCCTGCGGGATAGATGCCAATATGTGGGCTGTGGGGGGCGCCTCTCAGCACCTTATTTTACCTGGTCTGGCGTAAGTCAAGGAAGTAATTTAGGGCCCCTGTTATTCATCTTTATGGTAAATGACCTACCGGACATTGTTAAAGAGTCAACGCCATTATTGTTTGCTGACGATTTGAAACTCATCCGGATAGTTGAACAGGACACGGATCATAACGTACTGCAGGGGGACATCGACAGAGTTTTAAAATGGAGTCATGACAACAAGCTTTATTTTAATGTAGCCAAGTGCTCCGTGCTTACCTACAGCTGTACGCGTAACCCACATCAACACCATAACAACATGGAAGGTGTCCCGTTGCAGCGCATCACTGAGGTAAAGGACTTAGGGGTTCAGTTTACGGCTGATCTTAACATTCGAAAACACGTCACTAATATTTGTAAAAAAGCGTTCCGTAATTTAGGCTTCGTGTTACGACAGGCAAATCTATTTACAAATATTGGAGCGTTAAGAGCTTTATTTGCAGCTCTTGTGCGGAGTCACCTGGAGAACAATTCGGTGATCTGGTCACCCCACGAAGGTAAGTATAAATTTATGGTCGAACGTATATGTTCTGGGTATAGTCGGCTATACTAGACTGGAGGTGAGATGGGAAGTGGTTCTGGCTACATATGTGTTTCAATTATTACAAGGGGTGACTCACAACCAAGCGGTTTTACAAACTATTGGTCTGTGCGTCCCTAACGACTACACCTCGTGACGTAGACGGCCGCCACTGCTGGAGGTGCCGTACGCACGCACCAACCTTCTAAACCTTCTATTTGTGGCCCTTGAGAAGAGTGAGTTCACAAGGGCCACAAATTTTGTATTATGTACATAATTATAGTAGTGTAGAAGATTTTGTTGTTATTACTAGGATAAGTATTTTTTATTATAAGTCCTACACTGACGCCTTAGGCGAAGCTCCTGGTAAGATAGATTTATGTAGTAGTTAAATAAAAAAATAAAAAAAAAAACTATATTCTATACCCGACAAAAAAAATCTCACTATAATTCCTAAATCCAAATACCTTGCCCTGGGAACCAATGAGTATTCATACTTAGAGGAAGACTGCAAAAAGATCACTCAAGATACCCAATTATGTACCTCACTGAACACCTTACCTATAGACAAATCAGAAGACTGCATTATATACCTAGTCAAACACCAAAGCGCAAATTGTACACGAGCATGGATGGACCTCAAACAAGGAAAGATCCAGAAACTACAGGCAAACAAATGGCTGATCATCCTAAAAGAAGAACAAATCTTAAGAACTCGTTGCGGTAGTAAATCCGAGTACAAAAGCATAGCAGGAATATATATCGCCAGCATGACAAGTGATTGTCCAATGGACATACTCAACCGTACATTAAAAACAAATATCAAAACCATTGAAGCAGATGACATCATACCACTCCCCAGCAAAATCATAATTCCGAAAGAAAAGATGCACTATAACTTGCAACTGAAAGATATATCGCTAGATAGCATCCACGAGCTGATGGACCGTGCCGAAAACTTGCAAGAACCTATCATTGACTGGCAAACTATGATGGCGACTCCAAGTTGGTCAACATTAGGACTTTACTGCATCCTGGTAGCACTCACAGTATGGAAGCTATGGCAATGGAAACAGCGTCCACCGAAAGCAGAAGAACCCTGCACAAAGGAAGCTCGCACCGAGGACGCTGCGGGAAGCTGCGGGACGCGCTTCCATCTTGAGGAGGAAGGAGTTAGACAATGGCCCAATGTACGTCATTGCTGACTACGCATCGGATGACGCCGTGCGTCATTATGCAAACTGCACAATTGCAGATTTAGTAATAAGTTTACCTAATAGATTATTTATAATTGTAATTAAGTCTTGTAGAACATTTTAGTCATTAAACATTGTTTTAATTAAATAAATCTTTTTTTAATAATATTTCCGTTCGCCGTAACTTAACTCAGTTTACGATCAAAATATTGCAAATAATGAGACGAAAGATTATTTTCTGCCTAATTTTTGTGATTTTTTTATCGTGATTCTATTTTACATACATGAAATATATTTTTTAAAGTCTTTTGTTCAGACTTTTGACTTTAAGCTATGTTTTTTATTTATTGCTAGCTTGTAATATGTACCGTTATGGCTAGTTGCGCGACGAAAAATTTGGTGTTTCACGGTTTCTGAGGTATAACAGCGCCTTAAGGTTTCCCGAGTTACAATATGTTCTCCCTCTTATATTATTCTAATTGTCAAAATATAATTTTTAAACTGTTTCCCTGCTTACCATTGATATAAACGTAGCAAAGGTCATTGACTCATTAATGATAAGCAGAGCCCTGACCTGGGAATAAAATACCCCAAAAATAATAGATTTACTTAAACTTGTTTGTATCTTTACTTGTTAATATAATTACCATTTCGTGTTTATTTTGCGCTTTTATTTGAATAGAAAATAAAACTTAAATAAAAAAAAAAATAATGAAAGATGAATTTTGAAGGTTAAATTTATATTATTACTGGTTCGGCGTTACACCGAAACTGAATGTCCTAGGCGATTTGGAGAAGGATTAATATTGTGGACTGTAAGGGGATGGGTTCTGATCGCCTAGGAAAGGAAAAGTGAAGTGAGTGGGTTCATGGGAGGAATAGGAGACGGGAGTATGGGAGCACACCTAACCTTGCACATCAGTCTTCTTCTTCACAAATGGCAGCCTCCTGGTGTCTGCGGGAATCCTGAAGCTGCACTAATCACTTCACACGCGGGCGGTTTTGTTGCGTTTTTAGTATAAAGCGGTAGAATATGGCGGTGTTCGGTACACGTGTTCGGCGCGACACGGATGATTCTAGACTCCCGACTCCCTCTCGTCGTCGTTGAACTCGGCGACCAATCAGCGAGGCGTGCCCCTTGTAAGGGAATGGGATAGAAAGGGACGGAATCAAAAGGCATCGCTCGCATTGGACAAGCAAGCGAAGAACGATTGACGTCGATGTAATTAATTATCGATAGGAAGGTAGATGGCGCTACCACTTATTTTAAAACTTAAATGATTTACAGAGCTTAGCCATATCCTTATAATGTGTGTAATGATAATATAATATAATATCAGCACTAAAAAATTGTAAGACTTATGATAAAATGCTAGTATATTCTTTACAATATAACGATATTTTTATCTTTTTTAATTGCAACTGCTGCAATAGATTAAATAGCAATAAATAACTGTTACAGTCCAGGAAGAGAAATAAAGAAGAAAATCCGTTAATAGCAAACACAGAAATAATAATTGCAAATCATCAATATTTGTACGCGCTCTCAAAGGACGAAAACGACCGTATCTAACCATGTCAACGCCATCAAGATTTTCATTTTCGTTGTAACGTAATTGTGTCCAGGTTAAAATAATATAAGGTCAATAGCATGAAATTACATTCAACTCTAAAACAACCGTGTGGTGTAGTCTGTATCAGTCTTAAAATATCTTAATCCAGAAAGTCACATTCCTCATCCCAAACCGTCTCTATATCAGAATAATTGATTAATTGAATACACTAGTTTCAATCTGATCTACATACATATCCTAAAAGGGACGGTTAACTAAATGTTGTATTACATTCATATCAGTGTTTACGCTTCAATCCAGATCCATAGGATTAACAATAGTCTATTAATTTGGTGCAACGCCGGTCTCAGATGGCCATACCGGCCGTCCATTACGTTACAAAGCTGAGGATAACTCTATAATATTGCGATGCATTGCGCGATAATGCACTGCATATTACTCGTCATTAGACCCAAGCCAGGTATATCCGGTAATTAGTTTGCCCAATGAGGGTATAATTGTCCATAGCACCTTAACTGTACGCTATTCAACAAATTTGCCGACAATATTAGAATGTAATTGCATTGAATGATGAATTTAAATATGGAAAATGTAATAGAAAATTTTCAGAAGGCAAGGACCTGTTAATGAAGGCGCAATATTCTCGGGAGAGGACAAAATGCATCAAAATTTTTTAAGCGTAGGGCGAAGACTATAAATCAGGACTTTGTGAGAAAATTATACTAACAGTATTTTTTGCTAAGCATCACGACATTCGAGAGAGGAGGGTGATCAAATAGCGTCACTAACGCGTGATAAAGCAATCTCAGGATGTGTGCCTTTTCTTGGCGTGAAAGTGAATAAAAAATAAGGCATTAGCATGTTGGGGATATTGAATATGTACCTCGGTGTATCCTCGAACACATAGATATAGGTAAACATTTTTTGTGACGTATTTACAATTTTCATACATTTCTCTTATTGATTTGGTTTGGAATTGTATTGATAAGTAAATCTTAGATATAATTATGTTTATTTTTATGTGATTGGCAAAAAAGCAGATAGATCCTTTGATAGTAACCGATTATCACTGCCCATGTTCAGTGGTCACCCGCTTCACCAGGGGAGTGACGAGTGCGTTGCTGACCTGAATGGGAATAAGAATAGTAGGAGCAGTAGGATGAAGAAGAAGAAAAAGAGTATGGGGCCCCAGGCGCTACTCTTACTCACCAAACGAAGCCCAACAGTATAATAAATATGTAGATACTGTTACTTTATGTCGAAAGTCAGTGCGACGGTACTACTTCTCCGGACTAGTCAAGCTATTTATTCTGAAATCAGCTGTACTATCCACTGTTTTTATAGAATTAGTTCCATTTGATATTCATATTGCGGGCTCTGTTAATTTAAAGGAACCTAAATCCGCAATATTGAAATCATCATCAATCACTTAATTACTATATTATCATTGTGCAGTCTTAGTACTATTAAAGAACTACTAAAGAAGTAACATTTATTGGATTAAGCAGTTGCCTCCTGGATAAATACACTTTTTCCTATCTATTTCCTTTATACTGCGTCAAATAAGTATCATTAATTATTTATATTATGCCTTCGTAAACTATTAACACTAAAAGTACATTTTGTAACAAAAACAATACTGGATATATCAAAGGCACAAAAATATTATGGTATCAACAACATATTATATATGGATCGGGAGTTCCCGGGTTCGATTCCTGGGTCGGGCAGTGTTATTGGGTTTTTCTGTCACGAAATTCTCAGTAGCAGCACGGAGTCTGGAAATGTGCCCGGTACGGCAATAGGCTCGCCCCTTATTACGTGGGACTAAAGTATATCTGGCGAAAAGTGGGTGTAGAAATACACCTCTGCCTAACTCTTCGGGGTTATAGCCGTGAGACTATGTATGTATCAACAACATCATATTTTGAGCTTCAGCCGATAGGTCACTGCAGCTGCGTTCGAAATACGCGTTATATATGTATAATTCAGCTGATCACTGAACTAGTAAATATTATCTTAAGTCGATACCAGACATGGAAATTCAATAGTCTCTAAAGATGGTATATTCATACTATTAGGTGGTTAACAGTACGTTGTTAATGAATTACTGGAAATATAAAGTTGTTACTTACTACTAAGATAGTGCCGCACTAGGGATCAATCCTGGGACGCACGGCTTTTTGCACGCGCACTCATTCTAGCCTACATATAGTCATCCTCAATAAAAGTGCTAACCAACGCAACATTGTTCAATAAAAATCAAACCATTAGTTCCTGAGATCAGCGCGTTCAACCAAACAAATTCTTCAGATTTATAATATTTTAAAGATATAACGAATTAAGGCAATCAAAGCCTTTATGATATCAGAATTTCTTATGTAGGTACACTGTTCTTTTTCAAAGGCCGTAATCTTATTAGCGTAAACGAAAATATTGCTGCTTAGTAATAAAAGGCTCTAAAAATACCTATACAGCTAAATAGGAACTAGAAATCATATTAAATAATTAAGTGACAATGTATTTTTCTAAATTGTTACTTAATTGATTAAAAATATTGATAAACGTAAATTTAAAGTTCGAAATTATTGTAACTATTTATTATAAGAGTAGCTAATTAATATATACTCATTAATAATCGTGGATATTACAAGTAGCACTCATAGACCTCATTACATCTATGACAGATGATAAATAGAGCGTCAGAACAATTATTGCAGTTGCAAGCATCATACTTGAGAGATTTCGAGTCAGGCCGCCCTCACATTGGGCGTCAACGTCAACGCAGCGACACCTCGGCGTTGACGCTGTATAGACGCCGCGTCTACGTCGCGTCAACCGAGCGTTCTTCAAAAGGCGAAAGCGTTCTCAAAGAACTCTCGGTCGATGCAGTGACGCCCAATGTGAGGGCGGCCTTAGTTCATTCAATTTCCTACTAAATATTATAAATCTATCATAGAAGTTGATAATGATCATTATAATTTTTATAGTGGAACTTAAATATTTTTAGTGCTACTATATATTGTGATTTCGTTTCAAAGCGAAGAATATACATTTTATTGATTTAAAATGTAGGTTTTTGAACATTGCCAGTACCCTCAATTTTTGTTTACAACGCCGAACAATACTTACAACCACAATTTTATTTGTACGCCTTTAAGGAGTAATACGTTAAAATGTCAAGTGCTCGAAGTGGATACATATTTTATGTTGTTAAAAAAAATAAAGAAGCACCCCTTTACGGGGAAGTCTGGGGCGCATCAGTATTCCGCACACCATTCGACGGGAGGAAACAAATTCCCAAAATTGAATTTTAGGAAACGAGTTGAATGCGACACGGCACGGTGTATACAAACTCGAAAAACGAAACGAGATTTTTATCATTTTAACAATGACTTTTATGATTGTTTTACGAGAAATCCGCTTTATAGGTCATGGGTTAGATTTGTTGCTTTTTTTTCGGCAGCGCTGGCTCCACTAGGCAATTGTGTGCTTGGTAACATGGTAGAGTTCTTTTTTAAATAGTAAACTAAAATATAAATTAATCGTGCATAACGGGCTTTTTACAAACATTTAACCAACGGTCACAAAGAACATCCAGTCTCAAAACAATCATTTGCCTGTCACAAAAAGCGTTTCCGTGTGTAGACACCAAACTTATGCACTCGGCACACTGTCAAGTTGTGAGGCGGTCCCTTTACGCTTTCCGTGCAATCAAAATAAGAATACATACCTATATTGTTCTGTTTACGCAATATCGAGATATTATGCGCAAATCATGTAATTTTAATACTTCTGCGTTTGCTTTTAAACTGCAGGCCAACTGAGAGAGTGGTGAATGAGCAGATATTAACTGTCATAGATTATAAAGGAACTAAAAATATTCACGTTTCTAGAACTGCGACGGTAGCTAGAAGATTATTTTTATACAACAAAATGTTGCAACTTAAAAGACTCCTTATACCTTACAGTAGTTGGAATTCACGATTATTAAATTTCAACCGTTTTCCACGAAAGTTTTAAATGACTTCAACTTGCTAAATGCAAAGTTAATTTCTGAATGAAACATTTCCTAGCAGCATTAATGTGTTGTTTGCCTAAACTTGACCTGTTTTACAATAATTACAGAAGCAGTATTTTGAGGCAACGCAGTTCAGACTTTTAATTCACGATGGCACAATCTTAATATATAAAATCCTTGCGTTACTGACTGACTGACAGACACGCTACAGCGGAAACTATTGGGCGCAGGAAGCTGAAATTTGGCATGTGTGTTCCTTGGGGACCGTAGGGGTGCACTAAGAAGGGATTTGCCGAAATTCCCACGGGATCGGCCAAAACGGGTAAATTTAAAAAACAATGCAGGCGTAGCTGCTGGCGTCCTCTAGTGTTTGATATAGGCTTGAAACACATACCTACAAGAGTTAAAAGCCATTATTCTTACCTTATTGGTGTATTGAATAAGTACCTTTTATATTTTTTCAATCGTCAGACGCTTTAGAAATGTTAAAAAGATACCATCTCATTTTAGTATTTTATTCTTACTCTTTCTAGAAATCCCGTATTGATAAGGAAACTGTTTTGCAGAAACTGTTACGGAATTTTCCGAAAAATGACCCAGTTTGCCGACTAAAAAAATATTTGATAAAGCTGTGATAAACATGAAACAAGTAAACACGAAACCTACACAAGAAAAGTCGTATTGATCATCTATAAATAAAGCAAGTGACCTAAAAGCAAAGTTTAAGATAAGTGGGAACGTGGACATCAATAAGGCCACGTTAGAAGTTTCATATCACTGTTTGAATGTGAAGATTTGCTTCCACAGGTACGATGCTCGACGCTATTGCTCACATATATTCCGAGCTCTAGTTTGCATTTGCTACATTGACTAAAAACTGACGAAATTTTGCCATCGACAGCAACTGTTGTAAAATATCTCCGGCAAATATTTCAGAAGTCTTGTACTGTATGAGAAAATGTTGCTATCCTTGGACACACTGTGGAGTCGATTGAAAGGTAAAAGGTTTTTTGATCAACTTATGGTTGATATTAACTTGAACCTTATCCAATCATCATCATTCAACATCTTATTATCTTATCCAACCATTTGGTTGGATAAGAATGTATGCTTCAAATGGAGTATTAAACAAAAGCGTACTACGTATCTATGCAAATCGGCAGCTATTAGTTAAGTTCTTGTGCGATCAATATTCTTTTTAGTAAGTATTGCAAATATAGCCTGAGGCGATTGTTAATACATACATAGCCGCCTATTTTTTCGAAACTTTTCATAGGTATATAAATGTATCCCGGTCCTATTTATTTATATACTTATCAAAAAAACTATGCACGAATGCTTTTCATTTTGATATATGAATTCTGAAGACAATGAGAGACAAAGTAATTAATGACTTATACATTCTGTTTCACAGTGTTTGCTTTATAAACTGAAATATTTGCAGACATACTCTTTGATAAGAATGTTTATTTGTCGAATCGATCGCGTATTTATTAATGGATTATCTATTTAAGTTTCCGTGTTTGCAGATTTAAGAAAGGTGTTTCGTTATAATATATTAAGTAATAATAATATAATAATAATAATAATATTCTACCACATTCACACAACACCATCTAGTCCCAAACTAAGCAGAGCTTGTACTATGGGTACTAGATAATGGATAAACGTACATAATATACTTTTTTTTTTTTGTAAATACATACATATTATACATAGACACACCCAGACCAAGACAAACATCCATGTTCATGCACACAAATGTTTGACTTGAGCGGGAATCGAACCCGCGACCTTCGGCGTAGCAGTCGCTTACACTCCCGCTGCGCCAACCGGTCGTCCATAGTATATTATATTTATTTAGCTACCTTCATTTTGGATCGCTTTAAATGGAGAATGTGTAAGTAGGCTAAGTGTCAATGCAAAAGTATGGAAAGTAAAACCATAAATCCATGTTTGCCAGTGAAATACCGTAACCGTTTAGCTTCTCTCTCTTAATTTTTATTGGAATAGATAGCTGCATTCTTTTTTGTCGAACACTTAGCTCAGCCCGAGCGCATAGTATATTCATACAACTTTTTTACTAACGGCCATTTTCAATATTCGATCCATACATGAATTTTGAGATTCGAGATTCGTGTTTGACATATTTTATATGGAGCTTATGTCAAAAACGAATCTAAAATCTACCGGTCTATCTATAGATCGAATATTGAATTCCGTAGCAAGTTCTATCCAGCCAGATCACATTCGGTGGTTTAAGGTAAGAAAACAGAAACAATTTCTTGTATTTAAATAAACTTAGTTGCGAAGACTTCATCGATTAAGTAGAAAATTCACAGTCAATTGAGTATTTTTACGGCTGTTCTTAAACGGGTATTTTGCACGTTTAATGATTGAGGTCTCTGAAAGAGCCATCCTTTGAGCTGTAATTTTACTTTTGTGTAATTAATCTACATAATATAATGAGCTCGAAGGTAATACCTATTTCACCTCACCTTTGTGGTGGGTCAACTCACGATAAGACCCTAGAGCAGATCAGTGCCCTCCGTGAGAGTTTTTAAGTAAATGAAACTATTTTAAACTCTCACTTAATTTCAGTATTGTTTCGTAAACTTGGACTTAATATCTAAACCCTTGACAAAGATTTATTGGCTTGGTTCTATTTAATTTTATTTAAGTATCCTGAGATGGCTAAGAAAAAAATCAAGGTATTAAGTCTATAAGACTTTAGTCTCAAATAAGTCGGTACGCGCATTAAATTCTAGTCTTTGTGCAATTTAACTACTGCAGCTAAAGAGATAAGACTCAAAAAGTGATTTCGTACAGTTTAGTACTTAGTCAGAAATCGCGGGCGTATTACTAAGATGGCTTATTGAAATTCTTAAGATGTGGCGTGAAGACTTATTAGTGACGACGATTGCAGTGAATTATTTGAAATAATTGGGTCAAGAAAATTGATTTATAGTGAAGAACTTACTAGAATAATTTAATTATGTATTTATTTTGCCTGTTCAAAAGTTTGCAACAAAAACTGAGTAGGAAGATACACCCGAATTTAAGACGGCACTGCGGTTTATTTCTTGCATCTTATATTAGAAAAGTATAGACTGCAAGGAACTCGAATGAACTGCCTCGTTGGTCTCGCGGCAGCGGCGCGAGTGCGATTTCCGGGTCGGGGAAAGTGTTATTGGGTTTTTCCGTTAGGAAATTCTCAGTAGCATCTCGGAGTCAAGTAATGTGCCCGGTACGGCAATAGGCTCGCCCCCTATTACGTGGAACCTAGAAAGTCATGGCGAAATGTGGGTGTTACACCTATGCCTACCCCTTCGGGGATACAGGCGTGAGTCTATAAATAAATAAATAAAAAAACAATGAACTTGAATTACACACAAACAATGCATTTGACTTCATGCACTCGAATGGACGTAGCTAACATTGTAGAGACTGTCATCACAGTGGCTGCGTTTAAATGCAACTCTAGGCAGTAATGGCATGCCAGCTTTACCCAAATATTCAAAAATAAAATTTTTCTTAATTAACTCTTACAACTTGAGATGAAAAAGGATTCACTTAGCGACGGCACGCCAAAAAGTGCTGCAAAATGAGTGTTGTTTCATCTGTGTTATAATGTAATAGGGCCGCTTGTAATCTCTGCAGGGACCCTTCAAATTCGAGGTGAACACTACCTGGATTCCCAGCTGCCGTCTTTTGTTAATGACAACGTTGTACCTGTCTACCATCGACGTTTGTATCATTCAGAGATTTTATCGCAAATACTAGTACTAAATAGCACTGAATTCTCTCAAATATCTGTTCTAATTTAAACATAAATTGCTGTTTTCACGGAGACTCTCATACCTAATCGCTTCTTGTGTGGTAACTCAAAGCCATTCTCGTGTATCATTTTAGTGAATGTAAACATCATCATATCAGCCAAACGACGTCCACTGCTGGACATAGGCCTCCCCCAAGGTTCTCCACACAGACCGGTCTGAGCCGCCCGCATCCAACCGCCTCCCGCGATCTTGACGAGGTCGTCGGTCCACCTTGCGGAGGGCCTACCTCTGCTGCGTCGTCCGGTACGTGGCCGCCACTCCAGAACCTTTCTGCCCCAACGGCCATCGGTTCTTCGAGCTATGTGCCCTGCCCACTGCCACTTCAGCTTGGCTATCCGGAGAGCTATGTCGGCGACTTTGGTTCTACTGCGGATCTAAACATTGTTTCAAGCTAATTACAGCTGAAATATTTTACGGTTTGTTTGGGAATTAAGTGAGTGTATGGACATAATAGATACTTTTATTTCTTGATAAATTTTGACGGATGTATTGTCACTTAAATACTTTTTGGGAAATAAAAGAAGGTGTGCAAGAAAAGTAAGTTATTAAGAAAATAAGTAGGTAATAGTCCATTTATGACATTAAAACATGTAACACTTCTATTAATATTTAAAGTAGTAATAGTTCAAATAATAAAGCTGCTTTCAATTACACATGAGAACAGTAACTATAGATAAACTTAACAGCTGCCTTAGCAGTATGCAGGGATCAATACCAGTAATAGAAAATATAAAAGAAGATTTTTTAAAATGCGTATTGCACCAAAAAAATCGTACTAGGCATGCCTTTTAAGTTTTGTCGTTTCCATATTTCCCGGCAACGTGACGGATTAAGAATACGGTATGTCACCACCCCATATCATCCCATGGGTGTCGTAATACGTCGTTGATACAAACCCTATACCAACCCGTTTGGCCAGCGTGGTATAGTAGGCCAATTCCTACTTTCAAAGGAGAGGCCTAGTCCAGCAGTGGACTGTTAAAGGCTGATGATGATGATGATTTGAATTTGGAACTGTTCTATATTCGAATGTGATTAAATTTTGAATCTCAAAACAGTTGAAAGTATTAGAATGAATGCTATTGTTTAGTCACAGAGTCGATTGGAATATGTCAGGTTACGTACGAAAATGAATATTTCTAAGGAAAATGTTCGTGCAATAATTTACTACAACTTTAGAAGAGGCCTGACACAGCTGTTTTGAAGAGCTAACATCTGTGTTCAGTGATGAAGCCCCATGTCAGCGGACTATCGAACGCTGATATTTAGAAATCCAGCGGGGATATACTAGTGTTAGTGTCAAATCTCGCGAAGGAGGCCCAAAAGTCGCCTTCACTGAAGATAAAATCATTGCTGTGAAACAAGTAATTCTCGAGGATCGCCATGTGACGTATCGAGAAATAGAGGCCCTATTAGGCATCTCAGTGACAACCATTCAGAAGATCTTGCATGAAGCGCTTGGTGTGAGAAAGCTAGTTTGCCGCATGTGATTTCCGACGATCACAAGGCGGCCCGCGACAGATGGTGTAAGAAAACTCTGCAAAGGTTCAACCGAGGCGAGTCAAATTACGTCTACGACATCACACAGCGCTCGTCAAACGATTGAATATTTGAAGCAGGAAAAAGTAGTAATTCTTGACCATCCTCCATACAGTCCTGACCTAAGCCCTAACGATTTCTTTGTATTTCCTAAAATTAAGAAAAGTCTTCGTGGTCAAAGGTTCCAGTCCGGAAAAGAAGCAGTCGACGCTTTCAAGTCAGCCATTTTGAACACTGCTACTTTAGACTGGAATACATGTTAAAATAACTGGTATGAGCGAAAGGCAAAGTGTATAAAGCTACGTGGTGAATACTTTGAAAAGTAATAAAAAGTACTATAAGGTTCTAGTCGTGTTTTTTTCTTCAAACGACAAAACTTAAAAAGTATGCCTCGTATTGTAGACCAGAAACAAGTTATGGACCATCATTACGTCATATCAACAAATGTATTTTAGCCAGCCTTTCCACTAAATCAGTTTTATTCTAGCAACTACTAAGATCCTTTCACAAAAAATTTAACCCCGCCAATTACTCCAATCACAACACAAACGAAAATCAAAACAAGCCGTGTTATATATTATATACGTCTTTGATGTTACGGACGCTAGATGACTGTCTTTGTCCCACCTGATGGACAGTTACGTCAATCGAACGTACACTTCCATCGCGTCATGTCACTCGATAGTTCGCATTCAATTTCCGTTGGCGCTGAGCAAATACCGTGCCAACAGACGCCTATTATTGACTGGAGGTAAATTTGATACTGCCGATTTTTGGGGATCGTTTGTTTTGGGCAAGCTTTTGTATGATCGTAGGTAGTTAAGAAGGTAAGATTGTGATCTGTATGACCACATTCAGGTCGATGCTATTTTATAGTATCTATCTA
The DNA here is from genome assembly GCA_944739405.2 of Euclidia mi. Taxonomy (NCBI): domain Eukaryota; kingdom Metazoa; phylum Arthropoda; class Insecta; order Lepidoptera; family Erebidae; genus Euclidia; species Euclidia mi. The sequence continues at coordinate 63,019,056 of OX123189.2, forward strand.
TTTCTATCGCGACAGGTGGAAGTTGTAAGTGGGGTCTTTTCCCAGCAGTGGGACACAAATTATTTTCGTAATAATACTAAAAAATAATAATTTCATAATATGTGCTGCACACAAATATGGAATGACCGCGGGCATTGCCTGCTTAAGGGATGATTACATATCTGTATTTAAATACTTGAAGCGAAATTTTGTAATCCCTTTTTACGAGAAATGCGCGAACGAACGATTATGAAATTTGGCACACTGTTGTTGTTGTTCAATTTCCGATTTTCCGGTCTTCAACATTATCGGACTATATCATAACTTAAATTCCAAGTTGAATTGACTTTCTACAATTCTTGCATTAAAAACCGTTAATACTTACATTCAGGTTGGTAAATAAAAAAGCCTTACCAGTTTTTAAGTCTTTTTTCATACTGTGCAACTGTACGAAGACGCCTGACTGACGCATACAAAAACAATATTTATTGCTTTAATTTACATAGTATTTAGGTTATTCTGGTTTGACATAATACGATTTGGGGAAAAATATTTCGAAATTCGGATGCAATACCAAAAAGCAATAGAAATAGGAACTAAAACCGAAAACAGCATGGCGAAAACAGTAAATCTACTGTTAAAACAGTAGGGTTGGCAACAGTGGAAGAAAAACATTTGCATGTAGCAGAGATGAGAACGTTACGATGTATGTGTGTAGTGAATTAGGAATGGTTAGGTATGTTAGTTAAAGTCTAAGTGTCGCCCATTTGCGAAAAAGTTCAAGGAAATCGTTTGGCATGGTCAAGATATGGTTTTTTGTTGTGTATGTAAGTAAATCAGTGATGAATATAAAAGTAGAAGGGCGAAAGGGAAGAGGGAGGCCAAGGAAAAGATAGGAAGATAGATAGTAAGATAGGAAAAGAAGTAAATGTAAGGACTGTGAGAGGATGGATACCGAAGAGAAAGGGGTAGATGACGGGCGATAGGCAACAATGGAACAGAAGGATTTACTGCCCTGACCTTAAATATTTTGCGACCAGGTCAAGAAATGACATGTTTAGAAAGAACAAAACCAAAGAGTTTTTTTTTTTAGTCTATAGAATATTTATTTTAGAGTTTCATGACCAAATAAAGCAATTAATAACCGTTCCAGTAATTTCATAAAAAAAATTCCTTATTTCCATTATACGGCGATTGTAGAGGCTTTGACAATAAAACCTTAATAATGTGTAGAAACTTAAAATTTTAATAAATTATGGTCGAATTTCGACCACTGGGTGACTTTTGTTTATTATTTCAAATATAAACATCAAAAACCTTGTGTAATATTGAATATATATTATAGGCATGGCTACAAAATTAAACTTAAAAAACATAAATAACAATTAACCTTATCCTAAAAACTGAAGGCAAAAGGAAAATGTAATATTTTTTGTGTAATTTTAGACCTTTTTGTTTATTTTCATGTACCCGTGTGTCGGAGGGTAGGGATTCGCATAAGCATTCGTCGCTACCCCCCGACGGGCATTGGCCCGCCAGATGGTCAGGCGGGCCCCGAACAAAACCCCCTTGGCGGCGGATGAAGGTGTTGGGCTCCGCCGCCAAAACACTCAGCGGCCGCAGAGGATAGGGAGGACGGCAACGCAACACCGCATCTCCTCTTCCTCTGCGGCCCCACCGCGACGCAACGATGGTGCGCCCCCATTTGGTCGCGGGAGATAGGGCGCGCGGCAACGCAACACCGACACGCCTCTCCTCCCGCGACCCCATCCGACTGCGAGGGACAGAAGAACTGTCCCTCGCACCCGCCCCTTTGGACGCATCCTGCGTAGGCCTCCGTCAAACCCACGCGGAGCGTCCCGTCCTGGATCCCTCTTAGCTTCACCGCGGGTGACCAATCCACGGTTATTGAGCCCCCCCACCACGATAAGGTGGAAATCCCACGAGGGGGGGGTGTATTTTTTTTTTTTTAAGACCAAGCATAAAATATCTCCCTTATATAATGCTTTATTAAGTCTATGAAAACAAAGTATATAAGACAAATTACTGTCGATATTTTTTTTGCATTCATGCGAAATTTACATCACAATTGCATAAAAATTGATTCTCTGGTTCATATGTAAAAGCATCACAAACATTACAATCAGGTGAAAAATTACACATCCATCCACGTTTAATTGAAACCGCTAAACCGAAATAAGTGTCCGCAAAACATTTTAATAAAATTTCATAAACTTAAGTAATAGCTTAAAATAACTAGTTAAACATGGTCTAAAGTATCGTTGATTTTTATCAACGCTACTTTAGACCATTCCGCAATTCTTTCCAAATTTCAAACCCTCGCACCCAGTATAACCCATATTCAAAAAAGTTCTCTTCGCCTTCGTGGGTCCCCAATACTAGACGAAGGTTTTGATTCTTTTATTCATGAAAAGAAATCAAAAATTTAGTGAAATTTCGGACCGCCTGCTCAAAATTAATATACATTCGGCTTTCACTATTATACGATACTGTATTTTTGTGCCTAAGTTCACACACGCTTTACGTTCTTCGCCTTTTTGGAAAAACCCAAGCCCACTAGTCAATATTGACAAAATTTTACAAAACACCCTAAGCAACATTTTAAATGTGGCTCTGAACGACCGAGCATGGCTACAGGCGACATTACCTGTTCGCCTGGGTGGGCTTGGCGTACGCAAAATTTCCGACGTGAGCTTACCAGCATTTCTGTCATCGGTCCACAGCACTGCAGAATTAACCAGGAAAATCTTAGCACCCACACTGGTCGATTCTGAGGTGCCGTGTAAGATCGATGCCATTAATGCTTGGAAAATAGCTTGTCCAAGCACTGAGTTGCCCCGAAATTTATCCTCTCAGAGGCAGTGGGACGGGCCGCTTTGCAGCGCAGTACGAGAAAATCTCCTCCGTACATCGTACAATGCTGCAGAGAGTGCTCGTTTGCTGGCTGTGGGAGAGTGGGAGTCGGGGCTCTGGCTTCAAGCACTGCCATCGTCCAACATAGGTACCATGTTGGACGACACGACCTTTCGCATCGCTTTTTGCCTCCGGTTAGGTGCGCCATGTGTCGCTCCACATCGTTGTCACTGTGGGGAGGCTGTCGACAGCCTTGGTCACCATGGCCTATCCTGCAGCAGGAGCGCAGGTCGTATTTCACGACATAGCAACCTGAATGACATTCTCCGTCGGGCTCTTGTCACCGTTGGCGTTCCAGCCCAACTTGAACCTCAGGGTTTGACACGCAACGATGGTAAAAGACCAGATGGAATGTCTCTACTGCCTTGGAAGTTGGGTAGGCCTTTGGTGTGGGACGCAACGTGTGTCGATACCCTTGCGCCATCTCATCTTCCTAGCACAGCGGGTTGTGCCGGCGCTGCTGCTGCCACAGCGGAGACTCTAAAACGGCGCAAATACGTAAATCTCGTAGGGGATTACGTATTTGAGCCGTTTGGAGTTGAAACGTTGGGTTCATGTGGCCCAAGTGCTAGATCTGTATATAGAGAACTTGCAAAGAGACTTGTCGACGCCTCGCGTGACCAGAAGGCTGGTATGTATCTAGCTCAAAAAATTAGCATTGTCATGCAGCGTGGCAATGCTGCCAGTCTTCTGGGCACGTTCCCAATAGACGGCGATGTGGAGGACTTTCACGACGCCCTTTGATTCTTTTTTTCTTTTTTTTTTTGTATTGTACCTATATTTTAATATTTTAATTTAATTTTAGTAGTAAATAGTAAATAAGTAGTTATAATTGTTTTATGTTAAAATTAATTTAATTTTGTGGTCGTTAATAAATATTCCCACTGTTTGAACAATACTAAGAAAACACTAGTCATAACTCAGCTCCATTGATATTCAGGGTGCGAGTCGCGAGTGCAGCAATTTTTTTTAATTGAAGCTAGGGAACGAGCCAGACCGTGATACAGGCTACGGACAGAATGCTTTTGCATTTTACTGCGAGCGTTGCTAACTATAGTTCCCGAGTACAAACAACGGTACCAGACCGCGCTCAGCTTATGATGTTAATCATCGCAATAAAGAAGACTATTTTTCCTTCTGTGTGAATTCTAAGCTTCTATTTGAAATTTAAACGAGGTAAATAACTGATTTGACTATAGATATGGTCATGGTGTCCGCTGGGATTTGAGAGCTCAATCTCTACATTGAGCTGAGGTTTGTGTGATCCGCAACGTGTCGTTCCAATCTCGGTGATCTTTTTCTCGGTTTAGGTAAATATCGCAAAGTCCCATATGAAATAGAAATAAAAATTATTTCTTATGGTTTCTGTTTAGTTTATAAAACTCGCGCACAATAAAGCGATCAAAAGCCATGCCTAAAGAAAAGTTCTTACGACTATTTCATTCCGTATAATCTCATCAAAACAATAATTGGGATACCTCCCAGGGTAAAATATCCGAGATTTCCGTTTAAGAAAGCACGTCTTTTCCGATCAATGCTAAGGGTATTGTGGTGCAACGAGGTACGAGTCGAGACAAAGAAAGGATCTGCCACTAAGAGCAGGTTCTGTTAACCGTCAGACAGTGACTCACAATTTGTTTTTGTTTCGTACAATTGACACTACATCGGTAAGTAATTTTACACATCAGTTTACCCCATTTTGTCGCATGGTTGTCTTAGTCGCAGACACATAAATTACTTTGTATATCTGAAGAGCAGTGACTTAGGGTATGCATAAAGCAACTGAGTGTCTTGAGTGCTTTACGTAGACTCCAATCCCACATCTTTAGATTTGTACGATAGGAAACAATATGGTTACAAATTGAAAAAGAATATTCCAAGCACTGTATTTATGTATACAAATACTTCTGTCTTCTAATGTATACAATTGTAATGCGTTAGACACCTTATGAACAATCTTCTTCTTATATGTAAATGTGTTGCCAACTCTGTAGTCGGTTATAGGCGGCCCAAAGGCTTCCGCAAAGCTTAACGATCCTTGTCCTGACAAGAACTGGGATCGAAGGCTTTACAAGCCTTTCGAAGCATGGTAGCGCTTTGATATAAATGCCACAAAAAACGGTTACTTATGTATTCGTTAACTTTTGCAAACATTGCTTTACTTCGTCAAACTACAACGAACGAAGCTTAAGTTCAATTCTGTTCTTCGAAAAATACGGGCTTCGGACTCCAAAAGTTTAGTAACGTCATTCGGTTACGTTAAAAGTAATAGTTCAACCACGATGAATAAAAGTTGTATTACTATTTGCTTAACAAAACAATGGTTATAATGAATTAAATATTCACAGACGTCTTAAATTTGAGTCGTATTTGAAAACTTTCAGTTGTAGTTCCAGCGACTTACAGTTTGTATTTTAAATGGAAATTTAATAATGATTTTATTTCTAGCCGCTTATTTTATGCGATTAACTTTACAAAGGTGAAGGTTAATTTAAAATTAATAGATCGCAACGAGTGGATTTATATAAGTTTATCTTAAACTAGTAATGTTAACAAATTTTATTTGCAAATTTTATATCAATTCGTTGAAATAACTTAATTTAGTTTAAATAATTTATTAATGTCAACGTAATATACAGAATAATTTAGCACTAATTTCCAGAACCAACCAAAATGTTGGCAAATCGATAATTAATCAGAACTCGGTGACAGATTAATAGAATCATCACCGCACGTTTCAAGCATTAAACTAATGTGACAATGTAGTTGTGTCATTGTAATACCCTTTTACAGATTTTACATAGGCAACAAAATTGTTCGCATATGTGCGGGAGTAATATAACCATTAATTCAGTTAGCACGTTGTACGTAGATACACGCATATGAATCATTTACTTCTCTCTCATTATACCTTGACGTAAATGATTTAATGTCTTAATTTACTGCACAAAGATAAATTAAAGAAAAAGCTTGACCTGACAAAGTGCTCTTTCTATTATAACTTTTAAGACCATAAGCTTATGTACGTGCTGTAATTTTCATAATTACTTTCGTCTTTTAGTGTGAAGTACTTAATTAAAATTCGTTAGACACCTATAATATTATGAACAAAGTATAGGCTTCTAAAGCGTTCAATGTTTTTGGTTGATCATTTTGCAGTCTTCGTTAATGCGACTTTTCAAAGAAAATAAATATGTATTCTGTCAGCAAAAGATATCCTAGATAGCCTATTAAGTAGCTCGAAGGTCGTCTGGAAAGGTCGAGAATGCTATAATCATAACACTCCATTAAGTAGTTAGCAAAAGTATGGGTGAAGATCGACGCGTGGTAAGCTTATATTACCCGTTATATTAATTATGGATTGTTGACGATCTGCTGGTCTACGTTATTGTATTCCGGTGAACTTGGATGCATAAAATCAATTTAAACAAAATTCTTACGATACGAGCAGAAAATTTTGGGAATCAAGGAAGTGACACAACATTACTATTTAAAAATGTATTTATTGCTTTTCGAAGTACTCTCTGCAAAATTTGACACATTTTTCCATACGATGGAACCAATCATTGAAGCAACCATTCCATTCGGAAGTTGGGGTCTCCGAAATGGCCTTTTTGTAGGCGTCCACAGCTTCTTCAGGTGATGAAAATCTCTGTCCAAGCAATTTATTCTTTATTTTAGGGAAAGTATAGAAATCATTAGGGGTTAGGTCGAGGCTGTACGGCGGATGGTCTAATAATTCTATGTTTTCTTGCTCTAAAAACTGTTTTATTCTGTGCGCGGTGTGAGAACTCACATTGTCGTGATGGAGGATGATGCGGCGGTTGCAGTTCTCTTTACGGAGTTCAGAAACGACCTGTGGCAAACAAATGCTAGCATACCATTCTGCATTAACCGTTCCTAGTCCCTTAAAAGGAATAGTCTTAACAAAGAAACAAACGTGGCCACAATTTTTTTGCAACACTCCGTGAACGAAAATTTTTTGTTGACCTCATTTTCGAACACCCAAACTCGTGACTAATTTTTTGTTTTGGGTTCGTAAGCGTATATCCAGGATTCGTCACCTGATACAATGTTGTATACAGCATTTGAGGATCCTGCGTGGAATCTTTCGAGAGTTCTGTCGCACCAAATAACGAATAATAACAAATAGCGAATATGGTATCCATCGGGAAAACAACTTTTTTACACCTAATTTTTCATGCAAGATTATTTGTATTTGACTCATGCCAATGTCTAAAGTTGCCTGAATTTTGCGGTATATCATATCTCGATCTTCCTCAATCAGCTTACGCACAGCATCAACGTTTTCTTGGGTGACTGCAGTTTTTGGACGACCTTGACGGGGATCATCACTGAGCTTGACAAGTCCACGTTGAAATTCAGCAAACCAGTGATAAATTGTGGTTTTGGATGGGGCTTCATCACCAAATGCAGAAATCGTCCGGACAACACACTGTTTCAGTGTTAAACCACTTCGAAAGTCATAATAAATCATCGCTCTTGAATTTTCTCGAGTCAATTCCATTTTCTCAACGACTAATGCATAGCATAAAATACTGGCGTAAATGTAAACGAAATTACAGTCCAGAGAATATACACAAATTTAAGGAATGTCTTTCTAATCTAAGCTTTTCTGATATATACCAAACAGTGGATCCTAATGTAGCCTATGGCTTCTTTATTTAAACGTTTTGTTTATTTTATAATCTCTGTTTCCCTAATAAAACAGCTACCATAAATGTAACAAAAAAGCCTACTTGGGTATCACGTGGTGTTAAGTTGTGTAACAAAAATAAAAGAAAGCTCTTATGGCAATTCAGGTTGAAACCGACGCATGAAAACAGAGATAAGTTTAAAACATACGCAAAATTACTTAAAAAAATCATGAATCTTACACAAAACGCTCACAATGATTACAAAATTAGAACTTCAAACAACAAATGCAAAACAGCTTGGTATATTATTAATAAATCCAAATGTAACACCCCTAAGAATTATATTTCTAGTATCAATTATGACAATAAAATCATTACACCTCCAAAGGACATCGCCAATTCATTTAATGATTATTTTATAAATAAAATACAATCAACAACTAGCGTAGGGAGTAACTCAACATCATTTATTAACAGTAGAGTACAATCCATGTTTATGGCCCCTTCGACACCATATGATATTTTCAACATTATAAAAAAACTAAAAAACACTAGCAGTGTTGGCTATGACGACATTTCTACAAAAAATTTGAAAGCTGTTGCATTAGAAGTATGTGCTCATTTAAGCTATATTATTAATTTAAGCATAAGTACAGGTATATTTCCAGATGCATTGAAGAAATCGGTAGTGAAACCACTGTACAAGAAAGACAGTAACGACCTCATGATTAATTACAAGCCAATTGCGCTTATACCTGTGATATCTGAAGTGTTTGAGAAATATATATCCGGAGAAATGAATAAATATTTTGAAAAATATCAAATATTGAGTGACGAACAAAAGGGATTCCGTAAAAATAAGAGTATAAATTTTGCTATCTATGAGTTTTTACACAGTGTCATTATAAATGTAGATATAAGAACACCCGTTTGTGCTATATTCTGTGATATGACACAAGCTTTTGACAGCGTCCATCATAAGTCACTAACAAAAAAACTTAAAGTATGGTATTAGAGGAATCGCTTTAGAATTAATTAAATCATACCTTAATTTATTTTTTTATTATTTATTTATGAATTTTTATTAAAAATTATTCTTATATTTAGTTACATTAATTTTTTACATTAATTATGGATTGTTGACGATCTGCTGGTCTACGTTATTGTATTCCGGTGAACTTGGATGCATAAAATCAATTTAAACAAAATTCTTACGATACGAGCAGAAAATTTTGGGAATCAAGGAAGTGACACAACATTACTATTTAAAAATGTATTTATTGCTTTCCGAAGTACTCTCTGCAAAATTTGACACATTTTTCCATACGATGGAACCAATCATTGAAGCAACCATTCCATTCGGAAGTTGGGGTCTCCGAAATGGCCTTTTTGTAGGCGTCCACAGCTTCTTCAGGTGATGAAAATCTCTGTCCAAGCAATTTATTCTTTATTTTAGGGAAAGTATAGAAATCATTAGGGGTTAGGTCGAGGCTGTACGGCGGATGGTCTAATAATTCTATGTTTTCTTGCTCTAAAAACTGTTTTATTCTGTGCGCGGTGTGAGAACTCACATTGTCGTGATGGAGGATGATGCGGCGGTTGCAGTTCTCTTTACGGAGTTCAGAAACGACCTGTGGCAAACAAATGCTAGCATACCATTCTGCATTAACCGTTCCTAGTCCCTTAAAAGGAATAGTCTTAACAAAGAAACAAACGTGGCCACAATTTTTTTGCAACACTCCGTGAACGAAAATTTTTTGGCTTTAACTCATTTTCGAACACCCAAACTCGTGACTAATTTTTTGTTTTGGGTTCGTAAGCGTATATCCAGGATTCGTCACCTGATACAATGTTGTATACAGCATTTGAGGATCCTGCGTGGAATCTTTCGAGAATTCTGTCGCACCAAATAACGAATAATAACAAATAGCGAATATGGTATCCATCGGGAAAACAACTTTTTTACACCTAATTTTTCATGCAAGATTATTTGTATTTGACTCATGCCAATGTCTAAAGTTGCCTGAATTTTGCGGTATATCATATCTCGATCTTCCTCAATCAGCTTACGCACAGCATCAACGTTTTCTTGGGTGACTGCAGTTTTTGGACGACCTTGACGGGGATCATCACTGAGCTTGACAAGTCCACGTTGAAATTCAGCAAACCAGTGATAAATTGTGGTTTTGGATGGGGCTTCATCACCAAATGCAGAAATCGTCCGGACAACACACTGTTTCAGTGTTAAACCACTTCGAAAGTCATAATAAATCATCGCTCTTGAATTTTCTCGAGTCAATTCCATTTTCTCAACGACTAATGCATAGCATAAAATACTGGCGTAAATGTAAACGAAATTACAGTCCAGAGAATATACACAAATTTAAGGAATGTCTTTCTAATCTAAGCTTTTCTGATATATACCAAACAGTGGATCCTAATGTAGCCTATGGCTTCTTTATTTAAACGTTTTGTTTATTTTATAATCTCTGTTTCCCTAATAAAACAGCTACCATAAATGTAACAAAAAAGCCTACTTGGGTATCACGTGGTGTTAAGTTGTGTAACAAAAATAAAAGAAAGCTCTTATGGCAATTCAGGTTGAAACCGACGCATGAAAACAGAGATAAGTTTAAAACATACGCAAAATTACTTAAAAAAATCATGAATCTTACACAAAACGCTCACAATGATTACAAAATTAGAACTTCAAACAACAAATGCAAAACAGCTTGGTATATTATTAATAAATCCAAATGTAACACCCCTAAGAATTATATTTCTAGTATCAATTATGACAATAAAATCATTACACCTCCAAAGGACATCGCCAATTCATTTAATGATTATTTTATAAATAAAATACAATCAACAACTAGCGTAGGGAGTAACTCAACATCATTTATTAACAGTAGAGTACAATCCATGTTTATGGCCCCTTCGACACCATATGATATTTTCAACATTATAAAAAAACTAAAAAACACTAGCAGTGTTGGCTATGACGACATTTCTACAAAAAATTTGAAAGCTGTTGCATTAGAAGTATGTGCTCATTTAAGCTATATTATTAATTTAAGCATAAGTACAGGTATATTTCCAGATGCATTGAAGAAATCGGTAGTGAAACCACTGTACAAGAAAGACAGTAACGACCTCATGATTAATTACAAGCCAATTGCGCTTATACCTGTGATATCTGAAGTGTTTGAGAAATATATATCCGGAGAAATGAATAAATATTTTGAAAAATATCAAATATTGAGTGACGAACAAAAGGGATTCCGTAAAAATAAGAGTATAAATTTTGCTATCTATGAGTTTTTACACAGTGTCATTATAAATGTAGATATAAGAACACCCGTTTGTGCTATATTCTGTGATATGACACAAGCTTTTGACAGCGTCCATCATAAGTCACTAACAAAAAAACTTGAAGTATGGTATTAGAGGAATCGCTTTAGAATTAATTAAATCATACCTTAATTTATTTTTTTATTATTTATTTATGAATTTTTATTAAACATTATTCTTATATTTAGTTACATTATGCCCCACAAAACCTTGTAATAGGTTTGACTGTGGGATCCAGTCTCCGTACTGTTATAACAATAGTTTCTGTAGGTACAATGTTATGAAATTAAATTAAATATTACAAAGCAATTATATAAAGGTAGGAACTTAAACTAAATACAATCTAAATAATACTTCTTAAGATTTTTCTTAAATAAAATTTTATCTTTTTCTTGACGGATGTCCTCAGGCAGACTGTTTAACAGGTATGGCAGGCGTTTTTTTAAAGTTCTATCTCCATAATAGTTATATACTCTTGGCACTGTAAATCTGCCGGAGGACATCGATCGAGTATTGTAGTTATTTGTGACCTCCTCCAAGTTAATCTCCGGATTGTTATGGTTGTTAACTAAAAGAAGATATTTATGCTTTAATTTAACTGGTAAGATTTTACAGATTTTGTACAGTTTTGCATAATCATTTTTATATTTTTCTTTAGTTTTATTACTAACTAGTAGTTTTATAAATCGGTTTTGAATTGCTTCTATTTTGTCAATATATGTTTTAAAGGTAAGACCATAGCAATCCAAAGCATAATCGAGGATGGAATCTACTAATGACAAATATAAACATCTCAATGTACTAATAGGAACTTTATAACTTAAATAATAAAATTTACACACTAGTATTCTAAGTTTATCACATAAGTGTTCTACATGATGGAGCCATGCAAATTTTTCGTCTATTTTCATGCCTAGGTAAGTTACACTATTTACTTTTTCTATGGGGTTACAATTACAATTTAACGATTTGTTGTGAATACATTCAAATGTGTGAGTATACAGGGGCGAGAAATTAACAGTAGGGAGAGTGTACTACAAGTAATTTAGTTTTGTCAGTGTTCAATACGATACCATTGTCGTGGGACCATTTTACGACAGCATCTATGTCCTGTTGTACTCGACGACAAGCGTCAAGCATGTCGGTGCCGGCTAGCAACACACACAGATCATCTGCGTACATGTGTGCGGAGCAGTGCTGCAGTACATTGCACACGCTATTAACGTGCATAAGGTAGCTTACAGGTGCACATCCAGAGCCCTGCGGTACTCCACATCGCACCTCTATCTTGACAAAACCATGTTGACAATTATCTAATATTTTGTGCACTTGTAAGTATTTGCTTAATTGACTAACGATACATTTTTCCATAATTTTATCAACACTTGACAGTATTGCTATTGGTCTATAGTTTGTTACATTTTTATGGTCTCCTTTTTATAAATCGGACGAATTATTGCTTCTTTTAGTTGGTTAGGAAAAATACAGTGTTTAACGTACAAATTAAAAAGTTTAGCCAAAATTGGACTTATTACATCTGCTAATAGTTTTATGTCAGACATGCGTATGAGATCGATGCCAGGTGATTTTTTAGAGTCCATTTTTTAATAATATTTTTTATTTCAGCACTAGTAACCGGTTGCCATCTCATACTCATATCTGCTAATTTGACATAAGAATCCCTATTTAAGAATTTTTCATGACATATATGTTTTATATTAGTGACTTCTGTCGTAAAGGAATGAGCAAATTTATCACATATATCTTTAATATTTTGTTGACCCCCCATGTTAGTGTGTATTACAGAGTCTAAAGACTGTTTAGTATTTCCCAGCATATTATTAATCTTTTCCCATAACTTTTTTATGTTATTTTTACATTCTAGTATGCTATCCTTATCATATTTATTTCTACTTTTATTTATCGCTTTCTGACACTTATTTCGATACTTAGTATAATTAAGACGCTTTAGCATATTCTTTGGTTCATTACTCCATACTTCGAACAACATATCTCTTTCTTTTATCATTCTTTTTAAATTACTATTAATCCATGTATTATTTCTATTGGTATTATTTACTACTCTTTTATGTGTGTAACACTCATTATATATACTATTAAAACGCTGACTTAATTCATTATATATTTGTTTAGGACATTCCAATGACATAATGTCGTCAAAGTCTATATTTATTATTAATTCTCTAATTTTATTACTATCCAAAATACGCTTATTATTATTGTTTACAATATTGGGACTAGGCGAGCGCGGCGCACGCGACGAGCTCGTTTCGCGGAATCTCGCGGCACGTTTCCATTGCACGGCAGCCGAGATTAGATAATGGTCGGATATTTTATATTTTACTACAGCCGAATCTATTGTTACCTCACTTGCTTTTACATAAATATGATCTAAACATGACTTCACTATTTTTCTAGCCAGTACTTCTTTCCTTGTTACATCCTTAATACACTGTATAAAACCGTACTCAGCTAATAAGTTTTGTATTTAATAACATGTTTGTATTGAATAATCACGTTCAATAAATTAATATTTAAATCGCCACACATTATCGTCTTTGAATTACGCGGTAACCTTTTTAGTACATTACGTAATTCTATCAAGAATTGGGTAATTTTATTTTGCTTATTAATTTTTGGTGGTTTGTATATTGCAAGTAAGTAAATTAATTCATTATTGAACTTTAGTGTCATGGAAACGCACTCCGCCGACTGCATTCCTGGAACCAACGTCGACTCACACACACGCGCACAAAGCTCTTTACGCGTATACACCAACACACCTCCACCGCTGCGACTCGCTCGCGTGTATGTGTTCAAATTATACCCACTTATTTGAAATAATGATAACAATGAGAAATTAATATTAGGTTCGGTTATAACTAAAACATGTTTCAAACTACTATTTATGGCTAATAATAATTCGTTAAAATGTTTTTTAATCGAACGTATGTTAATGTGGAGTATACAAAGGGTTTGTTTTTGTACTATTGAACTTATCCAGCTGTTTATTTCGTCCACACATCTATACTTTACAAGATTTTCAGATATTATATCTATACAGCTATTGAAGTCCGCGAATTTTATAGGTACAAGTTTGTCTATTACGCCTATATTTTTGTATAAATTATATAGTTATATTGATAATTGTTTACCTATTTTGGTTTTATTATTTCGTTGAGCTCGCTTTCATTTCTTATCCATATTGCTTGATCACCTTCCTTTTTCTTCACCATCACTTTACCATTTGTAACCCATACATATTCATATATTCCTCGTAAATTCTTCTTGGCGTTCCATATCAGGCTTTTTGTGGCCTTAGATAAGTCTTCGTTAATGTATATTTTGTTAGTCATAGGTCCCCCAGTGAGAACATTACTATTTATGTTTGTGAGTGTGCGACGTTTGGATAACCAGTTGGCGCGGGCCTCAAACCCTGTTGTTTTGAAACCGACGATGATAGCGGGTGGCTTGGTAGTCTTCTGAGTTGGTTTGTCATGCCGTACCCATTCGATCTCGCTGCTGCTAACTCCTATTTCATCTCCAAGTTTTGTCACAAGCTTCTTAACGTTTTCATCAGGTAGTTTTTCCACACCAATAATCTCAATATTCTGTTTACGGGTAGATTGATCGAAGTCATGAATTTTTTGCTCGAAGGCAAGATTACATTTCTCCAGATATATGCACTTATTATTTATATGTACTACTGTCTTCTCCAGTTTAGCAATTTTTTCTTTGGCTTGTTCTTGTTCAGTCAGCAATAGATCATACTTATCAGATAAAACACTTAAACTTTGTTGAATCGTGTCCAGATGTTTCCTCATGCTAGGTCTTTCACTAACCTTTCTTTGTATGTCTTTTAAGATTTTTCCATAGGCTTGTGTTTCTTCCTCAGGTTCTTCTGAGTCAGATCCTTCTTCCTCGCAATTATTACAATATATTCTATTTCTTCCCGCCTTCATATCTGCTGCAAGACCCCTCACACAGTTCCTATGAAAAGTCCCTTGTCACGGACCTTGACACATAAAATGCGAACCCTTTCTAGGTAAAGTCTTTTTACATTTTTGACACTCCATAATTATTACGTGTTAGTAAGTAAGTATCTATAATAAACGAAAGCTTAACTTGAGCGTACGTGCGCATCGATTGGCGCTGCGCGCGAGACTCAATATAATAATAGACGCATACAAATTACAGAGATAAGTAATATAAATAAAATTACAAAACGTGAAGTAAATTTCAAATCACAAGAACGCGAGGTTGTGTACGGCGTACCGCAGGGTAGTGTTTTAGGCCCTCTCTTGTTCACGTTATATATAAATGACTTGCCTAAAGTAACTTCACAACCCATGACACTTTATGCTGACGATAGCACTGTAACAATAGCTTGTAAGGACAAAAACACATACGAACATGACATAAATAACTCACTAAAAGCAATAATAACTTGATTAAATGACAATAATTTGAGAATTAATTTAAAGAAAACTACTATAATGCACTTTAGTCAACGTGCACATGCCGTTGATCTAAATATTCGATATCAAGATACAGTTATAGCTGAAAAAAACACAACTAAGTTTCTTGGACTGTTAATTGACAGCAAATTAACGTGGAAACCCCAAATGGAAGCAATTAGTAAAAAAGTAAGTAGTGTAGCATTCGCCCTAAGACAATTCGCAGCAGTCAATAGCACAGATGCGTAACTTATCGCCTACTATGGTCTAGCTGAATCAATCCTCAGATATGGAGTCATATTTTGGGGCAATAGCACGGACAACGAAGTGGTATTTCGGGCCCAGAAGAGATATATCAGGTCGATATTTAAACTACAATCAACGGGCAGCTGTAGGCCTTATTTTGAAAAACATAAAATACTCACTTTGCCTTCACTCTATATCTTGGAGACTATTATGTTCATCAAAAATAACGTTAACTTGTTTCCGTGTTTGTCCAATACAATACCCAGAAATAGACGTGATAATTTCAGACTATGCCTTCATGACTACAAAACAACTCTCATGCGCAAAAGTATTTTCTGCATGACTCCAGTAATTTTTAATAAATTGCCCAAATCATGGAGAGTGTTAAGTGCTTCTGATATCAGAACAAAGTTAAGGACATTTTTGGCTGAGAAAGCTTATAACAGTATTAATGATTTCCTAAATGAGAAAAATTTTGATGGAGTATAAAATGATTCCTTACTTTTTGTGTTGCTCATGTCTGTTTTTTTTGTAATTTCTAATATGCAAATGAATAAATCTGTCAATTAAAAAGCTATGTAATGTTTATTAATGCGTAATTATAATTAATTTATGGTATATAAATTGTAATTACTTTACACTTATTGACATTCAAAAGTATTGTAATACTCAATAGCATTGTAATATCTTTGTTATTCTAATTGGTATTTTATTAATTATTAGATTGACATTTGATTTGATTTTTGATTTGACATTTTATTTGGATTATTATTGAGAATTTGAGTTTGACATTTGATTAATTTTGAGAATATTTGTTTTTTTTTATTACTTCAGCACAATCATAATATATTTGTTAATATTTGTATGTCACTATAAGCGACTAAACATGTTGGATCAATTATTTAATTTAATATCTTGCATGGTATGTATGTACACCATTTTTATACAAATAAATGTTTATCTTATCTTATCTTATCTAAACAAGTTTGACAAAACCTTGTGACAAGACCGAGAATCTTTTTTTAAATAAATAAATGGTATTTGATTTTTAAAACCAAGGAGATTTCAATAAAAAAAAATAATATGACAGGAACAGAGAAAAAATATTCCATTTCCGATACTTTTAGTGCAACCTATGTATTATGAACGAAGTATAGGCTTTTAAAGCTTTAAATGTTTTTGTTTGATCATTTTGGAAGTCTTCGTTAATGCGACTTTTCAAAGAAAATTATATGTCTTCCGCAAAAGCAAAAGATATCCTAGATAGCCCATTACATAGCTCGAAGTTTCTGAAAAGGTCGAGAATGCTATAACGATGATAGCAAAAGTAGGGATGAAGATCGATGCGTGGTAAGCTTATATTACCCGTTATATTAGTTATGGATTGTTGACGATCTGGTGGTCTACGTTATTGTATTCTGGTGAATTTGGATGCATAAAATCAATATCAACAAAATTTTTGCGTTACCAACTGACTGACAGAAAATGCACAGCCGAAACGATAGGGCGAAATTAGCTGTTTAGCATTTATGTTCCTGGGTTGTATGGGAAAAATACTAAGAAAGGATTCTTCGAAATTCCCACGTTAAGGGATCAAAATGGTCTCGCGCAGGCGGAGGCGTGGACGAAGTCTAGTTAGAGTATAATAAATTTAGCTAGTCGCGTGTTTTTCCTAAAACTGAAATGGCTTTGTGTGTGAATAAACCACATTGTGTTAAAAACATGATGAAAAATATAGTTCGGAATAACTTCTTTGCCTTATCTGTGTTCCATTTATTATATGTAGTATAAAGATGTATTTCGGGTAATTTTTTGGAGAAACATTCTTCAAAATGTTTTTTTTTAATTCATCATCTGAAACTCAGACTGTTAATAAAAGGAAATGCGTTACTTTACAAATAGGTACCTATGGCATTTTTTTCATCGCTGTCTTTATTAGACCATATTAAATATTATCTATATGACGGCAGATTGCTTTATTCTTGGCCGGTATCAACACTTCACGTCACAGTTTGTTTATAAGTTCACACCAAATCAAATTTAACAAAACTTCCTTTTTATTTGCAAGTGAAGTTTCAATTCTCTTTATTACATTCTACGAGTAGCAGAGCCCACGGTTGCACTTGCGTTATTATTACATATTTATGGCTAGTGCTCCGCAACCCTTGCTTGTAGCGTGATGAATTCCTCGACAAATGGACTATCTAACACATAAATATATTTTCAACTCGAACCAGCAGTTTCTGAGATTAGCGCGTTCAACCAGGTAAAACAAACCCTTCAGTTTGATAATATTCGTATAGATAGATGTTTGACTGAACACGAAACGAGTGACAGTTTCTAGGTACTTGTTGCCCGCCCGGAGTCTCCAAGAGAAGTGATAGTTGTCGTTGCTCCGTTGAACGTCAACCGTCATCCCCCCTCTTCAACTCGAGCGAACGTCACTAGACTCTGTCGAAGCGCGCCATCTATGCACTTCCGTTTCGTAGTCAATTGACGTCCGTACTGATGACAATTCCGTTACGGCCATCCTGCAAGACACACGTCCCTGTGTGTTAATCTGTAACAAAAAATTTACACGCACAGTATCTCATTGCTCGGTCACTCCTGACAACCCAGTTAAGGGTTGAATCAAAACTGTTTATTATAGGAGCTGGATTCAGAGCATTACTGACAATATAGTCAATTACCATAGACTCACGTTATAATCAAATTAAATAACTAAAGCTCTACATGTGATTCATAACCATTCAGTAACCTCCAGTTACTAAACTAGGCACTCAACCAGTCACTCAGTTGCCCCCATTCAGTAACCTCCAGTTACTAAACCAGGACTTACACCAGTCACTCGGATGCCACCCATTTATCTGCGCATCGTCACAAGGATCGCCAAGTCCCTCCTGGACTTTATGCTTTCCACGAAACCCCCAACACTAGAGTTGTCTGCCTACTGCGTACTCACGGACAACTGACTTCACATCATCATCATCATCATCATCATCAGCCTTTAACAGTCCACTGCTGGACTAGGCCTCTCCTTTGAAAGGAGGAATTGGCCTACTATACCACGCTGGCCAAACGGGTTGGTATAGGGTTTGTATCAAGTTTTCCTTCTCTTACAGTGCTGTTCTCTGCATAATATGCTCCCTCTGTCGGCTCTTACGACACCCATGGGATGATATGGGGTAGTGACATTTCGTATTCTTAATCCGTCACCACACGGACTGACTTCACAGTTGTATTGAATCCAATCTGTACTGATTTGCGGCTACAAATCAACCCCTGACATTGAATCACACAACCAATCAAACACCAGAGTCATCTGCCTACCTACCGTGTACTCACGGACAACTGCCTTCACAGTTGTATTGAAACCGATTTGTACTGATTTACGGCTATTACGGCTACAAATCGACCTCTGACATTTAATCACACAACCAATCAACATGTAAGCCTAGTTTTCTACTGTCTCGTCAGTATTAAGGTTCACAATTTGCTCTCTTTAAGATCGTCAGTTATGCTCCGATCCTCTGGCACAAAGTTTCAGTATCAAAATCAATAATCAGGAAACTCAAAGTAAAACTGACATTTCACAATCGCCGTTTCTCTCAAGATATTATTTTAAACCAAGTACTTAAACCAGAACATTTAAGCTCTACATGCGATCATGGCTATGCATAGCCCAGTAACCTCCAGTTACTCTACTTTCTGCGAACCCCACATGGGAACGCCACTGAAACCCGACCTCCACCAGAGCTGACTGCAATACCGCCTACTCACGGACTACTAAGTTAGCAGACGCCAATTTCTACCGAGCTACGTCAGCCTCTGGTACGGTCCGATCCGATCATCATGTAAACTTAAACACTTTGTTCAATATCAGAACTACTTTGTTCTACCTCTATTTCGTCAGTTGTACTTTGACCTTCAGACATTTTCAACCTGTCGAGTGCGTACTTATAGTTACGCTTAGAATTAAGGGGACTACAAGGCCTAAACGCGAGTTTTATAATGCTTTAAAGTATATGATTCAATGCAGTTTACACAATAAAAAAAATATATGATATTCTTCAGGATATAAACTAGTGAAGTACTGTGTTGAAAACATAATATAACTAACTTTATTCGATAGAAAAAAATCTCAAAGATACCTCTAAAAAAATATTTTAACGAATAAAAACCAAATTAAAATACATACAATCATTCTGATTTTTTGACAAATTATTCAACAAGCAACATACTAACGAAATACTGTTTTATTTTTTAATCCAATTAATACATTTTCTGTAATTAATTTATTTCATGTATTTTAAAGTTCTGATCGTCCCGTCGTCGTCGCGCTTCTCTTTCTTATGTATACAATCCGACAGAGACAGCAACAGCTCAATTCAATAGGTGTACTCGGCGCCTT
Organism: Euclidia mi; assembly: GCA_944739405.2. Classification (NCBI taxonomy): domain Eukaryota; kingdom Metazoa; phylum Arthropoda; class Insecta; order Lepidoptera; family Erebidae; genus Euclidia; species Euclidia mi. Next base: position 63,039,116 of record OX123189.2, read on the forward strand.
AAGGGCTTTGCGATTAAAACGATCATCGTAAAGAACTTCTGTGACCTCAAATGGGCTTTTATACTTTAAGATATTTCAAACCAAGTTAACCAAAACATTAAAGCTAAGGTCTTTGGACTCTACATCTTCTAATCAAATTCCTTTAATAAACTACCTTCACTTTCATTGCCAGTTTCGGCCAGATAGGCTTTTACCAGTTACCAAGCTCTTCAAAGCCACATACAGGCCTCACACAGGCCCCGCGCCACACACGGGCCCCGCGCCACACACGGGCCCCGCGCCACACACGGGCCGTGCGCCACATACGGGCCGCGTGCCACACACGGGCCGCGCGCCACACAGGCTATGCTGGCCACCAAGCCACACTCGCCACCAGGCCGCGCCAGCTACCAGGCCGCGCTAGCCACCAGGATTACCCAAAAAGGAAATAAATATTCTATTAGTATTTCAAAGATTCGTCTCATTGTATACGCACTAACTAGAGTATCCGTTCTTTCAGACTAATTCAACGTCCGCACTTCGTAAATTTTAAGCGATTATCAAATTCATTTACAACTTCACAACTGCACAGAACGTTACTCCCATCCATACTCTCAATGAGCTATGTCAGAACTGGATTTGACCACTGACAAAAATTAAAACCCGCCATATTTTTGACAATATTAATTCTTCTTCCTCTGCTAGTATCTGGAAGTTCCTCGGGACCCTAGGTATTGGCAAACAGCAACACACAACTCCTCATATCACGATTGGTTTGGATGATTTAAATAACCATTTCACAACTACTTCTCAACTTGATCATCAAACCATGCGTCTTACAGTTGATTACATTGCTGGGCTTCCCCGTCCTAATATTTATGCTTTTAATTTTTCTCCAATTGCATTTGGTGAGGTCAAGAAGATTATCCTATCCATAAAATCGAACGCTGTGGGGTTTGAAACTATCAGCCGCCGTATGATCATCCCGATTCTCGATCATCTCATCCTCCCTTTATCCCACATTTTAAACTTTTCACTTTACAGTGGCACTTTCCCTTCCCTGTGGCGTAAAGCCTTTGCTATCCCACTTCCTAAGATACCGAACCCTTCTCTCCCTAACCATTTCCGTCCAATCTCTATCCTTCCTTTCATATCCAAAGTGCTTGAAGCCTGTGTACATAAACAGTTGTCTCAATTTGTGTACCAAAACAACTTGCTCAGTCCACTGCAATCCGGCTTCAGGCCAGGCCATAGCACGACTTCTGCTCTCCTTAAAGTGACTGGCGATGTTAGGGCAGGTATGGAGGACACTAAGGTCACTGTGCTGACCTTGGTCAACTTCTCTAACGCTTTCAACACCGTCAGTCACGATATCCTTCTATCGATCCTCATGATCTCGCCCAATGCATTGGAATGGTTCTCAAGTTATCTTCAGGAGCGCCAGCAGGCTGTGCGCTGCGATGAAACTACATCGAGTTGGCGTAACAATAGTCATGGTGTTCCTCAGGGTGGCATTCTCTCTCCTTTACTATTCTCTATTTTCATTAACTTTTTAACTCCAAATCTTCGATGTTCGTATCATCTTTATGCCGACGACTTGCAGTTGTACTCCCAATCGAGGGTGGATGATGTGTCAGTTGCCATTGCCGACATAAATAGGGACCTTGAGTCAATGTTGGACTGGTGTCAGAAATTTGGCTTAGAAGTTAACCCCGCGAAGTGCCAGGCCATTATTGTAGGTAGTCGCCGCTTATTGCATAGATTGGACATGAAAACTCTACCTCCTGTAATGTTTAATGGTTTAGTCATTCCGTACAGTGCATCCGTAAAAGACCTAGGCCTGTATATCGATTCCACTCTTGATTGGCAAGCCCAGGTGACTAATGTTAGTCAGAGGGTCACCGGAACTCTTCGACCACTATACCGCCTCAAAAACTTCCTTCCTTCCAAGACCAAGACAATGCATGTGCAGGCTTTAATATTTCCTATAATCGACTATGGTGATGTGTGCTATTATGACCTGAATGCAGAACATCTCAATAAGTACGACCGACTTCTCAATAACTGCATTTGATTCATTTACAATCTTCGTAAGTATGACCACGTCTCTACTTATCGTTCCGAACTTAGATGGTTACCAATTCGTCAACGCCGGTGTTTGCGTGCTCTTACTACACTCTTCTCTATTCTCAAGTCCCCTTCCCCTCCAACTTATCTTACCTCATACTTCCAATATCTATCTTCTATCCATGAGAGAGATCTTCGTTCTTCTCATAATCTTCTTCTTTCTTGCCCCAGTCACACTGCTGGGTGCATTAACTCTTCTTTTGTTGTGCAGTCTATTATTTTATGGAATACAATCCCCCTGAAATCAGATTGTCCACCAACCGTTATGCTTTCAAAATGAAAGTTCGAGAGCTTCTTTTTGAGAGATTGAAGGAATCAGCACATCAATCTCATCCATTATTATAAGTATTTATGTATATATTGTATGTATATATATTTAGGTGTATATAGATTTATGTTTATATATGTATTTATATAAATATATAATATATTATATGTTTTTTATCCCTATTATGTATATAACTATTTTATTGTTTTTCCTTATAACTAGTATTTAAATTTATACTTAATAAAATGCACCTACCACTGTTATCTCTGCACCACCTGAAGGTTGACAGGTAGAAAATGCCTTATGGCATTATGTCCACCTTTGTACACCATGTTTGTGCATAAAGAAATAAATAAATAAAATAAATAAAACCAAATGCGAACGTGGCGAGAACTGATAAGCTACTTTCGGACAAACTGATTTCCTTTGGCTACATAGAGGCAACGACTACAGTTCTGAGATAACCAATCGATATTCTATGAGAACTTTCAGATTCTCGCAACACGCTCTTTTCATACAACACAGAAACTAGAGGTAGATAATATTAGCGATCAAAAATCAAATGAGAGCTACTTGAGTAGCAGGGTATCCGTGATTGCGATCAACAACCACACTTTAATGTACTTCGCTCTAGGATTAAGAGAAAATTCTCGAAGAGCAATCCTAGTCGTTCGGCCATTCCTGACACAAGTTGGTGGGCAATAAAAGGTACCTATTCTGATCAAAATCATTGAAGGTTTTAATGAAAATCACAACTAACTCTTTCTCTCGAAGCTGACATGTTGAACAACACGCATCATCGTTAAAATAATAGGAAATTCATTAAAATATTGCATTGCTCATACTCTGATATCCATCGGGTCTTCAACATCACGCTATGCAACCTCCGTCCGGTTACACAACACCACCTGGATAATCATTTCAAGCGTAACAAAGTAATCTTAAACTAGGTTTGTTCAACATGTTGCTTTGGTTTTCCTTATCACATAGCAGACTATAAAAAAATCTTACTAGGCTGATAGTCCAGATGTTATGTTTACTACCAAGTGTCTAATCAGTCTTTTCAGCGTTATAATTTTGTCATAGATAGTCTAAATACGAAGCTTATCCCAACCTAATCATAAGCGATACAGCAATGGACCTTTCGCGTTCAAGACGATGGACAGCGTTTGTGATACTATGATAAATGCACTAATGGCTGTCTTGTTTTCGTAAAAACGGAGACTATGACTAACACAAAAGCTCAAGGGTAAACTAGGCTAATCAGAAAGGCATTTTACCGGTCCAACCAACGGCAACGCATGGCTAAACATGCAGCCGCACAAACGGCTTATAACGTGGGTACCACAAAATTATCACAACCACGATTAACAAAGTACCCATTTAATGAGAATAAGGTTAAGCAAACAATCATTACTAACGATCACTAACCTAGTTCTACCTACAATGAAAATTAAAATCTCTAAAACTGATTATCGTAAAGCACTTCGATGATAACAATCATTTTCTTCTACGTCTAATAATCGAGTTTAACAACTTATACTAGAAACACTATCACTCCTAAACGTCCTAAACATAACTCGGGGCACTTGATAACAATTCCCAGCGTATCACATGAATTTTTAAAACACACTGTAGGTAATTTTCAAACGTAACATCTTAAAATTGAATTTAATTTTACTAGTGGTGCCATCAAATAATCAGAGTAAGAAACATTTTAATGTGCCATGTTAAAAAATTATTCACACAAAGAAGCAGGTGTAATTGCAATACCGAGATCGTCTGTACAACTCAGAATTACAAAGAGTACCAGTGCCACTTTTTACTTAGGCTCTAATCACGTTTAAACGAAAACCGTTACGTATTATCAACACCACGAGTCGATAAAATAATGGCGCTAGTAATATCTTTTGACTATGGTCAGGTTACACTAACCAACCAACCGCACACGTCTAGACAGCACTGCAGTTCACACGTCTATTTAAGAAATAAAAGCTACAAGCTGTTCTACACAAAATCAGAAGCAATAGCTCCGCACAGTCTTACACTATGAACTTAGTATGTACGATTCGATTAGTTTACCAACTTTAGCGCCGCTGCCTTGCGAAGGACAGTCTAGACCGGAGTTATTGTTCTAGATTTAGCAGAAAACCAACCAAAGCTGGCTGTTGGTTCTAAAACCAATATTGCAACTGCACTACAACAATAACTAGCACGTTTCACTCAAACGCACTTGCTTGGAAGTTGCAACAATGCAATTCGGCCTGTACGCTCACTCTCGTTGCTATTACAGTCCATAAAGTAAGACCGAGAAAAGATAATCTTTTTGCAAGCAAGCATATAATATGATCACAAGGTTCGTGATTGCGAGCCACCCTCGCATGAAGAAAATAAAAATAATCACTTTCTTTTTAACTGGCGTATCGAATTAAAATTCTCCGTTCGCTATCTACGCTATAGCTAGGTCACTGTGGTAGTCAGACAACCATACGCTAACTTAAAATACGGCAAAGGTCACAATTTTAAGCCATTAAAAAGAAGATTATTCTTGAGATTATGCCATGGGAACCACGACACCGTATAATAGTCAAACGGTTCAACAACTCACTGTCTCGTGTAGGAATCGAACCTACAACACCCGGTACGATGTGATGGCGATATCACCACAACGATTATGACATTTCCAAGTTTAAACGCGTAATGTCTTACTACTACCGCCACTAAACAAAATTGGTAGTACCAATAAGAAAAATCAGACAAAATACGGTCACCATGGTTGCAGTTGGCAGCTCAGCTGATTCACCAACATAGCAGTGTTAGCAGTCGCCATCGCTCGCGCCTTGTGATCGCGCTGGTCCATGATGCCACTTCTGATGACGGCAGATTGCTTGAATCTTGGCCGGTATCAATACTTCACGTCACAGTTTGTTTATAAGTTCACACCAAATCAAATTTAACAAAACTGACTAGTACTGAACACGAAACGAGTGACAGTTTCTAGTTACTTGTTGCCCGCCCGCAGTCTCCAAGAGAAGTGATAGCTGTTGTCGTTGCTCCGTTGAACGTCAACCGTCATCCCCCCTCTTCAACTCGAGCGAACGTCACTAGACTCTGTCGAAGCGCGCCATCTATGCACTTCCATTTCGTAGTCAATTGACGTCCGTACTGATGACTATTCCGTTATATATAATAATGTCTGAGTATATTTTATTTTATTGATGACTATTGAAGTTAACCTTATATTAAAATAAATTATAAAAATATATCTGATATTTCATTAGAATGGCCTGTTGGTCTAGTGATAAGCAACCTCAACTGAAAGGTTGTGCAGGTTCTATTTCCACCCAAGATAAATATTTGTGTGATGGGCTTTGATTTGTTTGTGTCTAAGTTTAATATAATAAGATATTCGGGATGTAAAAAGCACATTACCGGGGTGTACCTTTAACGAAAACGGAAATCTCGTATTGTACCTACCAATCATTACAAACATATTTTGCTTCGGAACCATACCTGGTAAATTACTGGTTCAGGAGATATTGAGGCTGAAAGTCACAATACAATTTGGTACAAAATCGATGCATTTACTCTGCCAATGTGTTCTATAGATGTCCTACGCACCCATGCATAAGTAGGTATTTCGAGAATTGAACGGGCGCACTTTTAATTGAGCTTTAAAGAATGTCATCTAGTCCTACTAATATTATAAATATGAAAGTTTGTGAAGATGTGTGGGTGTTTCTATATATAATATGTATGTATTTACAAAAAATATATATATGTATGTTTATCATTATCTAGTACCCATAGTACAAGCTCTGCTTAGTTTGGGACTGAGATGTTGTTGTGTGAATGTGGTAGAATATTATATTATTTTTATTATGTATGTATAGATGGATGGATGGATGGATGTTTGTTACTCTTTCACGCAAAAACTACAGAACTGATTTGGATGAAACTTTACAATAATATAGTTTATACATCAGAATAACACATAGGCTACAATTTATAAAGATTTTGTATAATGTTGCCATAATATAAGGAAAAGTATCAACTAAGTCGGCAAAAATCCTGAGCTCTGAAAGCTATTAATTGGAATTTTACCCCCTTCCTGATGACAGATTGATCTGATATTTGGTATACACTCATATTGTTATCAAGATTAAACGCTAATATTTAAATGATTGTAATTTCAAGATGGCCGCCAATACAAAATGGCGGATCATATTATATTACTTCACAACAACCTCAAAATGGGTATCAAATGAAAAGGCTTGATTGGTAAAATAGAGCTCACTATGAAAAATCCAAGATGGCCGCCGCTACAAAATGGCTGATTACTTATTTTCCACAAATACCTCAATATGGGTATGAAATGAAAGTGCTTGATTCGTAGAATAGAGCTCACTATGAAAAGTCCAAGATGGCCGCCGCCACAAAATGGCGGATTACCTATTTTCCACAAATACCTCAATATGGGTATCGAATGACATGGCTTGTTTGGTAGAAAAGAGCTCACTATGACAATAGAATTAGAAGTATCAACTAACAACAAAACTAAAAACTTGAAAATGAAATTAACTTTAAAAAAATAATTTTGGGCGTAGCGTATCCAGAGTAAACATTATGATAGAAATTTAACTTGCCCAACGATTTTATATTTGTCTGATCAATACCCCAGATTGATGAGGAGATTGGTGCGATCTAATAACTAGAACTTACCGAATTACTTTTTAGCTTTTAGTACATAATCCAACTACATCATTTTTTATTGTAATAAATAGTATAACATAAAATAAATATATATAATTATATATATGTTTTTACAATGCTCATTCTAGAGTAGTTATCAAATTGTTTTCAAAATTGATAGATTTATTACCTTCAGTATTTAATGTAGATTAATTAATTAATTAGTTTGGACGAATAGTTAATAGTTATCACGATATAATATATCGTGATAACTTTAAACTATTCGTCAGATATTATCAGACCTAAGTGCAGCGTCTTTAAAAGCGCTTTCTATGAGTTGGCGCGATTAAGCGCAGCGGGGCGGAGGGGCGGTCTGATAATGTACTTTGTTGTAATGCTTTCAGTTTTTATTTTTGCTGCTCTTCTATTCAATAGGTATATAAGCTCTTCAATAATTTTAATAATATACCTACATACTAATCTTTACCTGAAGTTTGACGACTATGAAAACAAAAGTAATTTTAAGTATTATCTGTTTATATGTATGCTACACGGCTAATGTGCAGATCCGTTTGTGATGATATTTGATATGGATAGTCTGAAACCTGGGGCAGTCCAAATTATTAAAATTTCATGCGGGCGAAGCAGCGGGCGACAGCTAGTGTTAACATACATTCATTGATTATTATTATTACCTATATAATAATAACATATTCTATTAGACTTTGTAAGCCCATGATCAAATTTTACTCTCACAGAACTCAATTCATCGCACTTACAATTCTTGTGGACCGTTCGCAGTGTTTATATTTCAACGCACGGTCGTGCATTGCCGGTTGAATATCAATTGAACATAAGAGAGCTATCCGTGGTCAAATCAAACTATTGAAATGTGTGTATGCTCCCTTACATTATTTAGCTAGTAAGTACACTCCTTAAGAATCATAAGTCTCGTATTTGTAACGCGTCAGCGTTTTACTTGTAGGAACCATTTTAATGTAATTTTCCTTTAATATAATTCCATTCGCTGAAGTGAACGAAAGTCTTTTATTTAACCTTGCCATGCCCAATACATCTCATGGCGACCCTGCCATGCCGGCCTTGAGGTAGGAATATTTTTGGCAGTTTTCGAAATTAGACGATGTGTCGTTCTACCGTTGAGAAGGATTAAGTATTTATTACGCAAAACGCTGCTGGAAACAATGATGCAACTTTGAAAGTTGTTGGGCAACACGTACAGCGACTAAATATTGCCGTCTACGCAATGCTGGGCATCCTTAGCATAGTGGCTTGCTTCTTCTTGGTACGTCTATACAAGAAGATCCATCGCCATTGGATTCAAGAAGAAATTGGTCTCCAGGCCATGCAACGTATCCGCGCTTCACTACGAGGACGTCAGCGTGAGGAAACAATGGAAGAGTAAAATGACCGTGAGTTACTTTGAATACTTATTTAAAACCTTGAAAGTACCTACCTAAATAGTTTGGTGAAAAGTGTCAGTGCGTATACTTATGTGCGTTATGTTTTCGCGATTGAACGGTCCATTTTTTCCTACCTAATGGACTTTTATTCATACCTACTTAATATTTAGATCTAAAAATAGATTAGGCATGATAATATTATTTTATAACGTTCTTTAGTAACTTGTCAAGAATCGTGCACAAACACTCATGCAATAAGATACCCTGCCGCGAATATGGCAACGTAAGCATTTCTTTACTTGCACCTGCATGGTTTAAAGTTTCTTTACTTATGTTTTATGTTAATTATACAAGGCTGATTTAATTTCTGTAGTTCTATTTTTAGATTATGTTAGAAACATTGATAAAACATTTTGATATTTTGAAAGTTAAAAAGGGTAAATCAAGATATTTGGGTAAGACTATAGAAATTAAGTCAAAGGAAGCGAAAAATTGTTTTGATTAGTGTAGTGAATTACTTTTACTTTTAAAATCGGAAAAGTCAAACTCAAACTCAAATTTGTTTATTTCCATAAAAATGTTTAAATTTTTTGGACACGTCAGAAAGTCATACAAATAAAAAAAAATAAAAAAGTAACTTTAAATGCATATTAACATAGTTGAGAATTGAAAAAATGCCTGTTCAGAAAGTAGAGCCTCGTGAGAAGAATCAGGCAAGAAACTCCGGGCCACTCTTTTCTACGTCTTGATTCTATACAATTTAAAAACTTAGTAACTACATTGAATTTTTCATAGGTATATGAGCTGGTGTGTCTATAATGTTGCTGTCAATTAATAAGGCTTTTTTTATAATAATATAAAAGTACTAACTAGCATAATATAGACACAATAACTTACACTCACATGAAACTTAACACTAATCAAACATAAGTAGCCTGTGGGACCGAGCAAATTAATCCCAAGCATTTTTATCTTCAATATAATCTAGCACTGAATAGTACCCTTTTTGACAAAGTTTACGTTTTATAATCTTTTTGAATTTATTATAACTTAAATTTTGAATATTGCTTGGCACTTTTTTGTAAAAGCGCACACATTGGCCTTGAAAATATTTTTTTATTTTCTCTAGCCGGGTGCCGGCACTACTAGCTTACTCTTATTTCTAGTATTCAAATTGTGGATATCACTTTTCTTTGAGTATGAGGCCTTGTTTTGGAATAAATATATTAGGTTGACATAAATGTACTGGCTTGCAACTGTTAAAATGTTTATTTCCTTGAATTTATTCCTTAACGAAGCCCCATAATCCAAATTATAAATTGCTCGAATAGCTCTTTTCTGCAGAACAAAGATGGTCTGAATGTCGGCAGCATTTCCCCACAGGAGAATACCGTATGACATTATACTATGAAAATAGCTATGATATACAAGCCTGGCAGTGTCAATGTCAGTTAACTGGTGAATTTTCCTGACTGCGTATGCTGCAGAGCAGAGTCTATTCGACAATTTACTAATATGAGGTCCCCATTGCAGCTTAGAATCTAGTGTAATGCCTAAAAATTTGGTGTTATCCACAAGATCCAACACATCATCCTTAATCTTTACTGAGGTGTTCACTTGTTTGACGATAGGCATCAAAAATCTAATACATTTAGTTTTTAGTATACTTAAAAGCAGGTTGTTAACCTCAAACCAGCGAACCACCTTTGAGATAGCAATGTTTACATCGTCCATATCAATTTGCTGTCGTTTTAATTTAAATAAAAGTGAGGTATCATCAGCAAACAGTACTATCCCGTGCTTGTCATTAACGAGGTGTGGTAAGTCATTAATATAAACTAAAAATAAAAAAGGACCGAGGATTGAACCCTGTGGGACGACCATTTTGACTACAGACCCATGCGAACGCGTCCCGTTGACATCAACTCTCTGAATCCTATTACTCAAATATGAAGTAAGAATATGCAGAGCAGAACTACTTATACCATAGTGATGTAATTTCCTGATCAATGTATCATGTTCTACACAATCAAAGGCCTTGGATAAATCACAGAAGACACCTAAAGTATCATGTGAATCCTCCCAGGCATCAAAGATATGTTTTACAAGCTCAACACCGGCATCGGTCGTGGAGCGCCCCTTTGCAAAACCAAATTGTTTAGAGTGTAGAAGCTCTTTGTTATTAAAATAACTTTGCACTGTTGGTCTAGTATCAATTTCTCGAAAATTTTGCTAAATGTGGGCAGCACAGACATTGGCCTATAGTTGGTGGGGTCTGATGTGCTACCTGCTTTGTACAAAGGTATTACCTTGCTATCTTTCATAAGATCAGGAAATACACCACAGTCAATACACTTATTAAATATTAAAGCTAATCTGTTAGCAGCTAAAGCAATAATGGACTTGGTAATAGTAACGGAATTTCCCCACAAGTCTGCAGTCTTCTTTAAATTTATAGTATTAAAAGCTTTTTTTTTCTGTCACGAAATTCCCAGTAGCAGCACGGAGTCTGGAAATGTGCCCGGTACAGCAATAAGCTCGCCCCTTATTACGTGGGACTAAAGTATATCTGGCGAAAAGTGGGTGTAGAAATACACCTCTGCCTACCCCTTCGGGGATAAAAGGCGTGACGTTGTGTGTGTGTGTGTGTGTGTGTGTTAAAAGCTTTTATAACATCATTTGAATTCATATACTGAAATGAGAAATTACTATAGGTTGTACTCATGTTTTATTTCAAAAGAGATTCCGCTGCATCGGTTGATGAGTCCAAAGATCTAGTAGTAATAACGGGGATATCAATAAAAAAACTTTCAAACGCCGATGCAACTTTTGAGTCTGATGTAATGGTGGTGTTATCAATGTTCAAACTAAATTTTGAACTTTTACTTTTAACTTTCCCAGTCTCGCTGTTTATTATATTCCATGTCATTTTCATTTTATCGTCACTACTCCTAATCCTTGAAGTCATACAATCTCGTTTTATTTTTGTGAAGCCCAGTTGTTGCCCATTCACAGAAGGTTGCACTACCTCCAACTGTAATTGTTCTAGGTGTGAAAACCGAATTAAAGTCTGTACAAAACGCTTTGAAAATGCTATTATATAACAAATTAGGGTCACCATCATCTAACAGTTACCAGCTAGTCATTAGTTTATTTTGAAACCTAGCAAAACGAGTTGCAGTTTTAGGTATTACAACTATATTTTGCCTAGAAACATTCTTACTGTTAGCATTAAAGGAGATCTGCTGTCCACAATGGTCTGAGTCTAACTGTCTAATAATTTGCTTGTCTCTTACTATGATATCTGTAAATATATTATCTAGGCAAGTAGATGTAGAGGAAGTAACTCTTGTGGGCTCTAAGAATAAGTTCTTCAGATTATATGATAGAAACAGCGCTTTCAATTTTGTACTAAGACTACTATCCTCCAATAAATTTACATTAAAGTCACCACACACAACAACATTTTTATGTATTTTTGCAACTTTGTTTAATATCTCATCCATAATACGCTCGAAGCTATCATACAATGCTGAAGGAGGCCTGTATACACTTATTACAATTAATCTCCTCAGTTCCACACAGGCTACCTCAATAGTTCGCTAAACAGACAGACTTACAATATCATGACGCTCCTTAAATTTAAGTTGCTTATTAAGTAAAATCATCGAGCCACCATGTACTGCTTGCTGCCGGCTAAACGAGCTTCCTACTATATGATTACTGAAATTGAACATGAACTGGTTGCTTTTTAGCCAATGTTCAGTGATTTTAAACTTTCGTGGTCACTAAAATTACTTTGTACTGTTCCTACGGGATATATACCACGTACCTTTGTTTTGAGTAACTGATATTTCGGCACTGTTGCAAGCGCCATGTTCACGGATGTACTGAAGTATTGCGGGTGGATGAAAGTTATAAACAAGTGAACCGGTCTACCCGCTTCCTTACTCGTTTATTGCGCGCACAACCACTATCACCGTTTTCACTCTCGCACTGTACTCGATCGCGACACACTGTACTCACTACGTCAGCTCGTGATTTAAGTTTTGCCGGGTTTATGGGTTTTGCATAGACGTACCACTGGATGCCAGGTATTCGACAGTTGAAACCCATCTTCTCTATTGAAGGTTTTATACTTTTTAATTTCAATAGCTTCTTTAACCATTCTAGGTATATAGTGGCGTTCTGTCGAAAGCACCTGAGGGTTATGTAACTCAATCCAATGGTTCGTACCCGAGTCTAAGAGATGTTGAGCTATTGCCGACTTTTGTGGTTCATTGTTTTTGACTGCCCTGATGTGTTCCTTGATGCGGCAGGAAATGGTGCGTTTCGTTTGTCCTATATAAGAACTCCCACAGCTGCAGTCAATTTCCAAGGGGAAACTGTCCTTTGGCGTTCTTATGTACTGTGACAGTTTCTTCAAAGGAGTGAAGATAGTTTAAACAGATACCTTCTCAAGGAAATTAGAGACCTTATCTGTCACTCCTTTGACGTACGGTAAGTACGCTGGTTGTCGTTCTACCTTGTAGTCGAGGTGTTTTTGAGTGTGTCTAGGTGGTCTGACACGTCCGCTGTACCCGTTCTTTCGTAGAACGTCACTTATGTGTGCAAGTTCTTCATTTAAGTGGTCTTCGTCGCTCAAGCTGTATGCTCGGTTGGTAAGTAACGTTATAACTGAGTTCAGTTGACGTGGGTGGTGATGTGAGTCAGCATGTAGATAGCGGTCGGTATGCGTTGTTTTTCTGTGTACAGAGTGGCTAAGCGAACCGTCAGATCGTACACCAACCATCACGTCAAGAAATGCCATTCTTCTGTCCCTTTCTCTTTCGTACGTGAAGCACATTTTAGCGTGGATACTATTTAAATGCACCAAATACTGTTGTACTACCTCTTCATCGCCTTCCAATCTTAATATATAAAATCCTTGCGTTACTGACTGACTGACAGACACGCTACAGCCGAAACTTTTGGGCGCAGGAAGCTGAAATTTGGCATGTATGTTCCATGGGGACCGTAGGCGTGCACTAAGAAGGGATTTCCCGAAATTCCCACGGGATCGGCCGAAACGGGTAAATTAAAAAAAAAATGCAGGCGTAGCTGCTGGCGTCCTCTAGTATACAATAAATGTCGTTCACGTACCGATTCCAAATCTTCACACTAGATGGGGCAGTAGCAATGGCTTGATTTTCATAATGTTCTATCCATAGGTTGGCTACCACTGGAGCTACCGGACTGCCCATTGCTACGCCATCGATTTGTAGGTAGTATTCACCTCTGTATATGAAGTAATTCGTGGTCAGGCAATGATGTACAAGGTTAGCATATACTATAGCAACACGCTCTTCACCGATCCTACGTCGAATAACTTCCATGCAATCTGCTATCGGCACGTTTGTAAAGAGTGATTCTACGTCAAAACTGACCATCACATCGTTATCAATTACGTTATTCTCTCGTAAGACCTCTATGAAATGCCGGGAGTCTTTCAGGTACGATGCTGTTCCACCTACTAAAGGTTGCAAGACTTTCGCAACGTGTTTAACCAGTTCGTAAGTTGGAGAATCCACTTGACTAACTATGGGCCGTAACGGAACGTTGGAATTGTGAATTTTTGGCAATCCATATAGTTTCGGGGGTGTAACATTTCTGGGTCTTAATAAATATGTCACCGTATCTTCACCTATTGCGTGTTGGCACTCCTTGATCATTTTCCGGGTACTTCGATTCAACCTAGCGGTCGGGTTATAATTTACTTTTTTATAAGTATTAGTGTCACTTAACAAATGACGCATTTTTTCATCATACTCCGTAACGTCCATGATGACCGTCGCGTTTCCTTTGTCAGCCTTTAGGATGAGCAGGCTGTCATCCTCGCGAAGTTCACGTAAAGCGACACGTTCAGCCTTGCTTATGTTTGGTTTTGGTAGTTTTGCTCGACGTAAACAGACTGCGACATCTTGTCGCAATACTTCCGCCTCTTCAGAGGGTATTTTGTTTCGCCGAATAACCTCCTCGACCGTGCCGATCACTTTTTCATATGGAATATGACTTGGTGTTGGAGCAAAGTTTAACCGTCTCTCTAAGATGTTGAGTGCAGCTACGGTCAACGTTTTACCAGATAAGTTATTAACTGTTCGTTGATTAGTAGAGTTTTCATGGTAGGGGGTAGTTACTTTTTGTTTACTTATCAACAATTCAAACTTACGTTCATGTTTCAAGGCACTGAGTTCTCGCGAACGCTGTGCCTGTAGATAGGTGATTTGGTCACAGTTATCAAAGTCCGCGTCCCGACACTTCACTAAAAACACCAGTGATTCTCGTAAACATTCACACCGTTTCCGCGAGCGTTCAAGATGTTTGATTAATTTACCACTTTCCGGCCCGTACCGGTGCACAATATAGGAATTTAAACTTTCGTGGTCACTATAATTACTTTGCACTATTCCTACGGGATATATACCACGTACCTTTGTTTTGAGTAACCGATATTTCGGCACTGTTGCAAGCGCCATGTTCACGGATGGACATTATTCCCGTGTGTGCTAAAATAAAACCTCGGAATGATATCCACGGTTCCGCGGGCATTCTACGAAACGCTAGTATGAAATTGTTGCGTAAGATGATCGGAAACGCCCGATATCAACTCGAGAAAACACAGACGCAGTTGTATAAACTACATCTGAAGTGCAGTGGAACGTTTACCAAAGCCGACTTTGATAACTGTGACCGAATCACCTATCTACAGGCACAGCGTTCGCGAGAACTCAGTGCCTTGAAACATGAACGTAAGTTTGAATTGTTGATAAGTAAACAAAAAGTAACTACCCCCTACCATGAAAACTCTACTAATCAACGAACAGTTATTAACTTATCTGGTAAAACGTTGACCGTAGCTACACTCAACATCTTAGAGAGAGGGTTAAACTTTGCTCCAACACCAAGTCATATTCCATATGAAAAAGTGATCGGCACGGTCGAGGAGGTTATTCGGCGAAACAAAATACCCTCTGAAGAGGCGGAAGTATTGCGACAAGATGTCGCAGTCTGTTTACGTCGAGCAAAACTACCAAAACCAAACATAAGCAAGGCTGAACGTGTCGCTTTACGTGAAATTCGCGAGGATGACAGCCTGCTCATCCTAAAGGCTGACAAAGGAAACGCGACGGTCATCATGGAC
The DNA here is from genome assembly GCA_944739405.2 of Euclidia mi. Classification (NCBI taxonomy): domain Eukaryota; kingdom Metazoa; phylum Arthropoda; class Insecta; order Lepidoptera; family Erebidae; genus Euclidia; species Euclidia mi. The sequence goes on from OX123189.2 coordinate 63,054,783, forward strand.
GTTACGGAGTATGATGAAAAAATGCGTCATTTGTTAAGTGACACTAATACTTATAAAAAAGTAAATTATAACCCGACCGCTAGGTTGAATCGAAGTACTCGGAAAATGATCAAGGAGTGCCAACACGCAATAGGTGAAGATACGGTGACATATTTATAATAATAATAATAATACTTTTATTTCGGACTACAAAAATCCATAAACTGTAAGTTATATAATTTGAAACTTATTTCCTATTGTTAGTATAGATTAACCTAGAGACAAACTTTTTTTAAATTGGGGAATGAAGGTCCTCTGCAACTGTTTTCAGGATGCTGTTTGGACTGTCCCTCACTCTTCTCAGTAGCGAGGCTGTCTTTTTACGTATAATAGCGTAAAAGCCATCGGTTCGTGCCTGTGCAAACATTTCCGACGCACTGCAGTAACGAGACAATCCCAGCAACATCCTGAAACCATTGTTATATTGGATGCGCAGGGCGTCCAGCGATCTCTTCGTACAGTTGACCCATAGATTGCTCGTGTACAGACTCTGGCAGTAGGCCTGAAAGAGTGTAATTTTAACTAGGTCCGTACACCGGGCAAATCTACGTGCCAACATATTACTCCGCACCGCTAGAGCCCTACGTTCCCTTTCGATGTCTACATCGTCCTTAAGGTCGTCGGCAAGGAAATGCCCTAGATATTTAAAGGTGGACACCCTTTTAATTGGCGAACCGTACATTGACAGCTCGGGCCCATCTTCGCGGCATTTGCCGCCGACCTTCAAAACCATGTACTCACACTTCTTCACATTATATATTAAACCATGTGCGGCAGCGTAGGCTTCACAAATTTTAATTAGCTCTCTCATAGCTCCCACCGATGGACCCAGCAACACCATGTCATCCGCATAACTGATGTTATTAATAAAAAGACCATCAATACTGCATCCGACACGTGAGCTGCTGAGTTTAGTAATGAGGCCATCTATGTATAAATTAAAGAGCCTGGGAGACGTTAGACCCTCCTGTCTTACCCCGCACTCTAACCTATACGGGTCTGAGAATGTACCATTCCATTTCACATGATTGGTTTGGTTACCATACCAATACTGGAACAGCTTACATACTTCCGCAGGTATACCCCTGTCTCCCATCTTCCTCCAGAGCACATCATACGAGACAAGATCAAATGCCCTGGAGAGATCAAGGAAACAGGCGTACACCGGCGTCTAGCGATCTGTATAATACTACGGTATGCTTAAGACTTAGAATAGCACTTTCAGTTGAAAGTCCGGCACGAAAACCGAACTGCGCATCGTGAAGATGTATATAATCATTTAAATAAGAATCAAGCATACCGTCCAGTACCTTTGCAATAATCGTCGCAAGGGAAATGGGACGATAATTACACCTGTCAGCGATGTCACCTGTTTTGTTCTTCACTATTGGAACTATGATGGTCTTCATGAGATTGTCTGGTAGGTACACATGACTAATGCACATTGTGTAGAACATAGACAACACTCGCGGCAGATGTACACCAGCGTACTTTAAATGCTCAATGCTGAGCCCATCATGCCCTGGAGATCTGCCTCTACTCATATTACATATGACTGCTCTTATTTGTTTGGCTGAGAAGTGTATGAGAGGTGTTACTCCATGATAGCTGAGCTCTGCATTGTTCATCAAGCTTGAAGAACCGAGTGGGGACTGAACCTTGAAATGTTCTTTGAACATATTCGCAATATCCTTGCGTTCAGTTAACCCTCCCACACTCGCAGAGAGACCAGGCTTCGCATCCAACTTACTTGTGGATTTCCAAAACTTACTGAAATTTTTTGTAGCTCGTTGTTCTGCTAACCTGTCCATAATAAGCTGTTCAGCATAATTTTGACAAAACCGAAGTCGACTTTTAAACATTTTGCGCTTCATACACATGTCATTATAGACAGGCCCCGAAGAAGGACGGTTATTTTGAATCCAGGTCTGGAAACTGCACCTAGCCTCTCTGTGAGCGCCCCTGACATGTTCATTCCAGCCGCACACGCGCCTTCCCGGTTTCGGTCTCCCCCTATGGTTCATTTTAGAGTCCCTAGCTGCCGCACATAGTATTTCTACAATGCGTTCGTATAAATTGTCCAGAACAACTTTATGTTCACCCAAGCCGCACGATCGCCCACTGCAACCCTAAAACTCATGAGGGAAATCAACATCTCGTAGCTTAGAGTGACATATATCATGGAAACGTTGTATTTCAGACTTAGATCTTTCCCCCCACACCACAGAATTGCAGTAGGTATCACGACTCATTAATTAATTTATTAAGACCCAGAAATGTTACACCCCCGAAACTATATGGATTGCCAAAAATTCACAAGTCCAACGTTCCGTTACGGCCAATAGTTAGTCAAGTGGATTCTCCAACTTACGAACTGGCTAAACACGTTGCGAAAGTCTTGCAACCTTTAGTAGGTGGAACAGCATCGTACCTGAAAGACTCCCGGCAACCTTGTACATCATTGCCTGACCACGAATTACTTCATATACAGAGGTGAATACTACCTACAAATCGATGGCGTAGCAATGGGCAGTCCGGTAGCTCCAGTGGTAGCCAACCTATGGATGGAACATTTTGAAAATCAAGCCATTGCTACTGCCCCATCTAGTGTGAAGATTTGGAATCGGTACGTGAACGAAATTTTTTGTATATTGGAAGGCGATGAAGAGGTAGTACAACAGTATTTGGCGCATTTAAATAGTATCCACGCTAAAATGTGCTTCACGTACGAAATAGAAAGGGACAGAAGAATGGCATTTCTTGACGTGATGGTTGGTGTACGATCTGACGGTTCGCTTAGCCACTCTGTACACAGGAAAACAACGCATACCGACCGCTATCTACATGCTGACTCACATCACCACCCACGTCAACTGAACTCAGTTATAACGTCACTTGCCAACCGAGCATACAGCTTGTGCGACGAAGACCACTTAAATGAAGAACTTGCACACATAAGTGACGTTCTACGAAAGAACGGGTACAGCGTACGTGTCAGACCACCTAGACACACTCAAAAACACCTCGACTACAAGGTAGAACGACAACCAGCGTACTTACCGTACGTCAAAGGAGTGACAGATAAGGTCTCTAATATCCTTGAGAAGGTATCTGTTAAAACTATCTTCACTCCCTTGAAGAAACTGTCACAGTACATAAGAACGCCAAAGGACAGTTTCCCCTTGGAAAAGCCGGGTGTATACAAAATTGACTGCAGCTGTGGGAGTTCTTATATAGGACAAACGAAACGCACCATTTCCTGCCACATCAAGGAACACATCAGGGCAGTCAAAAACAATGAACCACAAAAGTCGGCAATAGCTCAACATCTCTTAGACTCGGGTACGAACCATTGGATTGAGTTACATAACCCTCAGATGCTTTCGACAGAACGCCACTATATACCTAGAATGGTTAAAGAAGCTATTGAAATTAAAAAGTATAAAACCTTCAATAGAGAAGATGGGTTTCAACTGTCGAATACCTGGCATCCAGTGGTACGTCTATGCAAAACCCATAAACCGGAAAAACTTAAATCACGAGCTGACGTAGTGAGTACAGTGTGTCGCGATCGAGTACAGTGCGAGAGTGAAAACGGTGATAGTGGTTGTGCGCGCAATAAACGAGTAAGGAAGCGGGTAGACCGGTTCACTTGTTTATAACTTTCATCCACCCGCAATACTTCAGTACATCCGTGAACATGGCACTTGCAACAGTGCCGAAATATCGGTTACTCAAAACAAAGATACGTGGTATATATCCCGTAGGAATAGTACAAAGTAATGTTCAGTGATGCAAAATATATCAACAGCATTACAGTTCATAAACAATTCCATTTCTAAATTTATTAATCATATGTACTTATAATATTCTGATGTACTAATTTAATCAAATTTTTGTTATTATGTTTAAGTGTATTAGTCAATGAGTTACGAGTAATCTTATTATAGCTAGAGGTATTCTCTATTGTCTCAGAATTTAATTTAAATTATTATTATTATGAATGTCAATAATGGAATTGTCATGTACTCTAACAGTACTTGGGTCACAGTATAAATTAAATGCTAATAATTTAGCAAGTTGTCGTTTAAAAGAGCGAGAAAGATACATAGTATCTTTTGTTAAAATAAAATTACTTTTAATAAAAGTATTAGTATCAAAGAACAAAATTTTGTCATTATGACGATATGTACTATTATATAATAATATATTTAATTTACTTATCGGGTTGTTTTCTTTATCAGATAAGGTCTTTGAATAAGGAAATGCACAGACTATAAAATTGCACCCCACTTTAGAACTTCTATCAGTCATTATATCCGATAAAGCTAGTATATCTTTCCTAGTAACTAGTAAGCTATCACCATACATAATAATAACTGTAGAATGTTTATTTAATTCTGCATGTTTTAACTTATTAACTAATGAAGACATTCTTTCTCCTGGATAACAAAAGTTTTGTTATGGACGGTTAGTGTAACTATCTATTAAGCTACCCAAACCCACTCCCAATTGGTCAGAAAACATCAATACAGTGTTATTACTATGAGTGTCAAGTGAACATAATATATGATTTGTTTGTAACAAGGCATCAGAACCGGAGTCATTGTATATTTTGTGAGGTTGTTCTTGTACTAGACTACTTTCTAAATCATTATTTAATTTTGAACAATTTAAGCAACATTTTTTGTTGGCTATAGAGAGTAATTGTTCTAGATTCTCTCTACCAACTCTAGAAATCTCATCATATTTTAATATGTATTCTTGAGTTTCTTTCTGGTGTGTTATTGCCATTTTGTCGAGCTGTGCAGTCAGTTTTGATATGTGTGTTTGTAGCTCCTGAGTGTGCTGATCATATAATAATCTATTACTGAGTAATTGTTCATTGCTAGCCTCAAGCTTCGACATCAATGACTCCTGCTCCTTAACCAAGACATGGTTAATTTGTGATAATTTATTTACTTTGTTTGACCCCTTGTGACTGGATTCAAGTCGCTTTATCAATTTATTTAATTTTGATAATTGCCTAAGTTTTTTTTTGGTTAACAATTTAGATTTACAGTTGCACTTACATTTTACAGTCTTAATAACACTAGCATTACCGCTGATTACCTCTGAAAACAGGTTCTTGTTTGCTGTGGTGTTGAGCGTCTGGATTGATTCCTCTTGTGATAAAATTGTTGTTTGGGCTTCATTCAGACTCGCCTCCAACTCCATAATTCGACTGAGTTGTCTAAGGTAGGGTTCATCACAGCTACTGTAGGACCTAACTTCCTCCTGTAGTCTGTCTCGTTGGTCCAAGATGTCCATGTGTTCAATGTGGAGCTCAGTCAATTGCGCCTTCAGCTGGTATACTTTATCATTGACATATTTAATTTCTTCTTCGCTATCAACACGTTCCTTCAATAGTTGACTGTTATCTTCTTTATATTTCTTTAATTCTAACAGTGCTATCTTCAAGTTGTTCTCTGTTTCCTTAGCGAGTGCCTTGCGGGTCATCATGTTTGTAGACATGCCTCACAAATTACCTAAAAAAGGAAAAACAGGTGAATACTTTGAAGAAAGATATGTATTATGTTAATTTACAAGAGAGAATATATATAATTAGTACCAAATAAAAGAGATAAAAAAGTTATGAGAATTATAGATTGATGTAGGTATGTTGAAAATAAGTTATGAAAATTGAAAGAAAGGTGTAAGAATGGTAATTTGGCTATTAAATTAAATAATGGTTTTGATTAATATGGTTTGTTGAACAACTCTTATATCAGTATCAAGTAGGTAGGATAATCCTTGCTGATGGCTGTACTAAATAACTAAATCTAGGTAAATATCTAAGATGGTTGTACTTATTAACTAAATCTAGGCAGACAATCAATAAATAATTATAATATTGTATACTTAATTAATAAATAATTACATATATGTATATAAATGTGAAGTGTAAGTGTAGTTTGTGCTTGTATGGGGCATTTGTTCAGTCCTCGATTTTGATTCCACTTTTGTCAAGCAAAAGGAGACAGAAACTGTGCCAGTGTGTTATGGACGAAACTCACGTTCAGTGAGTCGAGTAAATATGTGCTGAGGAGTGTAAGTTAATAAGTAAAATACTCCCCGGGTTTAAGGATGATGATTTGAATTCCGTCCGTTGCCACTGGGTAGTTGATCTGTCCGCCAAGAACTGTCTGCAGCAAGGTTTCAAACAGCAAACTCAATGTATTTCACACTTCTATTACTATTACACACGATATTAATGAAACATAAGCGTTTAATATTGATTTAAACTTAAATAAAACTTTAAAATCACGGAGCTACGTAATTTTACGTTTGACGTTTTCAATGGTGCCAGCAAAAAAAAAAAGGAAAAGGAAAAAAAAAGGATCCGAAAATTATTGCATCTGCATCTGAATTTTTCAAAATATAAGACAAATTTATGAGGAAATTAATAAACTTTGTGTGTGTTTAAATATAAATATTTCAAAAATGGAGTTCAATTTAAAAACGGCTTGTAGTTTGTTGCCTGTAATGGACGGTTCAGAAGATGTAACAAAACGATTGATTGATGGCATAGATATGTATTCTTATATGATTAAAGAGGCAGATAGGCATTTATTAATAACTTTTGTTTAATAATAGGCTTTCAGAAACTGCGAAGCTGCGAATGTCTTCGACGTATAAATCTGTTTCAGAATTTGTCAAGGACATGCGTAATCACTTTTTACCTACAAAATCTTTTTGGCAATTCAATCGCGTCATCAAAATATTTCACAAGGTTGGAGATCTATAGGTGAGTACGGCTCTGAACTTGAAAAACTTTTTACGGACTTGACAATTTCTCAAGCAGACGGCGAGTCAACGAAATATGACATTTTAAAACCAATCAATGAAAAACAAGCGATTAGAAAATTCGCAGATGGTTTAAAAAATCTAGGTTGAGGATCATAGTAGCATCTCGTAACTGTAGCTCCCTAAAAGAGGCTATAAGGTCGCAACGGACGAGGAGAGTCTGAGTTTATCAATTCCAGGTAATGTTATGCATTTTACTAATAAATCTTTTAATAGGGGACAAAGAGGTTACTATTCCGATCGTTCGAGTTTTCAAAGACGTGGCTTCTGCGTTGGAAGAGGTGAACAAAGACTTGGCTTTCATGGCGGAAATGGTGCCAACATCCTTCGTGGACAATCATCTAACCGGTACGTACGCGGTCAATATTTTTCTTACGCTAACCCTAATTCTCGTGGTAATCGAAATAACAGCTCCTTCAGCCCCCGAAATTGTGGTCCACCAGTTCGATATTTTAGAGGTCGAAATTTTTATAATTCTAATTGTGGAAATACGCGTAAAATTTTTACGGCTCAAGAAAATTACTCGACTCCTGACAATGTCTTAAAAACTGAGCAACCAAATTTTTTTCGTGAATAAATATGAAATATTTGCTACCAAAGGATTATCGAAATTAGTTTCTTTTAATTTAGATAATTATAAATATTATTGGTTATTAGATACAGGAGCTTCTTTATCAATAATATGAAAGGAAAGTTTACCCCAAGATAATCATATTTATGAAAATGATGTTTAAGTTTCTGGTATAGGAGGTCAAATTAAGTCACAAGGTTATGTCTATCTCACATTGTCTACTGATGGAGGTGATTCATTTCAACATAAGTTTCACGTATTCAGTAATCTACCTCTTATGGCCGATGGTATTATCGGATTAGACTTTTTAAGTACTTATTCGTCAAGAGTTGATTTAATTACTAATATTTTGATTTTAAATACAAATGGCAAAGACGTTATAACACGAATATTTGACAGAACAGAATGCTAAACGGATCATTTGACGATTCCAGCACGAAGCGAATCTTTTCATTATGTAGATTGTAATTCGAATTTAAAAGAAGATGGTGTAGTTTTTCCAAAAGATTTGGGACAAGATTTATTTTTAGCTGGTGATGATATAGTGAATGGAAGTAAAGGTAAAATACCTATTAAGATTTTAAATGTTAGTGAAAAGAGTGAACGCATTCCTAAGTTTACTCCAGTAGTAGAACCATTATCATCTTATGAATGTCATACTTTTGATAAAATTAAAGCAAACTTGACTAGAGCAAACACATTGAACTCACTTTTAAATTTAAAACATCTTAATGCCGAAGTCTTTTGAAAATATTTGTAAAAATTATTCATATATTTTTCAATTACCAAATGATAAACTGACTGTAACTAATATTTATGAACAAAAAATAACATTGTAACCAAATACAACTCCAATTTATACAAAACCGTACAGGTTACCACACAGTTTGAAAGGAGAATTAAATAAACAAATTGAAAATATGATTAAAGATGACATTATTGAAGAAGCTCATAGTGAGTGGTCTAGTCCAATATTGCTTGTGCCTAAGAAAAGTAATAATGAGAAAAAGTGGAGATTAGTAGTAGATTATCGCAAACTTAACGAGAAAGTTCAAGATGGTAAGTTTCCACTACCAAATATCACTGAAATTTTAAATTCTCTTTCAGGTGCAGTTTTATTTAGCCATCTCGATTTACATTCTGGTTACTATCAAGTTTCATTAGAACCTTCAAGCAGAAAGTGTACAGCATTTTGCACAAATTCAGGACAGTTCCAAATGAAACGCTTACCAATGGGTTTAAGAATTTTTCCAAGTGCTTTTAGTAGAGTGATGACAATAGCTATGCCTGGCCTTACTTTTGATAAATGTTTTGTGTATCTTGATGATTTGATTGTTATTGGACGTAATTTAGATAACCATAACCGTAATCTTATAGACATTTTCGAAAGACTGAGGAAGGTAAATTTAAAATTAAATCCCGCTAAATGTCATTTTTTGAAAAAAGAACTGTTAGGTCATGTTGTATCTGCGCAAAATGTCTCGCCAGACCCTGAAAAAATTAAAGCCATACTAAATTACCCAGTACCACAAAATTCGTTTTGTTGCTTTCTGTAACTATTACCGAAAGTTTATCCCTTCCTTTGCAGAAATAACATTTCCACTAAATAGATTGTGCAGGAAAAATGAAGCATTTATTTGGTCCCAGGAGTGTCAAAATTCATTTGATCAACTTAGACATTTCATGACTAATCCACTAATTTTGCAGTATCCTGATTTTTCAGATCATAGCAAATTCATATTAAAAACGGATGCTTCAGGAATAGCTATTGGATCAGTTCTATGCAATAAAGACATGAAACCCATTGCATATGCGAGTCGACCGTTAAACAAGGCTGAAAGGAACTACCCAACAATTCATAAGGAGTTGCTAGCCATTGTTTTGTCTGTAAAATATTTTAGGCCAACCTTTACGGTAAACATTTTACTATTGAAACAAACCATAAACCGTTAATATATTTTTTCGGAATTAAAGATCCTAGTAGTCGTTTATTAAAATTTAGATTGATACTTGCGGAATATGACTATGAAATAGTTTATGTGAAAGGTAAAGACAATGTAGCTGCAGACGCATTGTCGAGGATAGTGATAACATCAGATGAATTGAAAGGTATGAATTATGACGTAGTAAATGTTTTGACGAGAGCACAAAAGAGAAATCTTACAAATAATGAGAATAAAGAGGATACAGATTTGCTTAGTAATTCCGTCGACACAAGGTCTGATCAACCAAGAGTTGCGGAAATATAAAGAAATCTAAAGACTCTGTAGAAATGACTTTGATTAAAGGAGATGATTTGAATAAGTTTTTAAAAGATAATAGGATATCCTTAGAAGAAGAATGTTTTGCTTATGAAGAAAACAGAAAGATTATATAATGTTAATCTCAACTTCAGGTTACATTTTACGCGAGCCGAATTTGTGACAAAGTTGAGTGCATTTTGTAATAAGTTAAAGATTAAGGAGATCTGTATAATTAAAGATATAAATAATGCTAGCTTTTTAAAAGAATTATGTAAGGAAATAGACTCAATGAAAACATGGTCCGAACCACAAATACATGTTTTACGAGGAGTTACAAGAATTACTAAAGATGAGGACATTAAGTTTATTTTACACGATTTTCATTTATTACCAACCAGTGGACATGCAGGACCATAAGTGTAAACACTGCCGCAATGATACAGCTCAACAGTTTGTAGACGTCATTAGTGTAGTGTGTCGAGGTACCGACAGTGCGGTTAAAAACAAAAATAAAAATCCAGTGAGGGTAGGTGCCAAAACCTGCACAACACAAGGACGGCACTGAGCTCACCAGTCCCGCCGCGACCACGGCTGAAGCAAGTCAGCCGAAACGTCGGCAAAAAACTGAGGTATTTATGCCTTAAATATAAGATTTATCGCGAGTAAGACCCGCTAATAACGTTTTATAATGATTTGATATTGTTGAAAAATGAAGTTGGCGGAAAACTAAATCCTATATTTGACGGTCCTTTCACTGTTTTGGAAGATATGGGATGTAATGTCAAAATTCAAAAAAAGAATAAAAACGATATTGTGCATAAAAATAGGACCAAACCTTTTGTAACCTAATAATATAGTAAATTTTGTCAAAATTGTTGTATAAAAAAATATACAGCTCAAGTATATATATTTTTTTTTAATGCCGTAGGTGAAGTTTGTGTATGCTCCCTTACATTATTTAGCTAGTAAGTACGCTCCTTAAGAATCATAAGTCTCGTATTTGCAACGCGTCAGCGTTTTACTTGTAGGAACCATTTTATTGTAATTTTCCTTTAATAGATTCTAGAAGTGAACGAAAGTCTTTTATTTAACCCTCGCAATACATCTCATGGCGACCTTGCCATGCCCAATACATCTCACTATGGGCACTAATATAGGCAGCGGTAACTTTAATTGGTCATGTTTGAGTTATGGCTGAACCGTATGTGGCAGGTCAAATTACGATTTTCGACTTTTAGGATAAATTTTATATATAAGGTTATTGTGATAACCGATAAAGGTGTCCAAGATATAGGTGTCCTTGTGAAGATACCAACAGACTGATATGCAGAGGGCATCGAAATCTACGGCGAAATGATGTGTGTATTATATTGTTAATGATCGCTTGCCAAGGGTGTCGCCAGCCAATTGCCTAGGAGGGGGGGAGGGGCAAGGACTCCAGCCGATGGCCTAGGGGGGGGCAAGTTGATATGATATATAATTCTATATATTATGAAAAATGAGAACTCTACACTCGAAGTAGTCGACAAGTACGTATACTTGGGACAAATGATCCAATTGGGTAGGGGAAAACTTCGAGAAAGAGATATTTCGTCGGTTGGGCGGCGTTCGGGAAATTACGCCATATCTTCCCGTCCGATATCCCGCAGGATCTCAAGACGAAAGTCTTTGACCAGTTTGTGTTACCAGTGATGATCTACGACGCTGGGACGTGGTCGCTAACTATGGGCCTTATCCAAAAGCTCAGGGTCACTCAGAGGGCGTTGGAAAGAGCTATCTTCGGAGTTTCCCTGCGAGATCGAATCAGAGAGAGGAGAGGATCCGCAGGAGATCCATAGTCACCAACATAGCTCTCCGAATAACCAGGCTGAAGTGGCAATGGGCAGGGCTCATAGCTTGAAGAACCGATGGCCGTTGGGGCTGGCGGGTTGTGGAGTGGCGACCACGTACCGGACGACGAAGCAGGGGTAGGCCTCCCGCAAGGTGAACCGACGATCTGGTTAAGATCGCGGTAAGCGGTTGGATACGGGCGGCTCAAAATCGGTCTGTGTGGAGAACCTTGGGGGAGGCCTATGTCCAGCAGTGGAGGTCTCTAGGCTGATATGATGATGATGATATTATGAAAATGAGAAAAGTATTTGCCTCGGAAAGCGCGTTATGTCATTTAGGTTCTTTACTATATAATTATGTTTATTATAATTTTAGGATAGTAGGGTTAATTAAATTTGTTTTGAATTATATTTCTTAAGTACAAGTGACATAAGTAAATATGATCTTACCAAATTAATTCTGTCACAAATACGAAAAAAATACAGATGTTACTAAAAAGAGCGGTCTTTACTTATTGATCTGTATTGATTGGGTTCAAACCCACGAGCTTTGGCTTTAAAGACAGGGTTACTAACCACTAGGGTGGGTCACATTTGTATGGAGAAAAAAAAAATTCTATTGATATGTGCTAGCGATAAAAATGTGTCATTGGGGTATAAGAACTAACATAGAAAAAATGGGGATAATCGAATAACATCTTCTGCCTCCGGCTTGACCTTCAAATATGAAAAAAATTATCATAAATTTCTTATTTTCAAACTTTCTTAAATAATTGTTTTTATAATGTAGGATTGATATCAACAAAAAATCTTTATATTAGAAAACTGTTTTTTAATTAATAATGATGTTATAAGCAAAATAAAGTAAAATGTTGTGTTCTTAAGATATTTTACTGTACACGAAAATCCTTTTTACTATCAAATTTGGACATAAGTTTACGCGATTCAATCTTGGCTTTGATGAATCCTTCACGAGCTGATTTTGAGCATACACTTCCTGAAGCTTCAGTCACAGGTTTTACTGCCCTCTCAACGGCCTGAGTGTGACAAGGTAAACGCAAAAAAACTATTTTATTTTCCTCTTCGACAATTAAGAGACATTTTAATTCTTCAGTAAGAATTTGCATCAAAATAGGTGGCTCTGTAACTTGACTTTGCCAGTTAATAAGGTCATAATAAACTTCAGCATTCGGGGATATGTCCGGAACCTGAAACAGCCTCAATTTTTGTGGGTTTTTCAGCTCGTGCTTTTAAAATCCGGCGCAGTGCCAATTCTCTTACATGTTTTTCATTGTCTGTTTACATTGATAGTAAGAGATTTTCAGCATGGGCGTAATAACCCTTGCGTTGTATTACAGGATCAATAATTGCCTTGAATTCTGTCGTCAAGTAACGAGACTTTGAAATTAAATGCCATAAATGTCTTCCTCTGTCCTTACAACTTGGGTGACTTTTAATGTCAAACCATGCCGGAGCATAAACTTTGATCACATAGGTTGCTAAAGTAACAAGTTTATAGGATGGATCTGATGATGCAATGTAGAGGCGAAGAATCCTGTTAGCACGCGTCAGCCACCTAGCATGAGACATCTTTCCAGGGGATTTGTGAATTAAATGTTCAGGACATTCACCAGATATAATAGCCGATACTATTCTGTACAAATACAACTGGTCAGTGCTGAGATCTTTCGTATCTATCGGTGGCATTTGACCTGGAATGTTTCCAAATGTTGCAATAGGTTTTTCTTCATAATTTTCTAAAGATTTTCCGATTTCACCTGCGAAATTTCTTGGACCAGAAGTCTCACCATCAACTGATGAAAATAAATGTCAAAACGGCAATTCATTCATATGCAGCAAGCAAATTTACCACTGCAACGGTCTGTTTAATCTTTTTTCAAGTGATCTAATAACACCCCCGAATTTTCCGACGTTCACATTAGTTCCAACACACCTAATAGCCATCAATTTGTCTAAAAATACATTTTCAGTCAAAAGAAAATTATAAATTTCCTTTTCTACAGATTTAGCAGTTCCTGATGCAGGTGTGATAGGAGCCAAATATATGCTATCTGGTTCTTTGATTAAGGGTATATGTTCCTCAATTATGAAGTCCTTATAGACTCGTCCACCTTTTTTTTGGATGCGGAGGCAGTTACACTGCACCGATTGCAATAATAATAAAAATACGTTGTTATACCAGCACTAAATGACAACTTATTATTGCTAGCGAAATCCATAATTAAAAAAAATAGTTTTTTGACCCACCCTACTAATCAGGCAGCGATAGCCTAGTGGAGATACCAACAGACTGCCATGCAGAGGGTATCAGGTTCGAATCCACGGCGCGCACCAATGACTTTTTGGAGTTATGTGCGTATTGAATTATTAATTATCGCTTGTCCCGTGCCTCGGAGAGCACGTTAAGCCGTCGGTCCCGGTTGTCATGAAGATCTTTGACAATCGTTACAGGGCGTCAGTACCTTCTAAATAAACTGACACTAGTCTAAACCATGGAATATCGCTATCCCTTCGGGTTGCGGAGGTCAGACAGGCAGTCGCTCTGTGGAAAAGCTAATATTCTGCCAAATCCGGTTAGACTAGTAAGCGGACCCCAGATTGAAACTGGGATAGCGCTAGGAGGATGAATGAGGGGCGAGCCTATTGCCGTACCGGGCACATTTCCAGACTCCGTGCTGCTACTGAGAATTTCGTGACAGAAAAACCCAATAACACTGCCCGAACCAGGAATCGAACCCGGGACCTCCCGATCCCACGCGCACATTTATGCCGCGAGACCAACGAGGCAGTCGTATAGGGTTTGATGTCGAGTTTTCCGTCTCTACGCAAAGATGGTATTTGCATCGTGTTATCCCTTAGTCGCCTCTTAAGACACCCACGGGAAGATAGGGGGTGGTGACACTTGTATTCTATGCCGTCAACCACACGGCTAATTAAAACTTTGTAATAATGATCGATATTCTATGTGGTGAATAAACTAATAGTAAGATAAAGGTTAAACATTTCTTAAGATTATACATTCAGCCAAAAAAGTATCGGGAATGGATTATTTGTTTATAGTTCCAAATTCAAATTTTTGTTTTTCTTTTGTTAGATTGGCAAAACTGTTTGCCATTTTGGCGCGGAGTTTGAGTATGAGTGTGAGCATTTTTTATTTATATTAAATACAGTGCTGATTTTAGTAATAGACAAAAAACGAACAAAGGGTTTGTCTTAAATTTTGCATCGCTGGTGGAATTTCGTGTTCGGAGTCAATGAAAATGTTTCAGAAGATGAATCAGAATCGTTTCGGTAAATCGACTTTATCAAAAACTCGTGCTAAAAGTAGTAAAAGCGTTCAAAGCGGTCGAGATGTGATGGAAGATTTGCCTCTCTCTGGTAGGACATCAACGTCTGCAACTGAAGTTAACATCGCAAAAGTGAAGGAAACACTGACTGAAAACCCTCATTCAATTTTGAGAGAGATAGCCGCCGAACTTTCTGTATCTCACGAGTCGATCCGTACCATTTTAACTAATCATTTGGGTATGAGACATGTTGCTGCTCGGCTAGTCCCAAAATACCTGAATTCTTCAAAAACTTAATCGCATGAGAGTCGCTGAGGACATACTAGAACGAGTCAATTACGAACCAACATTCATGAAACGCATTGTTACTGGTGACAAGACGTGGGTTTACGAGTTTGACATGCAAACTAGTCAACAAGCTTTGGAGTGGCGCCTTCTAACTGAAACGAGACAGGAAAAACCACGCAAAACTCGTTCAAAAGTCAAAGTCGCGGTATTTGAGCGATATACGGCGTTTAAGAAGGGCCATATAAAAAGGCCAGATTTGTGGAAGGAAAATTCTTGGATTTTGCACCACAATAATGCGCCTGGCTCGCACAAGGCCATCATTGTGAACGATTTTCTGACCAAACACTCAACAAATACCAACGAGTAACCACCATATTTACCAGATAAAATAAATTTGGATGAATAACAAATAGGTTGTGTGTATTATTGATCTTTTTCCGGTACTTTTTTGACGGACCTACATCAGGACTTACCAATGGATAAAAAATAAATGTTGAAAGCAAAGACCTTCTCTTTTTCCTACTGAAGGGGGAGATATTTAAAATGTCTTTTTTCGCTTTGTGGCAACACTGAGGTTAACAGCTGATCCGACCTTGTCCCGTATTTTTTACAAATAAAAATATAAAATAATCAAATAATTAAAGCTTATTACACGTTAATTACTTAATAAATGTGTTATTTGTAATAATTTATAAAAGTATTAGTGTTTTCTGTGAAAATAAGGTGAGTTTATTGTGATTTCTTTTTTGACAACCAATCTACCGGCTAAATTTGCATTGTCATTTTACAAACAGGTATAACATTGTAACTACTATCTAAAATCGACTTATACGTATAAAATAGTTTTAATTAGTATATTTCCGAATAAAAAGTGCTATCAAGTGCCTAAATAACCACCTATAAATAGTAAAAATACATAAACATAACCTAAACCTTGTTAGTTGGTTACACAACTTTCAACGAGATCAGCTGTTCTTTCTTACAATAATATTTAGCTTTAAACTCTACTATTACTACGTATTTCAATCTTCTCCTTTACTTTTGAACAAAACTTCCTTTGTACTTGTATCTTTTCACTATGATTATGACTCGTAAAGCTTTGGCTCGCCAGGAAGAGTCTAAACTCCAACTGGCTTTAATTGAATTAAAGACCTCTAAGGAGTTGTGTAACAAACTGATAGAGGAAAGAGAAGATAACGAGAAAGAAATGTTGAACTTACTGGAAAAAAATAAGATGTTAAAATGTGAAATGGCTCAGCTACATACTCAATTCTCTGATGCCACGAGTGCTCGGGATGGACTCCAGCTCATTGTGGACGGGTTTGCCGAGTGTAGCTTGCAGTATGAACAAGCACTTGACCGTATACAGTTCTTAGACAAACAGTTACACGAGGCAAACAGTAGAATAACTCATCTAGAATTCACCCAAGATCAAATCACTACAACGGCAAATCAAAGTCTGTTCGATGAGCTGGTGGTTCATGCTCCAAGCATGATTGCTAATATAAATCATTCTAAAGCATCATTTCCAAATAGTCTCTCAGTGTGCAAAGAATCAAATAATTCAATAAAATTGATTAGGGGTAGTAGGAATAGAATTAAGAAATATGTCAAAATAAACAAATTCATAAAAAAGACCCAAAAATTAGTTCACAGACAAAAATTTTTCATAAAAAATGTTAAGTTAAATAGGGAAAGATTACTTGCTCTTGAAAAATTAAAAATATACACACAGAAATATCACCAAAATAATTTGAAACATAAATTAGAAATAAATAATTTGCAAGTAGAATTAAATAATCTTAGTGACAAATTAGTATCAATGACAAATAAATATAAAAGCTCTGAACTACAAATGAAAGAGTACATATTGGCAATGAATGAGTTGGTGGCATCAAATAGTAACAAATGCTCAATACCATTGAACAATGACATCCCGTTCAACCACCAACACTCACCAGCTTGCTCATTGCCAACATGTGACCCGGTTTTGCCAAATAGTTCTTTAAACAATACAAATTCAAATATTAAACACACTCTAAATAAATTAAAAAATAACAAACTAGACAGTAAAACTATATTACAAAATAAAAATAAAGTGATAATATTTAGTGACGAGATTGGAAAAGGTATGGGTCAGTTGTTGGCGAACACATATAGTGATGGGTTAGTGATGAACTACTGTTTGCCTGGGTTAAGTTCCATTGCTATTTTAGATAAAATTATAAACTTCAATTTTGACCAGGATACAACTTTATTGATCCTACTTGGTAAAAGAGGATCTTTAAATAAAAGACTTTTATTCTATTATTACAGTAAATTATGTGAATTAAATTTAAATCAAATTATTATGCTCACTTTACCTTTCAGTAAAGGGTTGCCACAGAAAGAAAATAATATTAGACATAGTCTTAATATAAATTTGTGTAGTTGGTCATACAATAACGATCAATTTCATGTTTTTGACTCTAACAATTATGTTAGTAAAGCTTTACATTTGACGCAAGATACTTGTTATCTGAATTCTTATTATAAAAGACAACTAGCTGAGTCGCTAGCATTTTGTATTGACATTTCAGCCAAGAATTTGGCTAATAAACGTGTTGCCCCTATACAGCAACAAAATGACATTTATAATGATTCAGCCAGTATTTTGGCTACACAGTCTGACATTTCTATTAATTTAAATTAAATAATTCGACAATAGAGAATACCTCTTGCAATGTCACTTTCATTAATAATGGGCTGGTATGTACGAATAAGCCCAATCCAACTAATAATTCATTTAGAAATTCACAAGTATTAAAACTGGTACATCAAAATATACAAGGTATGTCAAATAAAGATTTAGAAGTGGAGTTGTTCATGAACGGTGAATGCGTCGATATTTTGTGTATAACAGAACATTGGCTTAAAGATCACCAGTTCATGTGCAATTTTAATAACCATCTAGTTGGTAGTTCGTTCAGCAGACAAAATGCAATACATGGTGGATCGTTGATTTTAGTTAACAAGCTGCTTAAATTTAAGAATCGTAGTGACATTGTTAGTTTCTCTGTTGAACGGACAGTTGAAATAGCCTGTGTGGAGTTGGACCAACTTCTTGTTTTGAGTGTGTATAGGCCACCATCATCCTGCTATGATAACTTTGAAAGTGTCATGGATGATGTGTTACGGAAGCTATGCCAACAAAATAAATCTATAATAGTAGGTGGCGATTTTAATATTAATTTACTAGAAGATTCCTTGAATTGCCACAAAATTAAGAATTTGTTCAAGTCATATAATCTTGCATGCTTATTTTTGGAACCCACCAGGATAACTTCCACGACATCTACTTGTATAGACAATATATTTACAGATATTGTACCAGTTAGAAAGCAAATAATTAACAAATTAACATCAGATCATTGTGGACAATCTATAACATTTGCTATGCAGTCTAAAAAAGTAGGTAGAAAGGAATTGAGTGTGGTGCCAAAAACTTTGCGTCGTCTGGAGGGACTTAAGGATAAACTCACAAGTACATTACCATACTTATGCTATAATAACGATCCTAATAAGTTGTACAATTCTTTCTTTGACATGTACTGTACTATATTCAATTCTATCTTTGTCCCTAAGAGGATCTCAGTTGCTGGTACTACATCCTTCAGTGAATGGGCAACCACTGGAATTTATAAAAGTAGAAATAAGCTTTACGAATTATATGAACAGAAAGTAATTAATAAAAATGATGAACAATTCTGTCAATATGTAAGAAATTATTCCAAGTTATTTAAAAAGATTTGTCGTGAAGCTAAGACACTTTATTTAAAATCAAAAATTAAAAACAGTGACAATAAAATAAAAGCAACGTGGGATATTATAAACAATGAGACTGGAAGGGTCAAGATTAAAAGTAACGATTACACTCTTCAATTAAATAAAAAGATATTAAAGTCAGATTTTGAGGTTGCCACAGCATTTGAAAATTTCTTCACAGACATTCCAGTCTCAACCACTAAATCCCTCAACTCGTCCCCTAATGACGCCGAATCTCTATTGAAACAAAATGTCAATAGGTGTAACATTGAATTTAGTTTTAGTTATGTCACTGACAGAGATATTGTAAAAACTTTTAATAGTCTTAATTTGAAGAAGACTAGTGATCTTTGGGGCAATTCTGTTGTGATTACAAAATCCATAATCAACACAGTAGCACCTGAACTGGCAATGATTTTCAATAGATGCATTGACTGTGGTGTGTTTCCTGATCAAATGAAAAGTAGTAAAGTAATTCCGTTATTTAAATCAGGTAGCACATCTGACCCCACAAATTATAGGCCAATATCTGTGCTACCCACGTTTAGTAAAATTTTTGAAAAATTAATTCTAGGTCAGCTTCAAATTCATTTTAATAACAATAAGCTGTTACATGAAAAACAATTTGGTTTTACTAGGGGTCGCTCAACTACCGATGCTGGAGTTGAGCTTTTAGATAGTATTTTTGATGCCTGGGAGGAGTCGCATGATGCTCTGGGAGTCTTTTGTGACTTATCAAAGGCTTTTGATTGCGTTTTTCATGAAACATTGATCAGGAAATTACATTACTATGGAGTTAAGAACACTGCTTTGGATCTCCTAACATCATATTTGAGTAATAGGATACAGAGAGTTGAGGTAAATGGAAAAGTTTCTATGGGTTCAGTGGTCACAATGGGAGTGCCGCAAGGTTCAATTCTTGGTCCATTCCTTTTCCTTGTATATATTAATGATTTGCCATACATTATGCAAAATAATGAAGAGATAGTGTTATTTGCTGATGATACATCACTTATTTTTAAACTTAGACGACAACAATCAAATAATGACGATGTAAATAACGCTCTCTCTAAAGTAGTTCAATGGTTTAATGCTAACAATTTACTGTTAAATGAAAAAAAAACAAAATGTATACGATTTTCAAGACCGAATGTAAAACAAGTTAAACCTAACATATGTTTGAATGGAGAAGAGTTGGATCTTATAGATAACACCGTATTCTTAGGCATAACCTTAGATTCTAAGCTACAGTGGGGCCCACATATAGGTCAGTTGTCGAATAGACTTAGCTCTGCAGCGTACGCGGTTTATAAAATTCGTCAGTTAACTGATATAGATACGGCCAGATTAGTATATTTTAGTTATTTTCACAGCATAATGTCATATGGCATTTTATTATGGGGCAACGCAGCTGACATTCAAACTGTGTTTGTACTGCAGAAGCGGGCTATTCGTGCAATCTACAGTCTTGGTTCAAGGCATTCACTGAGGGAAAAATTTAAAGAAATTAAGATAATGACTGTCGCATCTCAATACATTTATGAGAACTTGTTATATGTCAGGAAAAATATAAATATGTTTTCCAAATTCAGCGACATTCATAAATTAAACACACGAAATAAAAACAAACTTGTTCTACCTTCAACTAGACTACAAAAAATAAGTAACTCCTACAAGTGTCAAAGCATACGTTTTTACAACAAAATTCCAGGCAATATTCAGGAACTAAGTATTAATAAATTCAAAGTATTTATTAAACAGAGCTTGTGTTCAAAAGCTTATTACACAGTTAAAGATTATTTAGCAGACAAAAATGCCTGGAATTGAGTTTAAAAATTATGAATTTTGACATTTTGAAATTAGTGACAAGATATTTTTATTTACATTTGTAATACTTATATTTTTACATTTTGACATTTTTAATTTGACATTTGTAATTTTATTTATTTTGTTTTGACATTGTTTGATTTGACATTGTTATTTTATTTATTTTCTTTTGACATTTAAAATTACTTAAGTAATATATTATTATTTTTAAACTGACATTCAATAATATTTTCTGACATTTTAAATATATGACATTTTATTATTTAAATTTTTACTATTTTTAAAATTACTTAAGTAATATATTATTATTCCTGAATTGACATTCAATAATATTCTCTGACATTTTAAATATAATATGACATTTTATTGTTAAAATTTTATTATTTTTACATATTGTTTGCAACATGTATTTTACTATGTATTAGCATGTAAAGTTGTGAGTATGATGTGGGCATTATTAAACATATAAACAAATAGTTGTGGCAACCTGTCTGATGGCTTAGGCTGACATGCTTATGCATACACCTTCTTTTCGTTCTTCAGTGATACAGATCGTGCTGGCTCCCTCAATCAAGGTTGAGCCGTACGATTGCTGTTGAATGCGGGCCATCAGTGGGCCGAGTCAGTCAAAAGCGTCAGATGATTTCCTGCATTGTACTTGCATACTAAACCCTTTTATTTTTTTGTCTGGACTTTAAAAGATGAAGAAAATACTAAACAAATTGAAGTGACAAAAAAAAAATGACTCTGAGTTTGTTTCGGCCTTTCTTCTCAAGAAGTCATTTAGCTAGGAAAAGCCGGCATCATCTAGAATAGGGTTTTGACATGTATAAGTGTTGTAAACAACCAAAATGCAGAAATAAATATGTCAAAAAATGTCATGTTTAAAAAACTGGTGGGCGATGATAAACTGTTAAAACTAAATACATTTATACAAATCTCTGAAATTATAAAGATTTTAAGCATTTATTTATGAGATATATTTTTCTTTTCGAAATAATAAATTAATGAAAAAATCTATGTTTGCTTTCTTAAAACCTGTTTCTCCACCAAGTTATTTTTTACCGTAAAATGCATGATATAGCGTTTTTTGGTTAGATAGCTTTTCATCGTTCGCTGTTTGTAAATAGTTTGCACACAGAAGCTTATTCAATGCTGATCGGATAATGTTTTTATGCTCGAATTTTGCAATATTTTACACATAGGGACTATAAGCATGGCCTATTTTTGCGGGTAGGAAGAATACTGTACACTGTTTCAATTAAGGCTTTACTGTATTTATTTGGTTGACTCACACGAACATGTGGTTAACGATCGTCAATACGTAAATGTTTGTCTTCAGGGCTTACAATTCATTCTTTCTTGATAATCTTAATATTTGTAGCGGCAGGTCAGAGAACTCTTTAGGCCGAAAGAAAACCACACCTCACCAATACAAAAAAAATATGATGAATGTATCACTCATTACATGAGACGAACTTTTGGTCTCCAAAAAGAATTATTATCAATCTAAAAAATATTATATATTTATAAATTTTGCGCTGCGTGGAGACAAAAACGAGGTTCAGAAAACCACAACAGCTTAAAATAGGAAACTAAATTTAATTTTAGATTTACCTAAAAAAATCTAAGAACCTTTTCAATGTTTAAAGTTAACCTTTGTTCTAAAATTATCATAAGTATCTACAGCATTAATAACCGGTCGACATGATTATATAAGTTATATAGTTATATTATATTATTTAAGTTTCTCCATACAAAATTTAGATTGAAATAATACTCTGAAACATTAATTAAGTAACATTTTGTTGGTATTCCGAAATTGGCTGAGAGAAGCTTATGCGATAAATTTTCATGTATACCATAAAGGACCATGGGCAAAAAGTTATGAAGCCTGGGCTCACCCACCAACAGAGATGAGATCACTTTGAATATACTTGTAAAGCACTAAAAATAAAGATATAAACTAATTTTTGCGAAGAATCCATGGGGTTATTCTGCTATAAATATTTTTCTCCTACCATAAATAAACTATAATCCTGCAAAGTAATGCTGTTATGGCTTTGTAGTTTTTGTTGTTTGACATCTTTTACTAGTTTTAAGTCCAGTTGCAAAGAATACATAAAAAATAAAACAGCTGCTAACAGTTAAAAATATTTTTATTAACATTTCAATCAATATCAATAATAAAATCGTTTAGGTGACCTGTTGGTGGATTAAATAGTATGTGCCGAGAGTATACACGAAAACTTGTGATGTGCCGGATCGTTAAAATTGAATATCCGCGGATACGGATCGGAATACGGATATTTGGTGTCAAGATCCGTGTTTACGGATACGGATCTTTATTTTCTTACTGAATCGATGTCGATGCGCGCGACTTTGAAACGATAGTTGACGTCACGCACGCCCTCCGGAACAATAGACAGATCATGTTTCAACTTTTATTGAAATTATATTAAAAATACTCAGAATGGAATTTAATAGTTTTATATTTTTACCTAACCACCTATAGCATTCCATCCTGTCAATTGCAAATTAATAAGGCGAAAGAACCGTAATAGATCCGCGAGAAAAGTAACGGGTATGGACACGGATTTTTCTTCTTCCTCGGATATCCGCGGATACGGATATCCAGAACATCACTAACGAAAACACACAGCTAACACCGTGAGAATCACGAGTCGACTGACTGAGAGCAGTGAGAGCAGACGGCCTGCCGAGTGCGCCCGGGCAGGCGTCCGAGAGTTGTGAGAGGGATGGACAGTGTTGTAAATCACACGGGCGCAAGCGCATCTATTGTTTACCTTTAATAAAGTATGAATATATTGTTACTATAACAGTTTTATGACTAACAATTGTATTTTTCTACTAAATTTATTTAAGTGCATATCTTTTTTCTGCAATGGAATTGAAGGTGGTGCCGGTAGTAACAATTTTAGTACGAACGAAATCCTTTAATGCCATAACTCTGTTGGACACTGAGCCCAATTTGACGCATGGTCCTTTCATTAAACTTTTCAGTAAAAATTATTACCTGAATGCCTGCTCTGGTATTAAGGGCTCATAAAATGTATCTGTTTAAACACCCTGGACTTTAGCCGTTAACTTATGAATGAATATGGGAGGAAACACTATTGTGTTTACTAGCTTTTGAATTATTAATAGATTTGCCTATTCCATAGATACTTTTATTTTGATTGATTACGATTATTTAGGGTATTCTTAAAGAGTCATCGTGGAAACAAAATATGTGATATATGATGAGGTAGCTAAATTGCAGTATCCTACTTAAACTGCACTGTACTGTCTGCTCAGAATTTCCTGATAAGAAGACAGTAACAAAAGGGTAAGGCAAACATGTTTAAAGATAACTGTTCTCCGTTTCTTACTTATACGATCTATTATAGCGTAGACGCCGTAAACATTGGTCTATTGAGTGTATATCCGTATAAATCATCGTATAAATTTATTCATTAAATTCTTAGAATTTTAAAAGATTATTTAATCGTTGACCCAAAACTATTTCTTTATCCTACTTCCTGTGTAACAGTACCTAATCAATTGATTTTATTATCTGAATTATCTGAATAACTATGGAAATGAAAAAAAGCCCGATTATTTCCGTTAATATCGGCGTGTGATCACAAAAATGCTTTGCAAACAAAGTTTTGCTACTTAAATTATTATGTTTCTTTCAAAATAAGTGATCCCGGCCGCTAATAGGCATCATGTGGAAGTTTCCTACAAAAGCATAAAAGTTTATCGGAAGCCACGTATCCAAGTAGCGAAAGATTCCACAACTATCACGAAATTTCAATAATCCCGGTAAGTCGATTGTACTCAAACTTATTTTGGGAGATGACTGCATGTAGCCGTTTTAGCTAAAGTAACATCTGGTTTATCCCTTTCAGCACAGAATGATACGATCGTGCGTTCAACTTTGAAAAATTTTAGTGAATAAACAAATTAACTTTACCGCGCCAAAACGCTGTCGAACGACCGTGCGTTTCATTAAAATATGCAATTTATAAACAAGGTAATTCATTGGCGCTCAGTTAGTGTTGTGTCAAGTGACAAAGACGGACGCGTACCTACGGACGGGAAGCTCGAAAAGTACGTATTTGTTTGAATAACTTAATTGATAGATTTTAATTTATTTTATTTGTTTTTATTTTAAATGTATCCTCATAATGTAGAATTAAGTTTTATTTACAATAAAAATTTGAAAACTTGTGATTTAGAAGTACCTAAAGTTATAACGTACGATCGTACGTGTCAGGACGGGGTTTGTTTTTTGATGATTTGAAATAATTTATATTTGTCGTCTCTTTGAGGATCTTTGACTTCGGATTTGATTCAAGAAGTCATCGCAGATGGTTGTTACTCGGAGCTCGAAAATTCCGATGACGTAGATCTTTTCAGCAGAGCAGCTGCGGCAGCAGATACCAGCTCAGAGGATGAACTGGATGAAGATACTGAGTCTACTGGGAGATCCGAAACCACTGTTCCTGAACAAAATCTTGAGTTCTCGATCCCGGAGGATGAGCCATCATCTAAGCACCATCGTTTTACCACACGGAACCGCTCGTCAAGCCAACGTCGCCCTATAGATGTACAGCCGTCATTGTCGGGGTGCATCACGTCGGCGTCGTCAACAATTCGCCTACGATCTACAGCCACTAAACATCGTGATCAGGCACCAGTTCAACGTAGCAATTGCTCTGCATCTAGCCGTCGAATACCTACGACACAGACAAACCAGACACAGGACAGACACAGGAACTGGAGAATAAGGCAGTTGGATGATAAAGATCAGTCTGGACATGCAATTCCTCCAGCAACTACTCCTCGTACACCTTTGGAGTACTCTTCTTTATACTTTGACGATCAATTCTTTGAAAATGCTGCGAATTGTACCAATATTATGACAAAAACTGGCAATGTGCTGAATACAACAGCAGCAGAGATAAAAAAAGTTCTACGGAGTTCTATTGGTGATGGGATGCATTAGCTATCCCAGGATTCACATGTATTGGCGTCAAGGTATGAATCTGCAACTTATATCTAATGTTATGACTAGGGACCGCATGTGGTCTCTTCAGATACACCACCGCCAAATAATTGAAACCCGCTCTGGAAAATACAGCCAGCGATCCAGGCTAGTATAGTATCTTTTTGTAATTTTGGACTGATTATCTTACTTGCATTTAAAAATGCTGTTAATTATGTTAAGAAAGTGAATAGATATTTGTTATACAAAGAAAATACAGTTTCAAATATTGAAATGGCCTTTAATTATTCAATTACAACTGAACTTTTACTCAGAATATTATTAACAGGGTCGTGACGGATTGATACGATCGTGTGGGTAGCCTAAGGGGGATAGGAACCAACCCCAGACTTTTTTTCAAATTTTTTCTTATTTACTAAGACCCTAATGACCCAGGAAATAAACCAGATTTTTTTAACATCATATTTTTTTTTTGTCGTGCTGAAAGGGTTATAGAGTTCTCTAAACATATACTTATTTATTCTCACGCTCACTTTATCTACGATGTGAGTCGAAGCCTTAGCATATTCTTTTTCATAGTTATACATTTTTCTCTAGAAGTTTATTTTTTGTAATTACCGTAAGTTTGGCGCGTTGTCACGATATGGTGAGTTGAAAACTGTTCACATGACGCCGTTTATTCCAAACTTATTTAGGGACGGCATTGCGTGATCATTGTCGTCCTTGCAAATGCTTTGTGCTCGAGGCTATAAATATATTTCTATAGTGGAACTAATAACTATATTGTGTATGCTGTCACTATCTGGAAAGGTAAAAGGTATGAGTTTTATGATTACCTAGCGAATGAAAACTTCAAAGAAGTATTTTTTCATCACAAATAGACACTATGTAGTTATTCTAATATAGACTCATGGCAATACGTACCTTCCTCAATCGGATAACGCACTATAATACTTAAGATAGGTATAAAAAGACAGCTAAACATTTTAACTATATGTATATTTACAAACATCGTACTACTTTCTAGGATTACATAATAGAAAACCTAACCAGAAACAAGCATAAGTGCAAATTTAAGCCAAGAACCCGATAGATAGTAATGATTTTGGTAACTTAGTCGGCAAAAGCTGCAATTATTGCCTTCTGTTACAGTATATAACAAAATGTTGTAGAAACCTAAACTAATTCTAGATTCATCAAAAAGTCACGCAGGTGTAGGCTAAACTATGAAATATCCAATTAAAAACTGTTAAATTGAGTCACAAATTTGGGAAGAAGAACATATCGGTGTGCAATTGAAGTACCACTGGGAATTCGAAAAGCCCTTATTAACCAGGGGAGAGTGTTCATAAACTGGACATCATGTCCTGATAACAGGGTCCCAAGCTGGAGGTACATTCCAACCATCTTCCCTATTGAAATTAGGATGTTTTTTAATTTCAATAGCTTCACGTATCGTTCTTGGAATAAAGCGGTGTTCTTTTGCGAGTATCTGTGGTTTATCAGCGCAGAAAGCCAGCGACGATAAGCCAATTTTTACCATCTGTCAAGAGTCAGTTACCCTTACAAGAGGCCGGGGTTTATAAGATAGACTGTGAGTGTGGGCTCTCATACATTGGACAAACCAAGAGAAGCATAGGCATTCGACTAAAGGAACATATAGCTGACATTAAACACAAACGCTCGACGAAGTCTGCTGTGTGTGAACATGTAGAACAAGGAACCAAACATTACCTGCGATTTGATAAACCACAGATACTCGCAAAAGAACACCGCTTTATTCCAAGAACGATACGTGAAGCTATTGAAATTAAAAAACATCCTAATTTCAATAGGGAAGATGGTTGGAATGTACCTCCAGCTTGGGACCCTGTTATCAGGCTAATGAAACCCAAAAAGGACAAAGTCACCAGAAGACATCAAGACACAGTGGGCATATTCTGCGTAGATAGTAACACCAATAGTTGAAAAATGTTCGGGTACTTTGAGATAACTTTTAAATTCAAGACAAAGACAAATATCACCTCAGTCTGCCGCGAACATGAATCCTGTAAAGAATTCGAAACGTCGGCTAGTAATAAAAATGTAGTTTCTAGATCTTTCGGTTTAAATGTAATAACAAATAACCAGTGAAAGTAATATAACGCGATAAAATCCGTAAACTGTAGTTTAATTTCAATATATAACTACCAGTTACAATATATCAGGTCTTTCAATAACACAATACCTGTCGGGTTTCAGGTACCGATATCAGGTCTCTTAGTAACATAATACCTGTCGGGTTTCAGTTACCGATACCAGATCTCTTTATAACATAATATCTGTCGGGTTTCAGTTACCGATACCAGGTCTCTTAATAACATAATACCTGTCGGGTTTCAGTTACCGATACCAGGTCTCTTAATAACATAATACCTGTCGGGTTTCAGTTACCGATACCAGGTCTCTTAACGGACGTCTCCGCTCTTTACTCGACTGAGGCGATAAACGTCTTTATCCTCAGCCGAGCTCTAAAACATCTTTACTATTACAATACAGAATTACCATACAATACATTAACAATCACTAGATACGTAGAAACAATAGGTTCCCATATAATTAGCTTTACAACACTAGCTACTCGCAAACAGTAGGAATCACTAAATACTTAGCTCCAGCGCCCATTTGTGGTTTCATCAGACCAGGTCTTTGGTAGGCCTAGATTTAAACAGCACAATGCAGCTGTCTAGGTCCCCCCAGAACTTTCTGGGTATAATTTCATAATAATATCCAATATACAGGTATTGGATATTATTATGAAATATTATGAAACAGGTCTTTTACACATATATTTACTATATGATTTTTACACAATAGGTATACAATATGTTTTGAATGACAATGTCAATACTATGAAGTAATAGAGTAAGTTCGTATTCTTCATGTATCAATTTCAAACCTCAAACGTAGAACTGTCGGTAGTGGCCAGTAGAGGTTGGTTATTATTTACTCTTTCTCTGTGGCTCATTTTAAATTTATTAATGTTGCTGCCCTGTACACTATATACAAATCGCGAGAAATCGCGACACTCCCGCCGGGCAAGATTATAAGACTACATACAAATCGCGAGAAATCGCGACTACGTGTATGAAATTTAAGAAGCCCAATAATCACCAAACTGGGGACGAGACTGTCCAGCAAGAAAATATGCCGAGGACAGGTACCTGAATTCCGTAGATTATGAAGGCGCCTGAGAGCGCCATTAACTACATGTGAAAGCACCGCTACTAAAGGTACTCGTTAATTATAGTCATGGCTAATAACCTAATAGATGATTTGGACAACTTTTCTATCTCAGACTCAAAAGTGTGTAATATTGAAGATTGTAAAAGCCGTCTTCCATCACAAGATAAATGTCTAACTATTATTTCGCAAAATATTCGTAGTATCTATAAAAACTTTCAGGAACTAGAAATTTTGCTGCATATTATTGACATAACTTGCGACATAATAGTGCTATCGGAATGCTGCCTATCTAATAGATCTGATGCTCTACCAACTTTAGATGGATATCGACAATTTTGCAGTGATAATCATATTAATCAGAATGCCGGCGTTGTAGTATACATTAGAAAACATCTAAATGTAGTTATAGAGAAACTTAATATGGATGAATGCAACTGTCTGCTCATTAAAATTAACCACGATACTGCCATAATCTCTTTGTATAGGCCACCATCTCTTAGTACAGATAATTTTCTTAATTCACTTGATTTAGCACTAAAGTTTATCATCATACAAGAATATAATTATAACAGGTGACTTAAATATAAATATTCTGTCTGAGAAAAATGACGTCCGTGGCCACGATTATCTTAATGTCTGCTCTTTTCATGGTCTCTTGCCAGCTCATACTGCTCACACATACAGCTCATACAATATAGTTTGGTAACAATTTAAATCTTTTCCTGAAGTCAATACCTAAAATCAACAAACTAGTAACTTCTGGAATTAAGTACGCTTTTAAATTACAAGTTTTATTTTCAAAAGTGGTGGGTAGGTTGATATAGCCGATCGGTGTCAAACGATGACCACCCGCCGATCGAAAAAATATAGTAGGGTTGTCACGCTTATTCAGAAGGAGATTCGTTTTAGAAATAATTTCTATTTGAGAATTATTGCCCAATATAGTCACGGCAGAACCTGAGTCAAGTAATCCAGTAAGGGGTAGATTCCTAATGGTTACATTAACGTAGGGTCGAAAATCAGTATTAATTAGGTTTTTGATCACGGATCGCAGCCACAGAATAACTAGGAAAATACACTTTTAGAGTGTTCAGCCAATTTTTCCAGTCTTCTTTGTCAAAATATTTAGGTTTAGAAGATGTACAAACGGTAGGGTTTGTCATCTTATTTGACGAACTACGATCCAAGTAAATTAGTTTTTTGAAAAAGATTTATTTGTACAGTTAGGACAATTTACGAATGTGACATCCCTAAGGCCACACTTAAAACATATAGGATAACGGTCACGCTTGCACGTCCCTAGCGAATGATCAGTTGAACGGCATCGCGGGCAGAACACAGACCTCTTATTAGTTATTGTTGTTGGAACAGCTGATTTAGATATCATGTCGACATTATAGTGTTGTAGGCTGGGCACAGGTGTATCGTTCGGTTCGACATTTATAGATGCGACGATTTATAGTTTTTTAGTTTAGACGATTTATAGTACTGTGAACTATTTAGTGGCCGTGCGTGTCCTTTTTATTTATGTAAGCTAAATCAGGTGCTACTGTGTTAGACATAGGGTAACTAGGTTCGTGAAATTGTGCACTTAAACACTGGAACCTCTCATAGTTTAGACATAGTGTTTTAAGAGTGTCTATAGTGTCTATAGCCGTAGTACATGAAGCTAGTACAGTAGAATAACACGGTCTAATATTGTGAAGCAAAATATTTAGTTTTTCATGTTCGGTTAGTAACGTATTCGGTGACAATCGCTCAAAAAATTGGAACATAATTGATAAGTAGATGATTATACCCTCAGTTTGCCCTTGAGTACGATTACGAATCTCGGCTTAAAGTTTATAGTCATAGTCGTACGGTGTAAAATCAGTTGTGAGTTAACTAGCTAGTTCGTCTCATGTAGAAATGGATTTTTTAACACCGCGAAACCAGTGTAACGCATTACCAGTAAAAATTTCGGACGCGTAATCGAATAATCTATTGGCAGGTAGATTTCTAACCGTCCTAAATTCAGTCACGCGTTGTAGGAATTCGCGAACGCTGCTTGTTCCGTCGAATTTGAGTTTCGATAGTTCACCAACCCTCAAATGCTCGCATTGAACAGTTACCGGAGACGACGCTGCCTATGCAGGGGTAGATACCGTGCAAGTCATCGTGACTCCGACTTCCGCCGACGGAACATTCGAGTGTTCTATCTTAGATAGCTCTGCCGACAGCATCCCAAAGCGTTCAATTAATTTTTATTAAGTAGGAAGTACTTAATAGGGTTAGTGCTCATGATGAAATGAAATGTATGATAGATAATTAGCAAGGAAACGTAAGTATATTACAGCCCTCCGTGTGCAATAGTTCTGCTTTACAAGGAAACTACGACGATTCGGTGTAAAAATGTAGACAATAGGTAGTGACTTGCAAAAAGAAAAAACCGTTATTTCAAATTGCGAACTGTTACGTAGGGAATCGGTAGTTGAAATTTATTGTCTACAATAGCAGGAGAACACATAATAGTTATACAAGAATAGCAATCAAAGATAGACAGCAATACACAGAAACACACAAGTTAGATAGTACGTACCGGTTCGCTGATGTCTGCACCTCCTCGTTTACAAGATTGACCTCCTAAACAAGAACAACTGCAGTAATTGGAAGTGAGACAAATAGAGTTGAGCGCCACTGAGACGGAGGATCTCAGGTAAATGTCGGGGTTCGAGAGAAACACTGCTAGGCTGAAGAGGTTCTTTATTATGTCTCACTACCGCTTACATACAGTATGACCGAACTAGGTAAACACTGGCCTGAGGGCTGGAGTGTAGACTCCCGCTACTCTCCGACGCTCGCAGGGTAGACTGCTCAGTGGTCGAGGTGTAGGCTGAGCGGCAGGCTCAGGCGATGCAGCCGATGTGGGCCGAGTGGTGAGGCTCAGGCGTAACCCGGTGCAGTCAGACGTCCGTGGCCTGGCTCTAGGAGGCTCGTAGGCAGGAGCTGATGCGTTGGCGGCGGCTGGTAGCAGTACGGCGCCCGCAGCTTATAGGTCGCAGCCCGTAAGGTGAATCTTGGCCCGTAGGGAGAAGACAGCTCGTGGGGAGAACGTCAGCCCGTAGAGAGAACTGGAAACAGCATAGAGAATACACAACAACCAGTCAAGAACAGGCGGTCCCTAGATCGGCTGTTATGCTTAGGAGATACAGATACTACAGACAGAACATATAGGCACACAAACAACTAGAATCTGCTTACCCCCAGCGGGAGAGTAGATAGAAAGTAGAATAATACTTGGTTGTCACTACGACCATCGGCGAGGTGTTTTGTATGGCAAGTGACCGATTTACATCGCGCACCCATCTTATATAGACATAGACCTATGAGTCACTGATTGACTGTGGCCCGAACATTACCATATAAGGTAATATTGCGAACGACCTGCGGCTAAGCTGGCGTTAAGCGCCTGCAAGATATTATAACGCAATACGTAGAGTATTACGTTACAACTTTCATTTCCTAAACATAAATGCACACCTAGCTATACTAAAATAAACACGAATAACCTTGCAATTGACATACCTAACATAGATCTTGACCCTGTTTACTTATGTGCTGATCCTAATATTTCAATCGATTACCTCATTAACGAATTACAAAGTGCAATTAAAAAAATACATCTACTATAAAATTGTCTAACAGACATAAAATAACAAAACCGTGGATTACACAAGGTCTTTTGCGCTGCATAAGACATAGAGATAAATTGCACTCGAAGGCTAAGAGAGCACCCGATAATGAAATTATCTCGATGTCTTACAAAAGATATCGTAATTTTTGTAACAACCTTCTTGGTAGCGCCATCTATCTTTTTATTGATAATTAATTACATCAACGTCAATCGTTCTTCGCTTGCTCGTCCAATACGAGCGATCCTTTTTATTCTTTCCCTTTCCCAAAGGCACGCCTAGCTCTGATTCATCGCCGAGTTCAACGACGCGCGATAGTCAAAAATCAACCGTCCCGCTTACCGGTTGCGTTGCTACGCCGCCCGCGCCGCGCTGAATACATGCAAATACCGCAATATTTTACCACTTTATAATATAAACGAGAACAAAACCACCCGCGGGTGTAGTGGAGTGATCAGTGCATCTTCAAGATACTCGAAGACACCAGAACGAAGACACCAAGAGGCCGCCATTTTGTCAAGGTAAGGCGTGTCCTTATAATATCCTATACTCACTCACACTCCTCTTCCCCTTTCCTATTCTAGACGATCAAAACCCATCCTCATACAGTCCACAATATTAATATTTTCCCAAATCGCCTAAATACTTACGGTTCGGTGCATAGCCGAACCATTTTTTGGTCCTTCGAGCCGGATTCATTTACGTTTATACGTAACCTCTCGTTTATATCGCACGTAGGTATCTTCTAGAAGTACCTACCTAGGTAGTTATAGCACCTAGCTATACCCCTAGTCCATTTACATACCCATTACGTGGTTATTTCCGCACGCATCCGTAGGTAATATACTTTTATGTAGCTACATACTAACCCAATTATTATTACTGGAACTATCATAGTTGTCTTGTAAATCTCATATTTCAAGCACCTTGTAATTCCACCGCCTTAAAGTTGTTGCCTACTTACGAATAACTACCGCATAATCACTTACTTAGGTAAAATAATAGGTACTTTAGGTATTCTTATTTTGATTAGGTCTCATTAGCTTATACTTACATAAACATGGCAGAACAAAAGAAGCCACGCATGTCGGAAGAAAAAGAGCTGACAATCTTAGAAGCAAAACGTAATATTTTATTTGAGCGTATTCAAAACATTTACGAGCGCTCAAAAACTGCCGCTACTTCCGACATTAATAGGGAATCATTTCTTAGTTATTGTATGACAGTAGATAGTATTCGAACAGATTTTCATAAGTTGTTGGACGATTATAACGCAAGATTGCTTTCTAATAATCCTGATGAACAGCCGAATTATCAGGCGTACACCTCATTCTAATCTTTATTGTATCATCAAGCGCATACAATCACAATTGGAGGGTAAATATTCAGCACAGCCCGTTTCTGCTGTTCGAGCGCCGAGATTACCGCCAATCGAACTTATGTCGTTTGACGGAGATATACGAAATTGGCCGTTATTCTATGCGAGTTTTAAGTCTACAGTGCACGATAATGGTTCTCTGACAGATGCTGACAGGTTGTACTATTTAATAGGTAAGCTGTCACCGAAGGTCCAGTCCGTATTTGCAGGTGTCACACCCAGTGCTGAGAACTATCAGGTCATATTCCAGTCACTACTTGATAGGTATCAAGATACTCGTGTTCTAGCGTCTACTTACTTTGATCAAGCTTTAAATGTTAAATTGTCCGGTGCCGCGTCTGTTTCAAATTTCCAGCTGTTTATAGACAACTTTGTTACCGCAGTTAATTCCCTTAAAAACTTAAAATTAGAAGATCTTTCCGACTTTATGTTTCTTCAACTCGCTTTAAAAAAGTTTGACACTGAAACAATTCGCGCATTCGAGATGACGGAACGCAATCATGAAATACATACACTAGATAGTTTTATTTCGTTCATCAAAGATCAGTGTCGAATATTTCATAACACGCAGCCTAGTTCATCTAGCTCGTCTAATAATATTAACCTTTAAACAGCATCGAGACCGCCGGCGTTCAAACTATTATTATTCTCGATATGCTCACAAAGCGTGGAGAACGCCGGCGTTCAGCCGGTGCGATGCATTTAAAACCCAATTTTCTAATTCATTGGGTTGATTTTTGTTCAACGATTTTTTTTTATTGAGACCATAGATAAATTTAGCTTGTGTTTTAAAACGAATATAAGCACTGGCACCTTTCTAAGAGCCAAAAAAAAAAAAACAAAATGCCACATTTCACTTGCGTACGAGGCGTGGCTGCGTCTAGTGCAGTGATACAGTTATGATCGTTACCACTATGGCAATATGGGTCATAATAGGGTGAACGTAGAAGAGCTTTGTAATTTGATCCATTGCTTAGTTTATTTATTTATTATACAAATTTCGTTCATTTATTATCAAAGAAGGTATTTGAAATGAATAAAGTGATATTTTACCTAGTCTTCCATAGCAATTCTGTAAGTTGTAAGCCATGTAAAAATTATTTTCATGGCTTATAACTTGCGACGTGTACACAGCCGTCGCGTCGGCTTATCTCGGTATCGTATTTCAAGGTCTGTTTATACAAAACTGTGAGACTGAACATACTTTATTGCTTTATTTATTGAAGAATATATCTTGTTCATGGTGTTATAATAAGTAGTTACGACATTTATGGATAAAACATTCATTTATAACGCCCTAACCTTTTAGAGACCTGAAAACACATTTACGAAATCTTATCAGATCTTGTTAGAAACTTATGACGATCCACTTGTCGTCTTATTGGTATTAGCAACTAGGAAAACTATTCATAAAAACAAAACAGCTTACAGAACAACGATAAGTGGTCTCGTTTGTTTTTTATGGATGTTTATCTGAAGTGAGTCATAAGTGCGCGATAACACGCGCCATGTTTACGATCAACGGATCAAAACATAAACACCATAAAAAGTGACGTAAGGAGTTAAAAGAGCTGATGGGTTAATAGTAAACAAAGGTCGAATAAATCGCGAAATAGCAATAATAACTCGGTCCCTAGTCCACAATCTTACGTAGCATGCTCGGAATCTAATAATAATAATTCACAGAAGTGTCTGTGGAGTAATATAATACACAACCATTTCTATAAATGCCCCGCTTTTAATAATTAAAATCCGACTGCTCGTTTCAAATGTGTAAAGGAAAACAAAGCTTGCATTAATTGTTTAAGTATAAAACATAAAACAAGTGATTGTTCTAGTAAGACGAAGTGTCGTTCATGTAATCAACGACATCACTCATTATTACATTTTGATAAAAGTTATCCGTTGTCGAGCCAATCCAATAACCTTGACCCAATTTCTAGCGCGCCGACGTCGCAGGTGCAGGCCACGGTGGCTCCACCCTCCGCGTCTCAGGGCGAAGTATCGTTGTGTACGACGTCCATTGCGCGGGCGGCGTGCACGCGCGGACTGCCCTCGCGCGCTTGTAGTGCTCAGCGTGGTGCTAAGCCGCAGTGTACGGCGTCCAAGACGGTTCTGTTAGCGACAGCGCAAGTTATCGTTTATGATATTAATGGACCACCGCACATGGTACGTTGTCTGCTCGATAGCGCGTCACAGAGTAATTTTATTACTTCTGATTGTTTCAAACTTCCTCAGACTGTGGGATAACTTTAGAAATACTAACTTGGTAGTCAAGGGCATCGGGGGTTCGAAAAAATGTTGCAAGGGTTCCGTAGATATTAAAATACATTCGCGTTTTGATAGGAATTTTAACTTTAACATTTCTTCGCTTATCGTGGAGCGTATTACGGACACATTGCCGAACGCTAATGTGGACGTATCGCTACTCACGCATCTCGAGACACTGCCGTTAGCAGACGCGGGATTTGCGAATCCGGCAGACATTGATGTTTTGATCGGAGCTTCAATATTTTCGCACTTGCTACTAACTAAAGTAGTACGTAGTGAGCAATATAATTTACCGCCCGCTATTGAGACGGTATTTGGGTATGTGATTATGGGTACCGTACCTACGTTACATAATTCTCATTCTATTACGTCTTGTTGTTGTTCTGTTCTTCAAGAAAATAATATTGATTCTCTTCTCAAGTGATTTTGGGAGCTTGAAGAGATTACCGCACCGCCCTCGATGAGCCGTAAGGATCTCGAGTGTGAAGAACATTTCCGCGCTACCACTGTTCGTGACGACAGTGGCAGATACGTAGTGGCGTTGCCATTCTATGGTGACCCTTATTGGTTAGGTGACTCGTACGCTGCTGTACTTAGACGTTTTCATTGTTTGGAACGTAAACTTGATGCATCACTGAAGTTACGCAGCGCCTATAATGACGTCATTCGTGACTACCTAAATAAAGGTTTTTGAGTGTAGTTGTAAACAACGAGGGCAACTCTCTTCCCTCATATTATATCCCGCATCACGGCGTAGTTCGCGAAAATAAAACCTCTACTAAACTTCGTGTAGTTTTAGATGCTAGTTGTAAGGCTACATTGGGTCAGTCGATTAATGACATTTTGCATGCCGGCCCTTATCTACAGGGTGATTTATTTAACATCATAATAAAGTTTCGTTTTTTTCCAAATCGCTCTGTCAGCTGATTGCCGCCAAATGTTCCTCAATATCGGCGTTTGCGAATCTGACCGTAGATTTCAACGGATTTTTTATGGTTTTAACAATAAGGAACCTTTATCCGTGTATCAGTTCAATCGTGTTTGTTTTGGACTCAAGTCTAGCCCATATCACGCGTTACGATTTGTTCGCCAGTTGATCGCTGATGAAGGCGATCATTTTCCCGCCGCAGCAGCTGTTGCTACTTCCGCTTTGTATATGGATGACATTGCCTGTAGTGTCATATCCGTTCCGCTAGCCATTTCACTTTGTGAAGAGCTTATTCAGCTTTTCAAGCGAGGCCAGTTTGATCTTGTCAAATGGACAAGCAACTCTAAGGAGGTTCTGGCACGCATACCTGATTCTCATAAAGCTTCTCCGGACATTGAGTTTGAGAAGTCTGTACCGCGTAAAGTTCTCGGTTTACGCTGGGACAAATCCTGCGATAGTTTTCGGTTTGACGTCTCACCGCCAGATGATAAGTGCACCAAACGCACTATGCTGTCCACAGTGGCTCGACTATAGGACATAATGGGTTTTGTGGCTCCCACAATTTTGTACGCCAAACTCTTGATCAAAGAACTTTGGCTATCAAAGTGTGAGTGGGATGAAACACCCCCTGACCATATTGTCGCCGTTTGGGACCAGTTTTGTATTGAGCTTACCGCGCTAAATCAAATTACTATTCCGCGTCATCTTGGGTTGGTAGATGGATGTACCATCAACTTAATAGGTTTCGCTGACGCCAGCGAGCATGATTACGGTGGAGTCATATATCTGCAAGTCCGTATTGGTTCTAACTACTCGGTGCAGTTAGTTTGTGCCAAGTCCAAGGTCTCGCCTATTAAAACCATTTCGGTTGCGAGACTGGAGTTGTGCGCGGCCCTTCTGCTGTCTCAGTTACTCCGCAAGGTTATCAAGGTCCGTTATCAATAAAATATACGCGTTTTTAGACTCCAAAGTACTGCTCGCTTGGATTTATTCTTCTCCTCACCGCTGGCAGACTTTTGTCGCCAACCGCGTTAGTAAATTGATTGAACTTGTTCCTGCTACTTGTTTCAATCACGTTGCGGGTATTGAGAACCCCGCTGATTGCCTGTCTCGTGGCGTTACTCCACTTAATCTTCTGCATCATCCATTGTGGCATCATGGACCTTCTTGGATTTCCCATGATCTATCAGAGTGGCCCATGCAACCCTTTGACCACAGTGCAGAGGACGAGGATGTACCCGAACGGAAGTCTGCTTCTCATCCCGTGATTGCTGAGGTTGCTGAATCTCCGATCTATGCACTCGTACTACGCATGTCATCGTGGTGTAAGTTACTCCGCGCCATCGTTTATGTCTGTAGGTTTCTTAGGCACCTAACTAATGGGACTTTTGCTTCAAGTACTGACCTTGAATTTGCAGAATATAAGTAACTACGAGCTGTACAGGCTGTTCATTTTAGTAACGATATTCAAAATTTGAAAAATAATGTACCTTGTTCTCCCGCTATTCTTAGGCTCAAGCCGTTTCTCGATGAGCACGGCGTCATACGCGTTGGTGGTCGTCTGTCAAATTTGGATGAACCTTATAACTACAAGCATCCTTGCATTCTACCGCGTCATGATCATCTTGTCGACCTTCTTGCTGATTTTTATCACAAGAAGCATCTCCATGCTGGTCCAGAGTTGCTTACGTCCTTACTTAGGCATAAATATTGGGTTTTAGCCGCTCGACGAATAATTCGTCACAGAATACATAAATGTAACGTCTGTTTCAAATTGCGTCCGCGTCTGACTTTCCCTCCCATGGCAGATCTTCCTAGCCAGCGCGTCAATCAGGTTGATAAAGCGTTTACACATACCGGTTGTGATTACGCAGGTCCACTGCAGTATACGCCAGTGCGTGGTCGAGGTGTTAAGAGCTGTAAAGCTTGGTTATGTATTTTTACATGCTTAACGACGCGCGCTACGCACATTGAAGTCGCGACGGATTTAAGCACGGTGTCATTCCTGGCAGCCCTTAAACGATTTCTTTCACGTCGCGGCCCTATACAGTGTTTGTACACGGATAACGGCATTTGTTTCGTGGGCGCAAGCTCTTATTTACGTGACCTTTATAAGTTTCTAAGGGAAGAATATCGTACTCGTCTTCAGGAAGAACTCTCCATAAATCATATTGACTGGAAGTTTATTCCGCCGGCATCACCACATTTTGGTGGATGTCGGGCAAGCATGGTCAAAGTAATTAAAACGCATCTCTTTAATGTTATAGGTCAACAGATCCTCTCTTACGAAGAGCTTTTAACTGTCCTTGCACAAGTCGAGGCGCTGATCAATTCGCGTCCGCTCACGGCATTGAGTAGTGACCCTGCAGAACCATCCGCGTTAAGCCCTGCACATTTTCTGAACACAGTGCCATTATCGTCATTTCCGGCTCCTGAAGCAGACTCTTCAAGTTTGCTCCAGAGACATACTCTGCTGGATAAACTCGTACAGTCGTTCTGACGGCACTGGCGTGCGGAATATCTCCACCAACTTCAGGCTAGATCCAAATGGAATAGTCCTGCATCCCCTATACAGGAGGGTACGTTGTTCGTCATAGTACATGATAATGCTCCGCCGCTTTCATGGCAGTTAGCCATCGTGGAGAAACTGCATACTTCCAAAGACGGTACAACCCGCGTTGTTACCGTGAAAACCGCGAAGGGGAGCTACGTGCGCCCTGTTGTACGTCTCGGTCCCCTTCCAACTCAGTGAGATCTAGCCTGAAGTTGGATCTACCTCTTAGTTTAAGTATTTAGTTTTTAGCTTTCGTTATAATTGTTTCGCTAAAGTTAATTTAGATTAACTTTAATATCATATCACTGTCTTAGCCTATTGATGGGTTATGCGGTAGTACATCCAACATAGCTAAGTTCAATTTTAATTTTTTTAAAGGCAATCCTTATGGCCGGGGGGATATGGTAGCGCCATCTTTCTTTCTACTGATAATTAATTACATCAACGTCAATCGTTCTTCGCTTGCTCGTCCAATACGAGCGATCCTTTTTATTCCTTCCCTTTCCCAAAGGCACGCCTAGCTCTGATTCGTCGCCGAGTTCAACGACGCACGATAGTCAAAAATCAACCGTCCCGCTGACCGGTTGCGTCGCTACGCCACCCGCGCCGCGCCGAACACATGCAAATACCGCAATATTTTACCACTTTACAATATAAACGAGAACAAAACCACCCGCGGGTGTAGTCTTCAGGATTCTCGAAGACACCAGGACGAAGACACCAGGAGGCCGCCATTTGTCAAGGTAAGGCGTGTCCTTATAATATCCTATACTCACTCACACTCCTCTTCCCCTTTCCTATTCTAGGCGATCAGAACCCATCCTCATACAGTCCACAATATTAATATTTTCCCAAATCGCCTAAATACTTACGGTACGGTGCATAGCCGAACCACTTCTAAAAAAAGTAAAGATTGAATACAATAAGGCTGGGCAAAACAGCAAATTAGTGTGGCAATTTATAAAAAAATGCACTTTTACCACCAAAAATCAAGAACCAGCATTAGATTTACTTCAATCCGAGTCAAATCTCACACTGGCACTCAATAAAATAAATATATTCTTCGCTAACGCTGGAAAGTCATTCGGAGAAAGAATCTTGCATCAAAGAAACTTTTCCTCGCACTACAATTCTAACAAATCACACAACCCCGCGCTCAAATCTTTTGTTTTATTAGATACTGACGTTGAGGAAGTTGTTCAAATAATAACAGAACTAAGTGACACTTCAGCAGTAGGGTGGGATGGCATTTCTATCTCTATAATCAAAAGATTTAAGAAATAATATTTTCTTGGGTTTACGCGAATGTTACACATTGAAATTAAACTACAGTTTACGGATTTTATCGCGTTATATTGGTTTCACTGGTTATTAGTTATTACAATTAAACCGAATGATCTAGAAACTACATTTTTATAACTAGCCAACGTTTCGAATCCTTTACAGGATTCATGTTCACGGCAGACTGAGGTGATATTTGTCTTTGTCTTGAATTTAAAAGTTATCTCGAAGTACCCGAACATTTTTCAACTATTGGTGTTACTATCTACGCAGAATGTGCTCACTGTGTCTTGATGTCTTCTGGTGACTTTGTCCTTCTTGGGTTTCATTAGCCTGATAACAGGGTCCCAAGCTGGAGGAACATTCCAACCATCTTCCCTATTGAAATTAGGATGTTTTTTAATTTCAATAGCTTCACGTATCATTCTTGGAATAAAGCGGTGTTCTTTTGCGAGTATCTGTGGTTTATCAAATCGCAGGTAATGGTTGGTTCCTTGTTCTACATGTTCACACACAGCAGACTTCGTCGAGCGTTTGTGTTTAATGTCAGCTATATGTTCCTTTAGTCGAATGCCTATGCTTCTCTTGGTTTGTCCAATGTATGAGAGCCCACACTCACAGTCTATCTTGTAAACCCAGGCCTCTTGTAAGGGTAACTGACTCTTGACAGATGGTAATAATTGGCTTATCTTCGTTGGCGGCTTGTAGAAAGTTTTGATTGAAGCTCGCTTCAAGATGTAGCCAATCTTGTCAGTCACGCCCTTGATGTATGGGAGGACAGCAGGTTGTCTTTCTACTGTGGCTGGCTTGTTCTTCGGGGATCTGTGACGTTGGCGCGGCGGTCGGAGCTTGTTGTCTTGCAGAATTAACTTGACATGTTGAAGCTCGGCGTCCAGGTGTTTCTTGTCACAGATCCCCCGGGCTCTCTGAAACAAAGACATTCCCACGGTAGCTAACTGTTTAGGATGGTGGTGAGATTCACCGTTTAAGTACCTATTTGTATGTGTCTTTTTCCTATACACATTGTGGCTCAAAGAGTTGTTTTTGTTCCTGATAACAAGTACATCTAAGAAAGCTAAAGAATTGTTTGCCTCTAATTCCATTGTAAATTTGATGTGGTTATGAATAGAATTAAGATGGTCTAGGAATACATTAACACTATCTGTTGGTAAAATTGTAAAAGTGTCATCTAGATACCGCTTGTAGAACCTCGGTGTGATGGTGGCAGTCTGCAGGGCTCGCGCCTCGAAGTCCTCCATGAAGATGTCAGCAACAACAGGCAATACTGGAGAGCCCATTGCCACACCATCTACTTGTATGTAGTATTTCTCATCCCATAACAGATAGCCAGTTGTTAAGCAGTGTTTCAATATTTCTGCATATTCCTCAGGCATGTTGTTCTCTATTAGCTTCCTTTTAGTTCTTTCAATACAGTCATGTGCCGGTAAGCATGTGAATAATGACTGTACATCAAAACTAACCATAGTTTCCTTGTCAGAGAGATGAAGGTGTTTTATTTCATTGACAAAATGGTAGGAATCCTTTACATGCGCTCTCGTCTTACCTCTGAGTGGCGAGAGAATCTTTGCAATGTGTTGAGCCAATCTGTAGGTTGGTGCCCCTA
Organism: Euclidia mi; assembly: GCA_944739405.2. Classification (NCBI taxonomy): domain Eukaryota; kingdom Metazoa; phylum Arthropoda; class Insecta; order Lepidoptera; family Erebidae; genus Euclidia; species Euclidia mi. The sequence goes on from OX123189.2 coordinate 63,097,484, forward strand.
TTTGACTGACTATAGGGCGCAGTGGAGCATTTTCTTTGTGTATTTTTGGTAGACCATACAATTGAGGAGGTTTTGCACACGATGGTATTAAGTATTTCACGTCCAGATTCAGTTGTTCGGAGTATTTCTTCACAATGTCACTCGTTTGCTTGAGTATTTTGTTGGTAGGGTCCGTCTTAACCAATTTATATGTACTTTCATCCGACAAGATTGGCTACATCTTGAAGCGAGCTTCAATCAAAACTTTTTACAAGCCGCCAACGAAGATAAGCCAATTATTACCATCTGTCAAGAGTCAGTTACCCTTACAAGAGGCCGTGGTTTACAAGATAGACTGTGAGTGTGGGCTCTCATACTTTGGACAAACCAAGAGAAGCATAGGCATTCGACTAAAGGAACATATAGCTGACATTAAACACAAACGCTCGACGAAGTCTGCTGTGTGTGAACATGTAGAACAAGGAACCAACCATTACCTGCGATTTGATAAACCACAGATACTCGCAAAAGAACACCGCTTTATTCCAAGAACGATACGTGAAGCTATTGAAATTAAAAAACATCCTAATTTCAATAGGGAAGATGGTTGAAATGTTCCTCCAGCTTGGGACCCTGTTATCAGGCTAATGAAACCCAAGAAGGACAAAGTCACCAGAAGACATCAAGACACAGTGAGCACATTCTGCGTAGATAGTAACACCAATAGTTGAAAAATGTTCGGGTACTTCGAGATAACTTTTAAATTCAAGACAAAGACAAATATCACCTCAGTCTGCCGTGAACATGAATCCTGTAAAGGATTCGAAACGTTGGCTAGTTATAAAAATGTAGTTTCTAGATCATTCGGTTTAAATGTAATAACTAATAACCAGTGAAACCAATATAACGCGATAAAATCCGAAAACTGTAGTTTAATTTCAAAGATTTAAGAACTTCCTAGCACCACATTTTTAAAATATGTTTGTCTGACGGTATATTTCCGAAGTCCTTGAAAAAGGCTACAGTTATCCCAATACACAAGAATGGAGATAGAAGTTGTGTTAACAACTACAGGCCCATTTCAATCTTGCCAGCATTGTCTAAAGTTTTAGAAAAACGAATAAATAATCGATTAGTAAAATACCTGGAATCGAACAATATACTCTCAGACAGGCAGTTTGGTTTTAGAGCGCAAAAATCAAAAAACCAGGCCGTTCACATGGTCACTGATCACATTTTGGATAACCTGGATAAAGGGATGCGTATGCATCCCTTTATACTATTGGGATCTTTCTAGACCTTGCCAAAGCTTTTGACTCTGTTTCAGTTCCAGGTCTATTAAGAAAGCTTGAGTATGTGGGAATAAGAGGTACACAATTGAAACTACTTACTGACTATCTTAGTGTCAGTATGTAAAACTAGGTACAAACCTCAGCGCGGATATCCCCAATCCTCCCTTCGGGGTGCCTCAAGGGAGCATTTTAGGAGTAACTTTGTTCTTAACCCGGCGTCATGGGGGTTGGGTCTGTGCGACCCGTCACATTTTATTGCGTTTCTAGTTCTGTTACTATGCGTGCAACGTTGCCGTTCTTCTAAGTAGCTGGAGCTATTGAGTTGTTCTATGCGTCTCAAGCAACATGTTAGTCGTGGCACAGCCGCAGTGGAAGTTACACGTGCACAAAGTTGAATAAGGTATGTGAGACCCATCCCCGCAGGTAGTATAACAATTTCGCGCCATTTTGTATACATATTATTACAATTGTTTACTGTGTATGTATGCTTTAATATTTGTTTTTTTTTGTTCTTGTTTACGATTTAAGTTGCTTATATACAGTTCAAAATATTTTATTTATGTTTTTGTAGGTATATCTAAGAAATGGACCGAGAAGACACACAGCATATTCTGTCGATTTTACAAGAGTCTTTTTTCACGGCTTTTTCTTATAGATAATCTAGTTTACTACAAAAAAGTGACATAAAAACATTAAGACTGATTGTTAATTAATAATAGAGTAACATTTAAGTAGAAGGGAAAGATTTTGTTAACATTGGTCGTTTATTTTTAAATGGTCTAATAAATTTGATTAAAACATGATATAATATAATATTTTCTTTTATTTATTTACATGAATACCTAAAAAACTAAACACTAATAAATATAATCATTTTCATTCCTAAAGTATTGAAATAACTAATATCTAATAAACGGGTCTGTGAGACCCACCCCAACGTCCATGTAACACTTTTCCACCCCCATGACCCCGGGTTAATATATATTAATGACCTATGTAACCTAAGTCTTTCTAATGGTGTCATTGTGTCTTATGCAGATGATACGGTACTATTATTCACAGGAAATAGTCGTACTGAGGTATATACACATGCTCAAATAGGTTTCAATACTGTAAATAACTGGCTTTTTGACAATATTCTTACCTTAAACACCCAGAAAACAAAATATATCCACTTGTACGTAAAGTAATACGTAACAATAACATTAATGAATTACCTTAGAACACAATATTCGCTCGGGACAATAAATCTTATTCATCTACTGACGCTGCATGCGCCTGCCCTACTTTAGAATCTACACAATGTATCAAGTACCTTATTTTACACTTGACAACAATCTTAATTTCCGCATTCACATAGATCTCTTATGTAAACGAGTGCGTAAATTAATATTTATTTTCAAAACAATGCCTAGCGCTGCAAATTTTAAATTAATTAAACAAATCTACCTGTCGTTGTGTCAGTCCATCATAGCCTATTGCATTACTTCATGGGGAGGGGCATCCAAAACCGTCTTATTGCCACTAAAAGGCGCTCAAAGAGCTATTCTAAAAGTGGCGACGTTTCGACCTTACATGTTTCCTACCTATGAATTGTATCAGTCCACTAATGTCCTAACTGTACGCCAATTGTTCATACTGCACACCATCCTTAAACAACACGCAATAATTCCATTCAAACCACAGCCCCCGGATAAGAGACGAAAATATCTAGTCTATACTAAGTTTCATGGTAAACATGTCTTTATAAATAGATTTTTCTTATTCATAGGCCCTTTTTTATACAATAGATTAAATAAGTTACTAGATATATATAATTTTAGTTATAAGCAATGTAAAATAATCATAACTAGATACTTACAAACAATGATCTACTCCGATACTGAGAATTTGCTTACTGCCATAAAATAATTACCTAAATAGCCTCGATTTTAATTATTATTGCGTGAGTGTCTAATTGAAGAGTATGCACATTTGTTATATTTTGCACAATTATATAACGTAAGCGCAAAACAGCCTGAAACACAGGTGAAAACCTAGTTCAGGCAATTAATCTTAAATCTAGATAGCAAAGTAAAATAACCTATACCGGCCTTAAACTATACATACATACATACATAGACTCACGCCTGTTTCCCGGAGGGGTAGGCAGAGACTACGGAACGCCATTTGCAACGATCCTGACATACCTCACTTGCTTCACTCACTCCCATCAAGTTTCTCATGCATGCTCTTCTGTTAAGGGTACTTCTGACTTGTCCTTTTTTCAGGATGTCTCCAATCTGGTCATAGAACGTTCTCCTAGGTCTTACCCTTTGGCCTGTCCCATTCACACTAGCCTGATATATCTTCTTTGTCAGTCTATCGTCATCCATCCTCTCCATGTGCCCAAACCATCTTAACATGCCTTTCTCAATGCTTGTCACTACATATTCTTTTACCCCACACCACTCTCGTATCACACAATTCTTTACTCTGTCGGTCAAAGACACACCACACATTCTTCTCAGTGCTCTCATTTCTACAGCATTTATTCTACTTTCAAATCTCTTCTGCCATACCCAACTTTCACTACCATACATAAGGGTAGGCACTAACACACCTCTATGTACAGCCAAACGTGCCTTTTTGGACACGTTTTGACTGTTCATAAACGCCTTCAGAGCTCCATTCACACAATTACCTGCATTAACTCTCCTTTCAATATCTGCTTCATTCTTACCATCTCTTGTAAACAACGTACCTAAGTAAACAAACACATTAACTTGTTCCACTCGCTGTCCATCGATCAAAACATTACAAGCCGTAACGCATTCCTCCTTTTCAAAAACCATAACTTTCGTTTTACTTACATTCACTTTCATTCTATTCAACTATATGTTAAGTATTTATTGTTTATTACATTATAAAGTATTATAGATTAGATTATCCAGACCTAATGTATCCATCCACTGAAATTTAAATATTATTGAATAAAGAAAGATAAAGAAAAAAAAAGGATTAACAATTTACCCAGGGAAATGTAGCAGCTCCTGGGGAAATAAACAAAAACTATATTTCTTCACGTGACACTACGGCTACGGGTCAAATATTTAATTTCAAATTTCACGCTTGGGAAGTTGCAAAGGTTTCCACTTTATTCAACTACTGGTTTATTTTAAAATGTTATAATAATGTGAAAATAAGCGCTGCGCTTCAGATGTTTTCTTCAGTAGATATCAAAAGAAACAGTGTTTGATTAAAATCTCTATTGCTTATAATTTGACTTACTTATATTTAAAACTTCACTGGCTAGCATTGCGTTGCTACACCAGACTTAATTATTCTATTATTGTTTGCACATATAGGGTAATAGATATTTACAACTAATTTATAAGACACGGTTACAACTACTGTAATCAAACTTAACAACTTCAACTTCTTAGCAACTGCATCAGTAGAGTATCATTTTAATATATTCAGAAAAATATACATCACAAAGAGAAGGCTTATCTGTCGGATAACTATGGTCACGTAAACGCCTGGTATATGTCAATGCTGTCATAGTGCATGGGCAAGGCATGTGCATATTTTAGCTTATTGCGGTAGAAATACGAGTAAGCCTGAGCGCCAGCTGATGAGACAAGTAGGGTGTATCCTATTTACATTTCGCTTGTTTCATTCAGTATCTAGTTATATTCTCTTTGCTCTAAAGAAATGGGTAGTCAATGAAATACCAGTTATCTGTTTCACTACACTAGATATCATATTTACACTATACAGCATTGGTTTAAAATACCACCAGATGCATCCTAAGCAACCGTTTCGGATTCCACTCATCGAGCACAATAAGAAATTAATTTATGGACATCGAATCTACAATACATATTGCACTATTAGCAGATAGGCCGCCTTTAAGACAACTATTTCAAACCGAGCAAAATACAGAAAAACAAAATTTTAAGGGAAAATACGTAGTCTATTGACCAAAAGTACAGTATTAACTAAAATACTCGTAGGTAATAATATCACATGTTATGAAGCAAAAACATGGTTTATGTACACAAACGCTGTTTGTCTCGGAAACATGTGGTTGTAACACGGAAGAGGAATTATTGCGACGGGAAATTACCTACTTTGTGAACACAAATTACATCAATTACATTTTACCCACACATAATAACGAAATAGCCACATATCAAAATGAAGCTTGGTGGAATTAATATCAATATTGGCAATGTTATTTTAATATCTAATTCGATTTGTATAGATACATTTGAAAGAAAAGTATTACGGATTTTACTTGAATAAGATATGAAATTGCGAGGTGGTAACATGGATTCGTAGGAATAACTAAGTGTTATTTACTACTTAGTTAGTAGACATCACCAGTACATACATATGGTGCCAGGAATCATACTTTTTGTCTACACTTTATGCCTCATCCAAGCTTGAAAGATATTATTGTTAATAATAACAAACTTTATCCGCGATTGAAAGAGTTAAAATGGCGCTAGCTAGTGTGTCACTGCATCATAAGCCATTGAAGTTTCTGTCGTATCTTTAAATGACGTAGGAATATTGCAGAAACACTCGAACGTACAGTTGTTAGTTCCGCAGGCTTGAGTCAGCGGGAAAAAGCGAATCTGAAGTGATCTTTAAGTGTGCAATTTTTTACTTACACTTTATGCCGTCGCACCTTTTAATCATACCTATGTCAATGTCAGCTGATGTTATTTTGCCGGCATAGTTTTGAGTAATCTCCATGATGTCTTTGGCATAGCTATAAGCTTTTCCACAATTGTTTGTCTGTTTTTGTTTTTCGTGTAAGTGTGTGGCCAACTCTGGTGTCGGAGTTTTCAGACCGCCCGAAGGCCTCCGACATGGCCTAACGATCCTTATCCTTAGACAAGAATCGGGACCGACAACTTTATGTGCCCTTCGAAGCACGGTAGCGCTCTGATGTAAATGCCACACACGGTCACCCATCCAAGTGGTAACCTGTGCAAGCGTTGCTTAACTTTGCCGATGTGTTACAAACGGCAAGCCAAGTCTCGCTATGAGCGCTGCAATGAGATTGGTTAAGATGTTCGGCAAGTTAAAAATAACAAGTCGCTGAATTATTACACTGAGAAAGTTAAATCGATCTATGCGGATTTATAAACGTATATCATAAATCTGCATAAATAATAAAATGTAGAGGTAAAGAGATACGAAAAAAAATTCTGTTATATTAAGCGCACGTAAACAAAAACGTTTTCTACTAGCGTAACAACGTACTAGGGGAAAAAGTTTTCCATTTTACACTTATGATATTCTACAGTGCTGTACACCGAAACAGTACTGAACAAACCGGATTTTCAATTTCCTTGCCGGGGTAAAAACTTTCCCTCAGAGAGAACATTTTTTATACTCGCCTACTACCTACGCATAACTCCTAAATAGACATACGTGTCTACGTATTTCTGTATTATATTGACCTTTCTGTACTCATATCAATAACTTTTATTTCAATAAGTTTCTTATATACAAATATAGACATCACCAAATTAATTTTGTCCTCTTATAAAGAAGTTTAAGTTTATAAAGAAGGCCACATACCGGACGACGCAGCAGAGGTAGGCCCCCCGCAAGGTGGACCGACGATCTTGTCAAGATCGCGGGAGGAGGTTGGATGCGGGCGGCTCAAGACCGGTCTGTGTGGAGAACCTTGGGGGAGGCCTATGTCCAGTAGTGGACGTCGTTTGGCTGATATGATGATAAAGAAGTTTGGTAGGCAAGTTTTATTTTTCTTGCTTTTATCGATACGTTAGCCCACTTATTTTCTTGGTGTCAGCGACCTTATCTCAAAGGCTAGGATAGGTATTTTACTGAACCAATCACATTACTGCAAAGGCTACCATAGTTCATTCTTACATACACCAGAATAGCTATATTACTCATTCATTAGTATTTCTTTAGAATTAATTTATGAATTAATTTAAAAAGGTGCTCTTATTTACATGTCCCGCCGCCGGCAAGTTGAAAATATTCGGTCAACCAGTTGTAACATAGTTTTGACCACCCTTTGTATCTACTTGCGTACAAAGGCTTTTACAAACACCGTCACAAAAGGGTTTACGTGGAATGTGGATAGGTGTGTGCCGGTACTTGCCAGCGAGTTCATCGAAAACATGCTAGCATCAAAGCTGTACTAATTTAGAGTTAACATTGCTTTCATACGCGCCAATCATCTACATGTACGTGTTACAGAGGTAGTACGCGAGTGCTATTGTTGGTGAACCACGCGTGGTATACCTGGCATTCCTAATGGCTGATTTTTGTTTGGTTGAACGCTCTAATCTCAAGCACTACTGGCTTGCTTTGTAATATGTTATTATATGTTGTTGAAGCTTGTGTGAGGATAAACGGGGCATACACTGACTGGTTTACCATCGAGAAAGGTGTTAGACAGGGATGTGTAGCGTCGCCGTGGCTGTTTAACCTCTTCATGGACAGTTGTTTGCAAGATTTAAAACATAGTGACTGCGGATTAAGGATGAATGGGTTATTCGTCAAATGCCTCCTTTATGCTGATGATCAGGTTATACTTGCATCTTCAGCGGAGGAGTTGCAGGAGATGGTAACAATCATACATGGTGCGTTAGAGAGGAAAGGAATTAAAGTGAATGTAAGTAAAACGAAAGTTATGGTTTTTGAAAAGGTGGAATGCGTTACGGCTTGTAATGTTTTGATCGGTGGACAACGAGTGGAACAAGTGAATGAGTTTGTTTACTTAGGTACGTTGTTTACAAGAGATGGTAAGAATGAAAAAGATATTGAAAGAAGAGTTAATGCAGGTAATAGTGTGAATGGAGCTCTGAAGGCGTTTATGAACAGTCAAAACGTGTCCAAAAAGGCGCGTTTGGCTGTGCATAGAGGGGTGTTAGTGCTTACCCTTATGTATGGTAGTGAAAGTTGGGTATGGCAGAAGAGACTTGAAAGTAGAATAAATGCTGTAGAAATGAGGTCACTGAGAAGTATGTGTGGTTTGTCTTTGACCGACAGAGTAAAGAATTGTGTGATACGAGATTGGTGTGGGGTAAAAGAAGATGTAGTGACAAGCATCGAGAAAGGTATGTTAAGATGGTTTGAGCACATGGAGAGGATGGATGACAAAAGACTGACAAAGAAGATATATCAGGCTAGTGTGAATGGGACAGGACGAAGGGGAAGACCTAGGCGGACATTCTCTGACCAGATTGGAGACATCCTAAAAAAGGACATGTCAGAAGTACCCTAAACAGAAGAGCATGCATGAGAAACTTGATGGGAGTGAATGAAGCAAGAGAGGTATGTCAGGATCGTTGCAAATGGCGTTCCGTAGTCTCTGCCTACCCCTCTGGGAAACAGGCGTAAGTCTATGTATGTATGTATGTTGTTGAATAGCCTATTTATCGATGAAAGTTGAAAAGTTATATGTGATGTCGCTGTGAGCAACAGATGCGGAGCAGTTAGCCCTAAATAGCGCGGGCGTAGCCGCAAGTTCAACTAGTACCTATTTTATATAATGTATTTTGTTTTGAGGTTATTTATAAGCTTCTTATTCATATAATACAATCCAATAAAAATTTTAAAGTTACCTTTTATTTATTTTATATTAAACTTCTTGCACGATTACAAAAAGTAATGCACAAAGGCGGGCTTAATGCCAGCGGCATTCTCTACCAGCCAACCTTTGGGTGATGCAGAGATGATTGAAGTAGGTGCTTAAAGAGGGAGTAATTTAACAAATAATATTAATTTAAAACAACATAAATAATAGGTATCACACTAAATAAATATGTAATAATAGGCATACTAACAGTAACATACTATTATAAATATATACATACAAAATATAATACATATATACACATATAAGTATTATAGATAATTATATTATATATAAATATATACATATAAAAGTATCCTTTACAGAGTCCATTATGATTCTACCAATTCAGCCATATAATGCTGGCGTATTCTAATTTTAAACAGTTCACGAGATGTAGAATTCCTGATTTCGAGAGGGAGTGCATTGCAAAGATGGACAGCCTGTATAAAGAAAGAAGAATGAACAAGGCTGGAACTATGAGAAGGGCAGAGAAGAAGAAGATTGTTAGTGGAGCGGAGATTTCTGTCATGAATGCTACATAAATGTTGAAGTTGAGGAGACAGATAAGCAGGAGTATGAGAAGAGTTCAAGAAAGAAAAAAAAGTCGTCAGTGTGCGCAATTTGCGACGTTGACGAATAGGCAACCATCGTAATTGGGAACGGTGAGCAGATATATGATCATACTTACGGAGATTGAAAATGAATCGAATGCACTTGTTGAGAAGGCGGTCAAGTTTATTGAGCAGATCTGCATTCAGGTCGAGATAACATACATCACCATAGTCGATTATAGGAAAAACTAACGTCTGCACAAGCATGGTTTTAATTTTGGTTGGAAGAAAGTTCTTCAAGCGATATAGAGTCCGCAGGGTTCCTGTGACTTTGCGACTGGTATTTGCAATCAGTGTTCTCCAGTCAAGGGCAGCGTCGATGTGTAGGCCGAGATCCTTGACAGTGGGGCTGACGGGGATGACAGACCCATTAAAATTAATAGGCGGAAGCGATTTGACATCTACCCGGCACATAATACGTGGGCTACCAATTAAGATTGCCTGGCATTTATCAGGATTAACTGACAGACCAAATCTATCTGAACAGTTTTTGATCGCATTTAGATCCCAGTTGATGTTATCGATGGCTCCATTTAGACTTTCTGCCCTTGCCTGGGTGTAAATTTGCAGGTCATCGGCGTAAAGATGATACGTACAGCGAAGATCATGTGTGAGAAGATTTATAAACAATGAAAACAGAAGAGGGATAATTATACCGCCTTGAGGAACCCCAGAGTCCAAATCTCGCCAAGTTGACAAAGTTTCATCAACACGAACAGACTGCTGACGTCCTCGAAGATAAGATGAGAACCATTCCAGTGCGTCCGATGAAATCATATAGTAGGAGAGGACGGAAATAAGTAGGTCGTGGTTGACGGTGCCAAAAGCGTTTGAAAAATCCACTAAGACCAGCACTGTGATCTTAGTGTCTTCCATACCCGCCCTCACATCGCCAGTTACTTTAAGTAACGCTGAGACTGTGCTATGTCCGGGTCTGAATCCTGATTGTAGAGGAGATAAAATATTGTTTTCGAATACAAACCTGGACAGTTGTTTATAGACAGAGATCAGATTTTACTGAACAAGAAACTAAAAGGAATATTTCAGCAAGCATCTATCAATTCTAATCACAAAACGAAGCGTACAAATAACACCTACTAATCAGAGACAACGATAAAATAGCTATCACAAAAGCAATCTCTAAAGCCAATCCTAAAGGACAATGCCAGATCCTGCCCCACCCTTTCATTAATTTACAAGAAATGTAAATTAATGAAAATTATCCTATCAAAATAAGACCCTTGGTTACTTAATTGTTACTCTGTTACACTTGCGGATAAAAAGTAAGTAATAAAAGGAATTTTAAAACCCAACGCCTATTTCCTGTTTTTATCTCGACCACTTGCGTTACTTAGTACGCATACACGAGAACAAAACGAGTAAATTGATTAAAAAAAATGACATGTATAAATGTATTATGTACAGATTTTATTATATGTTTGGTTTAAATATACACAATTAATGAAAATAATGTTTTTATGAATGTATATTCTAATAATTATTTGGCAATATGTGTGTTAGTGATTACGTGTAACGAAACGTCCTTGGTGCGCCAATACTTATGTCAAGGTCAAGATCAGTCAAGATTGAAGATGACAATCATTGACATCAATTGACAATGACATTCGCTTTGTTGTTTGTTGCTCCGTAATCTCTCTCTGTGATTTAATATTATATTTTTATGACGATTTTGCTTTTGTATACGGACTCGATCTCGCCTACTCGCCGACTTTGTGCTATTTGCGACGGATTCTGATCATTGCTTGTGACTTGGGTAACGATGTTGAGGTGCATAAATTGTCACTTGTGCGACGACAGAATAATAAGACATGTAGTGTCTTCAATACAATCTGAACTGCAAACTCTTCTCGCTAGATAGAAATCGTTGCAACAGGTATGTAGATACTACGTTATTTATTGATCATATTTGACCGTAGCGAAAAATCCTTATAATGATGATTGTACCACCTGCGGTTTTGCTTGGCTTGTAATTAATGCAACAAAATATGTATATAATAGTAAACCTACCTACCTAAAAGTATCTTAAATGACTAGTATAATAGGCTAAATATTCAAGTTTGTCTTTTAGGGATTGTGTGGATATAATTATGAACTTGTTTATATCTCCACCATATACTAATATAAGTTTCTTACCTTACAGCTTCCACCAGAAGCTGTTAACTGTCAAGAGTGCTTTTTGCGGCTAGACCAGCACTGTAGAAATGGGAATCTGAATGCTGAATAACAAATTCGACACAAAGAACACGACAATATTGATCAGCCCGCAGGTTTTCTTGATAATGTTTTAATAACGTTTGAAGATGGATAAATCAATCACTTTTATAACTTGTTTTATTTTGTTACCGATGAACAGTCCTCTTAGCGTTATCCCAGTTTCAATCTGGGGTCCGCTTTTTAGTCTAACCGGATTTGGCTGAATATTAGCTTTTCCACGGAGCGACTGCCTGTCTGACCTCCGCAACCCGAAGGGATAGCGATATTCCATGGTTTAGACTAGTGTCAGTTTATTTAGAAGGTACTGACGCCCTGTAACGATTGTCAAAGATTTTCATGACAACCGGGACCGACGGCTTAACGTGCTCTCCGAGGCACGGGACAAGCGATAATTAACCATTCAATACGCACATAACTTCGAAAAGTCATTAGTGCGCGCCGTGGATTCGAACCCGATACCCTCTGCATGGCAGTCTGTTGGTATATCCACTCGGCTATCGCCGCCTTACATGAACAGTCAGGATGTTATGACCTAAGTCAAAAGTATTACTAAGATTGATGTTATGTAATTCCTTCCTTTCATAGCCAAACATCCTAAGATAGCATTTTAACAAAATACAACACTTATTTAATAATTTCTACAATAATAACTGCAACTAACCTAAACTTCAGGTACTTAACCTAAAAGTCATATTTTTTAAGATTTAAAAGAAACCGCAAGTTCTAAAGGGATTTTAAAATGTTTGTAGATAACACTAATATAGCACCAGTAGAATGCTACATTTGGCATGCTTGTACACCAACTTTTATTGGTGGGTCAACGCTCTATAGAGTTTCTGGCATTGTCCTTTGGCCGCAGTATTCTCGTTAAGCTTAAATTAGTGAAATAGTAAAATAGTGTTGTATGAAATTAAGCAACTTAGTAATGAGTATTTATTGGTTTAATACCTTCCAGCTGCGATGGCTAGTTAGCGTACAATCGGTGCATATAATGGGAGATTTTATAACCACTACATGACTGTGTATTCACGGTAAACAGATAATTTTCTGTTTTTTTGTTATTTATGAGTCTTTTTCGTTAAAACAGAAAGAAGGAAGACGTGATTATAAAAAACGACAACTTAGTAAAGTTTTGTAAATCACTACATAGTATAAAACAAAATCGGTTTTCTGTCTGTCTGTTCCTATGTATGCTTAAATCTTTAAAACTACGCAACCGATTGTAATGCGGTTTTTTTTTAATAGATATAATGATTCAAGAGGAAGGTTTATATGTATAATTGACGCGGGCGAAGCTGCTGGCGACGTCTAGTATAAGATATATTAATTTCTAAGTTGGTATTGGCAAATATAAGTACTTAAAAATAAATAAAACCATAGTTATGTTTTATTAGAGAATCCTTGGTGTATACCAAATATGAATGTTTAAAGAAATGGTTCCATTATTTATGGAACCTATTTCTCATATAATATACTAAATAAAGCCTAAAGATATTTATCGCCATGAGAGAGAGAATCAGTCAGCGAAAATCACTTATTTAATAAATGAACACTGCCAAGCTACACCGTCGATCACTAAAACAAAAAATAATATCAGCACCCATAAGGCCAACTTACTTCCATAAAAATGAAAATGAAAATCACGTCCCTTTCAAGGAAAACGTCTGTGACAGACATAAGGACCAAAGAAAAAAAGACCCTTGTAAGATTTTAATCTTAAGATTTTTTTATAAAAACCGTGACAAAGAAAGCAAGTGTTGTAACAACACACTCAAGGAATAAGAAAATAATTATTAATATAACGTAAGTTGGTATTGCTAATAATAAAGGGATCTTATGGAACTATAAACAAGCTGTGTAATAAAATAGCTGTGCCCGCGGTCACACACGCATTATAATTAAAGCGTGATGTTATTATAGCCTTTTTCGATAAAAAGACAATCCAATACAAGAATAACTTTTCAATTTGAAAATAAGTTGTGAGTGTTTTGAACATTTTGAGATAAGCTAATTCAACCAAACAAGTAAACTTTTCATTGATTAAAACTAAAAAACTAGGTGTGACAAATACGAGCTTGTATCTGATACTTCAATTTTTTCAACGAATGTATTTACAAATATAACAATCCGGAGCAGCCTCAAAGCACCTTGATAACAATTTTAGTATCAGCAGCCCTTATAGATCAGGTTCTATTAAATACTGGGTGGCAGAACTTAAAAGTGTTCTTTTGACTGAAGTTCACCTTAGATTTTTGGGCCAGCATGTTATTACATTTATGCACTGTCTAACAGACTGCGAGGACGAGGGTCTCGTTTTTTTCTACGACGTTTCTACGGCTGGCTTTTCGAAGTATGTGCGGCTTCGATTGCTAATGATCGCTTACATCACATAACAACGTGATAATGTATTTATTTTCCAATCAATTTTATTATTAGTTGTGCTTCTTTAGAAATAAACAGGTTGCCGATCAAATTCTCTTACGCTACTCCAAAGATTTGAACATGATGCACAAACTCAAACAGTTTATGATACTACCATTCGCAAATATTTGTTACGCGTAGTCTTTTGTGCCTTCTTGTCTTTAGGGTTCCATGACTTAATTTTAAGCGTATTTAACAGAGTTAAACATCCAAGCTAAACGTATCATATATTGGACTATTACTTATATTAATTTACCAAAAACCGAATCCAGAAATATTCATACCTATTCAGTACTATCAGTGTTGCATAATGTCTTTCACAACTGTATTTGGCATTATAATCCAGTGGTCCGTAAAAAGTCTCAATCGCCGGTCACAGAGGTCTGCTAAGGTCCACTATAAAATTCAGTCTTAAGATTCCCTTGTCCAAACGTGACCGAGGAACATTTACTGTCACACATATACACTCAACCTTACCGTTCTGGAATTTTAATACATTCCTCGAGAAAATTGCGACTTTATTTCTGTATAATAGCCATTATTTTTTAGAACTTAGGGCTAGTTGTTTGTAGAATGTATTGCATTTTTTTGCATTATTCATAGATTATGGATGATTTAAATTATGTCTGTTGATGGAATGTTTATAATGCAGTAATTATCAACAACTGGAAATCACCAGGTATAAGATTTTACTAGGCTTTAAGGAAATCTAAAATTAAATTATTAGATTTTCAACTATGAAAGCAATTACAAACGATTATAACGGTCACAAATATGTTTTATTATATTAAAGATATACATTTCTTGCTCTCTCGATTACTCACATCACAAATTTTACTGAAATAAATCGGCAGTTTCCTCACACAAACATCCAAGTACTTGGTCGCTCAGCCTTAAACATAATCCACAAAACCTCTCATACAGTTACAGTGACCCGTTGTTCCAAAGCCACGTCACTGCCGTACAGTGCACAGAGGCGGCCACCGACTACTGTTTGAACGACTAAGCAAACTGGCTACTGCTATTAAACCCTAGGAAATTGCCAACAATACACTGATTAGAGTGGCTTTTCCACGAATCAATTTGTTTATAGTCGCCTGTGTTTATATCATACAGTCGGATTGTAGATACAACAGCTCATTTTTATGGTATTGCTCTTTATTATAGGACTAGTGATTTATTGCGGTTTTACTTGCATACCATAAAAATTTCAAACAAGCTTAAGCGCTTTCTTTGGGATTAAGCACGATCTTTTTTGAGAAATGTTTGATATGGCCGGAGAAAAGCTTGATTTCCACAATAGGGAAAACTTATCTAAATTCTAGCTTAGCTAAACCTACAAAGATGCCTTACTAAGAACATACAACACATCAAAATCTATTGAGCCGTTTAGAGGATGGAAAGGTGCGAAAAGGATCACTCTGCGATGTTAGATGTACATAAAGACTGTTTATAGTAACGCTCTCAGTTTTATACGTACCATCTCAAAAAGTATTCAGCTTCAAAAGTGCTAAAAATGACGTGAAATAAGTAAGTAATAAAAAATGAAATAAAAACTGTCAAGTTAGCCCTCAGGGCAATGAAGCGACTTTTTTATCTTCACCTTTAATTGTTTCATGAAATTTTCATTAATTATTACTCTTCTCATTTTAGATCATTGCAACGGGCTAGTTACTTTTTAACAGCCAGATAGAACCACGTTAATTTTAAAAATATTATGACCACATGTACCAAACCTTAAGCATTGAAAGGAAAATTGAACTTTACATTTAATAGTAACTTTGTTTGTGGAATGTTCTTCAATTATACAACATGTAACATATTAAACGCACTTCATGAAAGTAGTTTCTTCAGAATCGGCTACTGAATCCATTTCTGTCATTTTTATTATTGTTTTTATTTTGTTCTAAAATAATAAAAATAACGTAAATTTTAGTCAGTCATTTATTTGAAAAGTTGAAATATACGAAAATAAACCTTAAGTCAAAGCAGACGGCCTTGTTTTAAAATGCATTTGTTTCATGGTTCCACGTTGGGTCACACGAACGCACACATTAATAGAACACAATAGCCGCAAAAGACGATAACAAACAATTTACCGCCAAAATATCTATTATCTATCTTTCGCAGTTCGCTTACGTAATAAGCAAGACGTAATGTGTCACCCGCGCTGTCCAATGACATGCGCTGGCGATGCGCTTAGACAAGTTATGACAAGTATCTAGTCATCCATCGAGAATCTGTCAGCGAGAGTTGCAAAAAATATTTTAGAAAGTTCACTTGTTTATTTATAAAATGTGTAATTATCAACATGATGGCGCCGGTGTGGAACGTTCTGCATCATCTTGATGTTAACTTGTCGCCCCCGGACTTTTTCACTGAGGGGAAATATTAAATCACTAGTTTATTGTGAGGAGACAACAAGTTCCGAGGAGTTAATAATAAGATATTAGCTGCTTTTGAAACAGTGAAAAGATGTGATGAGTGAGGAAACAGTGACGTGTTAAGTGGACTAGAAGAATTTGATTTTATCCTGTAAGTTATTTGATTATTCTATTAATGTAACTATTTATTCACAACTTTAAACACGTCGTTCTTACTTTTTTCACTCATTGATATTCTTTTACTTTATCTATCAATAATGCTAACTAAGTATGACTACGTTAAGATACTCACAATTGTCACTTACGATGTTATGAAACAATAGATCGTGCATGTTATTAGCAAACAATAAATAATTTTATACAAATTCGACGAAATAGTCTTTGGAAATATCAACAGTAGCTGACAAATTATTCAAACATCATTTTTGTAAACCCCACTCTATCAGAGTGTGGGATATGTGTATAAATGTGGGAGATGTGTATGGAGACTGAATTTGAAACATTTTGATTGTATCGTATCGTATTTCGTTCGTTCCTATCAGATCGCTGACGTTTGTTTACCATAGCAACCGTTTCGTGTGTTTGTGTTCGAGCGCAGGTTTACAGTGACCACGCTTTTTACTTTTAATAGAGTTTATACTTTCTTCAAAAAACAATATTTACGCAAATAAAAAAATATTTCAATGTATGCATTATGATTGTAACAAGTTATTCTAATTGGGGTGTCTGAGGATGTGCGTTATTTCCGTTACACGTTGTATATTTTAGCCAGCCGTATCTGTGTGGTGTCGGATAAAGAATACAAAATGTCACTACTCCTTTTCATTTCGTGGGTGTCATAGGACGCGACTAAACAAAAAAAACGAAGAAAATAGTAACTTTGCGAAAAGATGGAAAACGCTACGTACGTGACAGCGTGCTCTACTAGGCCAAAGACTGCTATTGAAGCACGGTGTTACTGTTAAGTAAATTAGTAAAGGCTTAAAGGTCACAGCTCATTAGAGCCACCCGGCACCCACTCCGCACCGCCTCGCCTCGTGCGGTTAGTATTCTTCATATGGACTTGTATGGGTATGCTCACTACATCAACTCCGTAGCGTCACCGAATCTGTCGTAAGCCCTCCACGCGTGGACGGCGGGTGGACCACTCGGTGACAACTCGTTGCTCGCATGCTTGCCTTGCGTTGACTGCGCATCGGCAACGCGCGTGTCCGAAGCGGATCGTGCGCTGCCCGCGAATGATTTTTTGTTGCGTCTTTCATTTTCTTGTTCATCAAGCGCGACAGCTATGAGTGCCAATTCAAGGTTTGTAAAATTTGTCATTACGGAACACACGTATAGACCTAGTGCCAATTGTTAACAGACTATTCGAAAATTCGTGGACAGAGCGACATCCACTCGTTGACCACGCGGCGTTCACACGTTGACCGCGCGGGGTCCGCTGGTTGACTGCGCGACGTTTTGGTGACAATGCGGCGTCCACCCGTGGACCACCTGTCGACAACGAGTGGACGCCGTACGACGAGGCGGTGCTGGGTGTGTGCCGGGTGGCTCTAATGAGCTGTGACCTTAAGTCTAGCAGTGGACTCGAAAGGCTCTAAAAATATCAGCCATGCAGATAGTTTTCAACAGCTAGTGGCAATGTTTAAATACATCAAGGCACGCATGGACGAATACAAACCTTTCTTTGGAAAAAATCGATTTGGATAAAATGTGCAGTAAATATGATTAGCCTCTAGTGAAATCAGTTTAAGATATAGATAAATTACTATGCTTCTCTGCCATTCTTAGTATCCACATTGAGCTCAATTTAAGAGCACTAGTAGTACACTTCATTCAATTCCATTACAATTAATTTTCATTGCACTTTATTAAAGCGCTGACACTGCTTTTGTAATAATAAAACCAATTTGAATAGAACAGGCTTATAATAACTTTAAAGTTATGAAACATTTTATACACCATTTTATTATATTGTTAGTGCGACGGTGAGATTCATCAACTAGAGATATCAAAGAGGTTGCAACGACTAACTTTATTATTTTTTATATATTCATTTAGATAATTGCGAAATAAATAATTAAGTTATAGAACTCAAAATTGTATTATTAAATTAGGTCATTAATGTGGATATGAAATTAATTGAATTGAAATTGCGCCATCTACCGTTATCAGCTTTGAAGCATGCATTGTTTCGGTGGCAGTATTCTGCTCTTCATAGAAACGTTATGTTAACTCCCTTATCCGATCTGGGCATTTAGTCTGATATCTTTGAAGTGAAAATCTAATGAAACTATGTTCAGTTCGCAGAGCAGCTGTAAGTGAAGTAAAGAAATAAACTTAGGTTTATTGGCAGTGAACTTTTGAGTAACTAATTGTCAAGTGGAAAATACTTGGTATTTTTTTTCATAGTGTTTTTTTAACTTGATACACAATAGAAGACTGCTCTAAGATCTTGTCACCTTATGATTATATTATTGAGATTCATTTCTTTTTCATTAAAGTCTATCAAAACTACTCCATGCCGGCTGTTCTTGGGTAGTCATGGAGGGGACTCCATGACTGCTGGCAAGATGACTTTTGCTATGGAAATAGCAATAGTTATCTTGCCAATGAAATATTAATAATAATGGTATGGTTAGACAAGTTTATAATAAAATGTGATGAATGAAAATAAATATATGTCTCTATCTATCTATCTATCTAAACGTCACGCCTGTCTTGCATTGGGGTAGGCAGAGACTCTGGAACGCCAAATGCTCCGGTTCAAACATACCTCGTCATGCATGCTCGTCGTTTATGGGTACTTTTGATTTGGCCCTTTCGCAGTACGTCACCAATTTGGTCGGCGTAAGTCCGTCTTGGGCGTCCTCTAGCAACATCTCCTTTCATTCTTACTCGATACACATCTTTCGTAAATCTCCTTGCATCCATCTGTTCCAAATGTCCAAACCATCGCAACATACCTTTCTCAATCTTTGACACTACATCTTTCAAACCATACTTTTCTCGAATAACACTATTTCTCACTTTATCTGTCATTCTTACTCCGCATATACTCCTCAGAGCTCTCATCTCCGCAGCATTAATTCTACTTTCATGTTTCTTCTGCCATACCCACGATTCACTTCCATACATCAATGCTGGCACCAAAACTCCCTGCAGTATAGCAAGGCGAGCCTTACTCGGTATAATTTTACTGCTAAAAATGGTCTGTAAGGCGCCATTCACACAATTTCCTGCTTTTATTCTCCTTTCAATATCTCCCTCACATTTTCCATCTCGTGTAAACAATGACCCTAAATAGACAAACTCATTCACTTGTTATAGATAGATAGATAGATAATATTCTTTATTGTACACCAAAATAAAGTACATTTCTAAAGTATCTTAAATCTAAAATTTATGTACAATCGGCGGCCTTATCGCCAAAAGCGATTTCTTCCAGGCAACCTTAGGAGGGACAGAAATGATGTTAGATGTTTTGTGACGATGGTGTAGCTATATAACTAAATCTACAACCAAAGATTACAATAACATACTAAAATACACATATACAACTATTAATTATACATATACATATATACACATATATATATTATTATTATTTCCGTTTTTTTCTTGTCCATCCTAAGGTTGCCTGTAAGACATTGCACATTAGCGATAAGGCCGCCATTTGTCACACTTATGACTTTTATAAATTTCTACATTTATGTTTATACTCTTAAATTTTGGTGTACAATAAAGATGATTTTATTATTATTTATTATTATTATTATATAAATATATACATAAATATATACCAGTATCCATAATGGTTATACCTACCTAAGACAGTACAGATAAATACATACTATACGCACATATACAATGAATATGAATATACTACATAATACAGATACAGCGAATTTAAGTGTCAAAGATTGACAATCACTACATTAATGTACATACCTACATATTAAGTTACCTACTGATTTAAATACTGATTTTTTATCAATCCTTTGAATATATTTAAGGAATCTGCTCTACGAGTTTCTAATGGTAAAGCATTCCACAAGCGCACAGCCTGAGTAGTGAAAGATTTGTCGAAATAGTTAGTAGAATGCTTCGGCATCTCCAGCGTAAGATCTTCAGACGACCTCAAGGACCTTAGATGTGTGTCATGAAGGAACTTAAATCGTTCTTTGAGATAAGAGGGAGAACTAGGATTAAATAGAACATTATATAACAATGAAAGAGTGTGAGTATTCCTGCGAAGACGAATTGGCAGCCACTTGAGTTTATTGCGAAAATCAGAGACGTGATCATATTTGCGCAATCCACTTGTTCCACTTTTTCATCTCCTATCATTATGTTACATTCAGTTATACTATCTTCCCTCTCTATGACAATGACCTTAGTCTTGCTTACATTCACTTTCATGCCCTTCTTCTTATACGCCTATTTCATAACGGTGACCATCTGCTGTAAATCAGACGCTGATGACGCAAAAAGAACCCGATCGTCAGCGTATAGCAGGGTCTTAAACACAGATTCACCCATTCTTAAACCACCTTCAGACTCTTTCAAATCGGCCAAAAAACTGTCCATGAATAGATTGAACAGCCAAGGAGAAGCTATACATCCCTGTCGAACACCACGATCAATGTTAAACCAGTCCGTGTAGGTCCCGTTTATTCTGACACAGACTGCTGCTCTCTCCATACACGGAAAGTGTTTACCAAAGTTCATCCCTCACCACTCGATCGTAAGCCTTTTCCAATTCAATAAAGGCGCAGAAAACCTTCTGGTGTTTCATTAAGATTTTCTCTGAAATGCAATGTAATCCTGTTCTTCCTAAGTAGGTAATGAAATAAATTTTTTGTATAGTTATTTCTCCATTATATTAATAAAAAATGTGTAACACTAGTTTAGGTGTGACTATGTGTTAGATGCACACAATGAACACATTTCGTTGCTACCTATAGATATAAAGATTACCATCAATTGATCTGCAGGTCAGATCATTAATTTAATATTTGGACAGTACAATTCAAATGGAATAAAAATTTATTATTTGTTTGAGGTAGAAGTCGCTGTGGATTTTGACGTGGCTTTTATCACATAAATATAGTAGAAAACCTTTATTATTTGTAAATACTTAATCACCTGCAGTTAGCGTTATATATTTTCGCCTGAAGTATAAAGTTTAATGTGACCTACTCAGCCATATGATATTGCTCACCTCCAAGAAATTGCAGTGTTCTATGATTTAGACTAGGTATTAGTTTATTGAATGGTACTCTCTAAAATGACTTTCAAGATCTCAATGACAGCTGGAACTGACGGCTTTACTTTGCACTATGAGGCATAGAAGAAGCGAAAATTAATAAGCTATTGAATACTCTCATTGAGAAGCCACTAGTGAGTGCCAAATGCTTGAACTCGATACTCTATGCGTGGTAGCCTATAGATCACTAGGCTCTCGCTACTTCTCTTATGCAATTGCATTTATATGTGCCCAATTTTACGTTAGTGCTACAGCCAAAAGTAGAGTCATGGTTATTTTAGATTAAAGCATCACTTAGTACACAGAATCTATTACTAGAATGGCCTAAATTAAAATACTGAATAATACAGGCACAGGGGTATATCCACATTATAAGAACGCGCTCACCTAAGCCGTATATCGTAGTGAAGACATTGCAATACGTTTGTTTGTTCCGGACCGTATCTTCCTTTTTATAAGATGTCTCCCGACCCACGAGTTACGGGTCGGTACACCTTGTAAAGTTCTGAGCTGTTTAAGAGCTCTTATATTGGCTTTTTACCTCCTAGTGAGTGTAAAATGTACGGTAAATTGTGTATGACTTTTCATTGTGGTTATGATACTTACTTTCGGGTGGCTGGACAGTACTCATGAAATGTCTCTGCTTAGAATAAAAACATTTGATATTTTGTAATGTATTTACTTTATTTGAAAAACTTTAATGTAAGGCTTATCTTTGCAAAACTGCCTAATAGCTCGCCAAATAATATATACATATGTAATACGTGATAATGAATAATAATGTTTTTTGACGTAACGGGCCTCGCTTGGGTAATTATTAGAAAAATAAATATATAAATACGTAGCTTCCATTTTCTCAACCTCATAAGTACTGCCATTATGTCATGAGGTTCACCAGCTGTGGTCAAGGGATGACAAATATGAAGCTTTGATTTTTTATCTTTCTTTTATTTAAGATCAACAGACTTTACAATAAAGTTTAGTAATACTAAACATTCATATTTTCGATTTACTATGCTGGCAGAACCGCGGGTAAAAGATATTTATCATAAGTCTACGTAACACACCACATTGAGTTTACTTGCATATATATTACTTCAATGTGGTCTACAACAAAATACCTAGAAAGTTTTATATATCTGTCATGTTTCCCGCCATTTGCATTCTCGAGACTGCATACTAGATAATGCAGAGTACTAAATCTATCAATTGGACTATTTCCAATACTGAAAGCTCTATGTTTATTTATTATAATTCAGTTGCGGTTTTCTCTAACAATACCACTCGACTGAGTGTTTGTAATCAATGAATGAGCAAATTTTGCAACATGCCTTGATTTTCAACAAATATTGTATTGCTCTAAATTGCTCGTATGCAGATCAGTCACACATTAAGGCTTGTTGCACATTGTGATTCTGTTGTTTGTGGTATGCTGTGGTTTGTTTATACATATTGTGGTGAAAATAGAGCACGAAGTTTATTTAGCTTTAAACATTATTTATTTTTCTTTTAAAAGACTTCCGCACTAGGAATAAATCCTGTGTTGCGGGGGACTTTACAAACATACAAGCAACGGACACAATGAACACCCAGACTCGAAACAACAATTTATGGATCACACAAAGTGTTGTCTCGTGTAGGAATCGAACCCACAACATCCGATGCAGTGTCACGGCGAGGAGACCGCTTAAACCACTACGCCAATCGTGCAGTCATTGTCCACAAAAATGTTGTTTTATTTTAATTTATGCTTTAAGTATTGTGTTTCCCCTTCGCAGGCATCTGCTGGGCTTCAGGTTATTGAGTTTCCTGTGTGTTATTATATTATCGCGAAATTATTTCGGACTGGAGGATCTTGGTACCATGATCAATGCTTTGGTGGATAAATATAAAATTTTGCCAAAAGATTTAAAATAGTGCAAGAATACCCACTAATAGAATTTCCATCTTCTCGAACATAATCAACGGTTAACGTTTAGAACTACAAACAAAACCAACCTCTTAACTACATGGAAGACAAAATTCTACGACGTTTCAAGAAACGAAGTACTAATAAAGTCTACATAAGTACATACATTTAACTATATGAAGTCGATGTACCATTGAATCATCCCAAAATCGAAGGCGCTCGAATTGAGAGTGCGAAAAGGAATGGTATTTAGAGCTACAAGTAATATAATGTAAATTATTTGCAAGGGTCCGGTGCATTTTAATATGCAGCCGTAAAAACTTCTTGGCTGTTTCGAGTTCAAATAGAATCTCGAATCGAGATAACTTTTACGAAGCACAGAGTACGAATTTTCATCTTGCAGAGGACAATAGAAGCTTACACGCCATTCCGTTACCTTGAACGTTTTAGGAGATACACTTATACAGCGAATGAAAAAACATTACACGTTTTATTTTACCAATTTTTAAGCATAATCAAATGAATGTACTCGAACAGATTAAACAACACCTGATTAAGAAGTTTTGTAGCACGAAGATTTCAATGTTGTGTGTTGGGACATATACCACGTGGACACGTTGTTTCGTGTATCCGATTTTTTTGCTGAAAATAAACACGAAAGCAAATTACTAAGATTTCTATTAAGATCAATCAGACTTCAACTTAAATGTTTTTAGTATGTGGACACATATATGTTTGACAATATGAGCAGCGTATCATACCGTCGCTACGCTCGCATGATTCCTCGCATTGCTTGGACAATACCACACGAACATGAATTTGAATGACATTCGAACTACGAGTCATTCGCTTCTTGAAAGCTGTTTTGTAGTTTTACTTCAATGCATTTTATGATCTGCCTTAGAACGCTTATAGATTTAGAAACATACATTTGTTTTAGACAACAGAGAGATATAACATGCTCGGCTGCTTTCATTGTTTCATGTCATGTACGTATCTTTATTACTTCTGTCTGACATAAAAACTTTGGGATTCAAGCAGTCTTTAAAGAAGGGTATAATTGCTGTTGTATTATACGTACTTACTTATGGATTTATTATATGTGCGTCTACCTGCGTCTACTTTATTATGGCATTTGACCGTGTTTTATCTCACAAGAGGTTGCGTAAGAACACTGTTTTTATTATTTATTTAAACACAAGCCGGTACAAACCTTGTCCAGATGGACTTTAAAAATTGCCTATGTTGCATACTAGTTATGAAACAATAAATTCTAAGATTATGCGTTACAAACAAAAAAAATATTTTCTCTTAGTATTTTATATTTTATATTAGTATCGATAATATACATAGGTAGATTTAGCAATAATCCCCTGTGCCGTTGAGGACTTTACACTTTGTAAAGTGTCTTGATAAACTTTTTTATATAAGTATCCTTTACTACGAATCGTAGTCATACGGAATCGAACATGAAGAGTTCTTTGCTATCGTACAAGATATAATATCCATCACAATATTAGTAGCAGCTAATTGATACAATTAAATGAAATATCAGGACATCAACAGAACTATAAAGTAAATAAACTTCACTTTCTAAAAACTTTATGTTAGGTAAGATTTTAGTAAAATATATATTTTGAGAAATATGTACATTTATTTTAGATAAAATCCATTTAATATTTTAGACCAGGGATCTGTGTAACTAATTCTTACTTATATACTCAATAGTAATACTAATATACAGTTAAAATATCCTGAATTACCTTTTTATAACTCCTCTGTAAAATCTAATATATAAAATTCTCGTGTCACAGTTTTCGTTCCCATACTCCTCCGAAACGGCTTGACCGATTTTGATGAAATTTTTGTGCTTATCCGGTATCTATGAGAATAGGCCAACATCTATTTTTCAAAAAAAAAAAAAAATTTTGCAAAACAACGTTTGCCGGGTCAGCTAGTTTTCTTATAAGTGTAATCTTCTTTGAATACACAAAGAAGATTACAATTTTCTTGATAAATGCTTCTAATTTGTCTTCCTGATAAAAAATTGACTCCTGATTTGGGTAACAACAACAAAATTCATATTATTGCGAGCAATAGGTAAATTCCATTATTGTTTTTGTTGATAACCTCGATTCTTAGAACAATTTATTAAATATTTTTCATAGAACTCGAACCTATTCATACAAATTATTCAAATAAATTTGTAATATTCGATATATTTTTATTAATATTTCATGGTAATTTTTCAAAGTAATATTTTTGTTAGCCACCTTTTTTAATTGCTAAGCCCCAAGTTCTTTTTATTATATATGGCATATAACATTAGCAAAATTATTACAATTTTACAATCTCGGTTACACAAAATATATTACACATTAATTCATTTTGAAACTTTGTTCCTATTTTCCCGTCTAGTAAATTGGATTAGGTTGGCGGGCTCTAAACTGTCACTATCAGAGAAATAAAAAAGCTGTAGCCATTGCCCACTAACTTAGACATGTTCGAGTTATATTCTTGAACACTTATTCAAAGAGTTAAAAGTTTAGTTGCCTATTAAAACTACTCCATGTCGCCTGATCTTAAGAAGTTATAGAGTCCCATAGTAAAGAGTACTTTCTACTAGAATTTCCTTACCAAAAAGTTAAATTAAATGAATTAATTAACAACAAACGATTATCTTTAATGAAATTGTCGCCCCAAATCTCGAAGCCAGCACCAGTTGGATTACCGAATCATTAAAAAAGGTAGGCACATTATAAGAATGCATAAATAGCACGTCAGGTTGCTGGCATCCCCTTCTATCGCAATAATAGATCTTTTCCCTCATTTGACCGCTGCAGCCTGCACAGAATAATAAGCAGCTAAATACAATATGTTAACCTTTCTCTAAATTTTAAATAAAAGATTTTCTTTTGATTTTGTTAAATTTATATTTGTTGAATTTGATGCTGCATTAAAGGTTGTAAGACTTGAAGACTGAGATTTTAAACGTTATAAATGGTAGTTTTGGCTAGTGCTAGTTCTATGTAAGGATTCAAGTGATTTTGAACTAGAATCATCCGTTTATTGATATATTCTTACTATAAGTTTATTGGACTACAGTCAGTCAGTCCTGAAGTTCAGAACGACAGACCTCGTTAGAAATTTCTTGGTTTATCTGTTGTCCGTAGTAGCTGCGTAAACAGCGACCTAACCGTTCTAAAGTGTTCAAACTTATGTGGAAAGTGTAACTGGAACTTCAGCGCTGTCAATCACAGAACCAAACGTACGGACAACATCACTTATAAGTTTAAAAAGAGTAAATAATAGCCCTTCAACTTTCTATAAGTCTGTGTGGTGACGGATTAAGAATACGGAATGTCACCACCCTATTTCATCCCATGGCTGTCGTAAGAGCCGACAGAGGGACCATACTTTGCAGAGAATAGCACTGTAAGAGAAGGAAAACTTGATACAAACCCTATATCAACCCGTTTGGCCAGCGTGGTATAGAAGGCCAATTCCTCCTTTAAAAAGAGAGGCCTAGTCCAGCAGTGGACTGTTTAAGGCTGATGATGAACTTTCTATGAAATATTATGTGACTCTATCTTGCATTCAAAACAATGTATTAATAAAATTATACTCGTAATTGTCGCCTACGCGTGAATCCAAAGTAAACTTGGCACATCTATTGCCGGTCATTATAACTCATGACTTTTCGTTGATTTTTCACGATACTAGTAAAATCAAAATTGTAAATTAAATTTTAAGATGAAGCAAGCAGATTTCTTTGAATATGCCTAAAGCGGGTCGACCAGATTTTGACATGTACTCGTAGGTGCATGTCAAAATACACCCAATAAAAACATTGTATATTCTTAAAGTCAGTCTAGTTTTATTAAGACACGAATAAAGTAAAGCCAAAGCCGACTTAAGACTACTACACATTGCTGATGTGAAACAAATATCTTTTATTACGTATTTCATGATTTCCTTCATTAAATACACACTTCCACATAAAGTAAATGAGATAAAGAGTAGGTATATTTCATTAATATTTGCTTTGTTATTATAGTGTTGAGCGTAAAATAAAAATGAAACATAGTGCTATAAGTGATTCAAAACACAAATAATAATAATGATTTTACGCAAAAGGCTAAAAATGTTTACGTTCAGTCCGGCTGATAGTATCAAAATTGAACTTATGTTTAGGATTCCTTAGCAAGCTATCAGGAATCCATATAGTTTCGCCATGTTGAGATGTTCGTCCGTTTAGAAATGTGTTGGCATAATATATGACTAAGTCACGTAACCGCGGATGTAAAGCTGCCAAATAAAATTATGGAAATTATATATTCATGAGTTCCATATGTGAGCATTTGTAATAATTGATGACTAAATAATGCTAAATACTTGAAAACGGCTTTTAGAAATATAGTTTCCACGCCAACAATTAAAATTTTCACAATTTGTTTTATGTATACTTCCTGTTACTCAAAACATATATTGCTACGAGTAAATATATTATATTACACAAAGATACGGAACCATATGTGTGTGAGTTTGAACTACACTTTTCAACAATACAGTGATCAAAATAAGTCTCCTATAAGCCTGAAGTATGTGGAGTACTGATTACACACACAGATATAATCCTAATATATGTCAGACAACAAGTCAAAATAATAAGCAATAAATTACAGCTCTGAGGGCCGTTGATTACCAATAAAGGGGCTATTAAGAAGGCAATTTTCTGATCGTCTGTCACTATGCGTGAGAAGTGGGAATAGTGTGATGAGGCGATGGGCTCAATGTCACAATAAATAGCCGGTAATACACTTAGAGGGACGAGGATACCGTAATAGCTCTGGCCGTAACGTGATTTGCTAGTTCTCTATTACCTTAATGCTCCACAAGTATCAGGAGTAATCCGCCGACAAAGGAGGGATCTTAATATAATATCGACGGGAACGCGTGTGTGTGTAAATTTGAATTTGAATGGTGTCTAACAATTTGTAGGTGTGCCTAAGCTATCTGTTTACAGGAGGGAAGAGCGGAGCAGTACAAATCTCACAAATTTTAAGAATTTCAGTTGAATAAAAATACAAAAATATATAATAATAAAATGTTTTAAAGATTCAGTACATCTGTAAACATATAAATTCATTTGATACCTACGACGGTCTGTGTTTACAAAATAAACATGTTTTTCAATTGATTGTCTTTATTTATATGTTATAAAATCAAGGTGGAGTAGACTTTAAAAATTAGATATACAGAAAATTGTGCAGTTGTAACCGTAAGGACCAAATACTCTCTAAATAAATTATTTTGATTTGTAAAGTTTTAGCATTTTGGATTCATCTACAAATCAGAACAAAAACTTGAAGAAGCTTCGACAGTAACACGTAGCTGCAAATTACAAAGCAACAATAGAGAATTGAACTCTCATGTGTGTTGTAAGTCCGATCTATTGGATTAATCAATGCTTACAAGTTATGGAGCACGCTCTATAAACCTCTGTAAAGTTAGTCCAGCCGGTGCAACTTGGAACACTTCCTATGTTGCACACTATTGTGGATTTACCCCACTTGGGGGTTAATCTGTTCAAGTTTGGTAAATTGTTTAAAATACTTGGTGTTATCATGAATATAAGAACCGTCTTTGAGATTGTTCTCACTGATAACATGAGCGCAAACATAAAGAGTAAAATGAGAACTTTTCTATTTCTTCAATATATTTTCATGCTTTTTTCGAAAGGTTTCAGGTTAAATTTCCTAGTTCAAAATTAAAAAAATTATTGAACCCGAAACCTCATGATGAAAATAATAATAGGATTTTCTGTTAAAAATTATCCAATAGATGATCGGAGAAAAAAGCGTTCTTTCTCCTTGTGTAGCTGTTTTTTTGTCACATCTGTATTCCCGAAGGGGTAGGCAGAGGTGTAATATTACGCCCACATTGCAGCTAATGCATTTTAGGACCCACGTAATAGAGGGCGAGCCCATTGCCGCTACCGGGAGCATTGCTAGACTCTGTGCTGCTACTTCGAATTCGGAAAAACTCAGAAACACTTTTGCCCGACCTGGGAATCGACTGGACCACAGAGGCACTCAGTGTAGCTTATACTTATACTGTATTATTAATCTACGAGGGTGAGAGGAAAGACAGCTAACTTGTTTTTCGCATACATTTTTGTGCTATTCCTAATATTTCCAGCTCAAATACTTTTTACATTGAGACAGATCACGGCGTCCTAGATTCAAGCAAGAGCGTATTATAACTAGATCACACTAGGTATTTTTTACCAGTGAAAGTTTTTAAAACAACGTAACTAAGATATCCACCTAAAACACGACCACATTCGTCGCTTCATCATATTTATTATACATTCATTCTTCATCATATTTACATACTTCATCAGCACACACATATACCCATAATCTCACTCACACATCGATACACCGGCCACGACTTAATATTATGACTGGATCTATCAGGCGATCGTCGCCTTAAGTGCACTTCACAGCGGCGTCACTCAGTATCATGTTAGTAACACGGCTGATATTGGCACCAACATGCATTATTATTATGATAAAAGTATCTACGGGTGTCTTCGCTTGCGGTAAGAAATTCTTGATGGTGATTTTGTGACTTGTTTCGCGGTGTTGTAAACTCTATTGTCATTAACACTTTGAAAGCGCAGTACGTCTATAGGCGTCATATAAAACGTCTATTGTGTCTCGTTTATTTTCCTTCAAATCATAAAAATATCTCTATATTTAGGTATTATCTTAATATATCAAATCCTAGCGTTACTGACTGACTGACAGACACGCTACAGCCAAAACTATTGGGCGCAGGAAGCTGAAATTTGGCATGTATGTTCCTTGGGGACCGTAGGGGTGCACTAAAAAGGGATTTCCTGAAATTCCCACGGCATCGGCCAAAACGGGTAAATTTTTGCGAAAAAGCCAACCGTGGCGTCCTCTAGTTAAACATAAATCAAGAAACCTGAAACAGAAAAGCAGAGCTTTTTAGCCATATAAATTCTTATACATATCACGCATATTTTTATAAGATCTTATTTTGAATATAGCCTCCGTAGTCCAGTGGATCGTTAGATAGTTCGATTCCCGGGTCAGGTAAAAACGTTATTCAGTTTTTTTCGAATTCTCAGAAACAGCATGAAGTCTGTCAATGTGCCCGGTAACGACAATAGGCTCGCCCCCTATTATGGGGAGTCGGGGACCTTAAATTCATAAGGTGAATTTTGGGTGTACTTAATATTACACCCCTGCTTACCCCTTCGTTGATACAGGCGCGACAATATAAAACATGACCCTCAAGCCTCTACACCTAGACGTACTTGCAACTTGCGGGTGACGACTCACGCACTAGTAACCTGCATAACAGAAGGCTCCTACTTAAGTAACCAGCCACGAAACGTCATATGTATGACTATCACACCTCATATTGAAATGGAATTTACTCACACTGTCATTAAGGTACTTATTATCTATTACTTTATTCAAGGAATTCAGCCTGAGGTTATTACATTTTTAGATTCGCTCTTAAAAGTTTGAACTTCAGGTACTATAACGGCTGAAATTATTATAACAGATTGAGGTTTATGTTGGCTTTTTCGTAAAAATTTGGACAATTTAATGCGTACTATTATAAACAGATAAGTTCCATGATATTGTATGACAGCTAATATTTTATTTTCTGTTTTTCCATTCAGGTAGCAGTTTACTGAAAATGAATATCATTCCAGCTTTATCACGGCTGATTGCGAAACAAGAAGCTCACTTTGGAAGTCGGAGTCCGTTTTCTACTGTTACCAGTACTACTTACTGTAATCAGTGTTGGCAGAATATTAGCCTCTTTAGGGAGTGATTCGTCTGTGGAAGTGATGTGCTATGGTTAAAACGAGTGTATAATATATTTAAGACTCGTAGTCTTAAATATATAAAATCGGTTCAGTAGTTTAGGCGCTACGGTGGAACATACAAACATACATACGAGTACATAGACTGCCAAGAACATTACCCTTCCATTTGGCTTCACCGTAGTCGGGTAATAAAGTATTACTTAAAATATAAAAGTATACTAGAGGCAAGTAAACAAAAATACAAATTGAGGTCTTATCGAAAAACACAATAGGCAGTCTTACCGATAAGGGGGTTGTCTCCCAGAAAACCTTTTACTGCCAAATGTATAAAAAGCAATTTTTGTTGCTTTACCACAACTTAATATGATTATTATAAGTTTCCTTACAAATAAATAATATTGTTGATAAAATTACACTTTAAAAACATGATAGGATTAAAAGAAAAGGATAAAGGGTAATCACTAAAATTGGGGATAAAAGTTTTCCCATCTTAACGTCGTATGTACATACAATAATATGTATTAGATATTTTTACAATATGTTATCCGTTCATATGTAAATAGAAATTTGCCAAAACCTGACAACAATGCTTTAAAAAAGTTACAGTGCTTTTCGTTTACAAATTATACGTTTGTTTGCAACCAAAGCCAGCCGATTTTTTTTATTTATTTCTGTTTTGCAATCGACAGTGGCTAGTTTGTGTTCGCTCGTAACAGAACTAATCCATATCCGGGAACACTTTACTACTTACCATGAAGATAAAGTTTACGTTCGAATCATCTAAACAATAAATACGACCACACATCTCTGCTTCACTATCAACCTTAATAAAGCCATATATGTATACATGTGCCCACACAAGTACTTGTATTGACTTGACAGCGGCGCGGCCGGGCAGTAACGTGATTTCCCAAATCGGACAGCTCTCGCTTTGAGTGCTCTTCAAACGCTCACTCGGTAAAAGGCATATCTCTGATGCGCACTCAGCTACCGCCCCTTGAAAACGTGATACTCGTACATACACTGACACATAACCTTGTAAAGGTAATTAGAACGGGTAAGTCAACGTGAAATACGCTTTAGATGTTATTTAAGTCAACAATTTATGACCGAGTTCTTTTAAGTGGATTAGTTTGAAACCAATCACTGTTTTCTTTGTTGTAGATTGAAGCGCTTTACAATCATATAAACAAAGTACTTATCTATCATCTAAAATAAAGACAATTCTGTCAAAGCTTCCTATTTTGTATACCGAAAGTCAAACTTTGATCAGCCGAAAATGTATTACATTTATCAAACTACCATCATTATACGGTTATTGCAAAATGATAGAATGTGCTTTGCAGTTTGGCATGTGAGAGAAGATATTCTGAATTTAGAAATGTTTTTAGTAAAAGTATTCCTTTGATATGCTGATTTACAAGTGCCCAATTCTTAAAATTCAAAACGTTAGTCATCATTTTAATTGACCAACTTGTAAAATCCTAAATCATTTTATTATGCAAAGGTTAGCGCAGTAATGTAAACTATCATACATATGATGTCCGTAACCTATCATCGTACTCTGCGTGCCCCAAAAACATGCACGCAGGTAGAACTGATGACTGCCTCCAACCATGTAGTCAGCGTGGCTGTTTTCTGGGCCTCAAAAAATATAAGTGTTTGCCAGTGATACGCTATGAAGGAGAAGGTACTACTAATCAGTTCAAATCGGATTCAATACAACTGTGAAGGCAGTTGTCCGTGAGTACACGGTAGGTACGCAGACGACTCCGATGTTTGATTGGCACAGATAAATGGGTGGCAACCGAGTGACTGGTGTAAGGCCTGGTTTAGTAACTGGAGGTTACTGAATGGGGGCAACCGAGTGGCTGGTTGAGTGCCTGGTTTAGTAACTGAAGGTTACTGAACGGTTATGAATCACATGTAGAGCTTTAGTTATTTGATTTGATTATAACGTGAGTCTATGCCCTATGGTAATTGACTGTATTGTCAGTGATACTCTGAATCCAGCTCCTATAATAGAATGTAATGTAGGAGGTAATTATGTAAAAAAATTGATTGGAATCCTAACACTGTTTTGATTCAACCCTTACCTGGGTTAAGTCAGGAGTGACCGAGCAATGTGATACTGTACGTGTAAAACTTTGTTACAGATTAACACACAGGGACGTGTGTCTTGTAGGATGGCTGTATCGGAATGGTCATCAGTACAGGACGTCAATTGACTACGAAACGGAAGTGCGAAGATTGCGCGCTTCGACAGAGTCTAAGCGTGACGTTCGCTAGAGTTGAAGAGGGGGGATGACGGTTGACGTTCAACGGAGCAACGACAAGGATCACTTCTCTTGGAGACCCCGGGCGGGCAACAAGTACCTAGAAACTGTCACTCGTTTCGTGTCCAGTAATTCAAAATAGTAATAGTCAAATTTGTTAAATTTGATTTGGTGTGAACTTATAAGAAACTGTGATGTGAAGTGTTGATACCGGCCAAGAATCAAGCAATCCGCCGTCATATATATATATATATATTTACATCACGCTATCTATTTGCCGCCCTTTTATTTCGCATTATTATGACGTCCACCAGTTCCACTTAAAAAATATGAATTACAGCGAATATTAGTCGCTAAGGCAATGTCAAATATTGTGTACATATTATTTTTCTGAAATTTTGACACATATTGACATACAAATATACGTATATTAACAACCATAGTGAAATCAATTAGGACTCCAGCCAACACTATCAATTATCTGGCTTCCCGTGATATACATAATTTAATTTACGTTTTCCTATCTATCGCAACTCCTATGAACAGTGCGACGTTGCCGCTCTTCTTTTTAAATATTTAATAAGTAGGTGAATAAATACTATTTCTATATACAGTACAGGTACGCTAGCGTAAAAATGAAGTTTAAAGTTATGAAAAATTAAACAAATATTGAGATCAGTGCAATTCATTACAATAATATAAGAAATAGTTACTTAAATTTAAAGTACCTATCTACTTATTTCTAATTTATGAGTATTATTGGACAGTATCATACGCATAAATACGCAAAAGCATACGCTTAGCCTCAAAAGTCCATTTATGTAATCATTTGCATCTTTCGGGTATTTAGATACATACGAGTATACCCGCTTGACCGCTAGCGCCAATTCGCCGAAATCACTCGACCGCTCACGTTCTAAAAAAAATGTCACGCCACCGCTCGCCAGATGAGAGCGCTAACATAAACATTTATTGTTGATAAGTCGGTAACATGAGTAAGTTGAAGTGATGTTTTTCTTCAACCTTATAAATGACTATTTCAAGTCGTATGAATTCTTTGTTGATATTTACTTTCTAATTTATTATACTTAGCAGCAAACATTGACTATCGTTGAAAAAAACACTTTGTGTATTTTAAACAGGATTATTTTAAAAAGTAAATCGATGACATACATATTTTATAAGTTTTCACTGTAGAGGGATTCTATGTACACCGAATTAAATAAAAAAAAACATGTATCATAGTATAAAAATATTTAATTACACGCGTACGATAAGCACCTAATCACGGAGCGCGCGAAACAAAGAGTGGCATTTGACATTATTTTTTCGTTCCGGGTTAACGATTTTAAGACTCGCTTCGTATTTTTAGCATGAAGAAATGTTTAATGATTTGAATAGAACAGAGAAAAAGAATTTAAAACATTACGTAATAGAAAGAAACAATTAATTCAGACCGAGTATAGCGCTGTAACCAAAAAGGGAAAATAGTCACTTGTGCGCGGTCTACGGCATTTCGAAAAAGGGCGAATAGTCACTTGTGCGCGGTCAAGCGGATACGGACGTGGCAATATCGTAAAAGTTTTAAACTATTAATCTTTTGACGTCTTGGACGTCCAATGACAGATATTGTAAAACTTTTACGACATTATAACGACCGTATACGTACATATATTATATGTCTAAATAACTGTGAATCGCACAAGTGATTTGTTTAAACGCTGCTTAACAATAAAGAGAAAATAAAATCTAACACAAATTAAATCGCCGCGCCGATTGATAAATAACATTAAGGTTTTTTTTTGTAATTAGACGTATTTGACATTTTGTTATGATTTAAAATTAGGGATATAAATTATGACACAAGAAATAGTTACTTAAATTAATGTTACCTATCTACTTACTTCTAATTTAAAATAATATTATTAGTTAGAAACACTCTTAATGAGTTAGTTATATTAAGCAATAACTAGGTCACTTGAGAAAATACAAAATTATCTGAAATAAACTCGAGTTGAACACAGTGGCCTACACCAACCTACGTTTATGAAACGGATATACGGACGTCAGTAATCAAATTTGACTCAAATTTTAAACGGACGTCGAATATCCCACGATTTAAATATATTTTAACCATCTGACATCCGTATAATATTAAAGTTCACAATATTAACTAACACAATGAAATATACCAAGATAAGATTTTACACTAGAAACTTTTAAACACTCGCTGGTTCGGCGTTACACCGAAACCGAATGTTCCTAGTCGATTTGGGAAGGATTAATATTGTGGACTGTAGGATTGCGGTTCTTCGGCGACTAGGAAGTGAGGAAGTGAAAAGGTGTTGTGGATAGGATATTCTAAGGATGCTGAAGGATGAGGACACACCTACCTTGAACGTCAGTCCTCTTCCCTTGCAAATGGCAGCCTCCTGGTGTCTTCGAGAATCCTGAAGCTGTTTGAATCACTCCACTACACAAATCACTTTCACTCGCGGGCGGTTTTGTTAGGTTTTGGTATAAAGCGGGAGCGGTAAAATTATGGCGGTGCGGTACAGTTCGTCGCGACGCGGATTATTCTAGACTGTCTCTCGCGTCGATGAACGCGGCGACCAATCCGCGAACGGCGTGCCCCTTCTAGGGAATGGGATAGACACGGACGGAAAGAAAAGGCATCGCTCGCATTAGACAAACAAGCGTGTGAAAGGTAGATGGCGCTACCATATCCCCCCGGCCCTAAAGGGTTGCCTTTACAAGAAATAGAATTGAACTTAGCTATCTTGGGTGTACTACCGCATAACCCATCAATAGGCTAAGACAGCGATATGACAATAAAATTAATCTAAATTAACTTAACCTAACAACCGCAATAATAGCGAAAACTACTTACTAAATACTTAAACTTAGAGGTAGATCCAACTTCAGGCTAGATCTCACTAAGTTGGAAGCGGACAGAGACGTACAACAGGGCGCACGTAGCTCCCCTTCGCGGTTACGGTAACAACGCGGGTTGTACCGTCTTTGGAAGTATGCAGTTTCTCCACGATGGCTAACTGCCATGAAAGCGGCGGAGCATTATCGTGTATTATGACGACCAACATACCCTCCTGTATGGGGAATGCAGGACTATTCCACTTGGATCTAGCCTGAAGCTGGTGTAGACATTCCGCACGCCAGCGCCGCCAGAACGACTGCACGAGTTTATCCAGCAGAGTATGTCTCTGGAGCAAGCTTGAAGAGTCTGCTTCAGGAGCCGGAAATGACGATAATGGCACTGTGTTCAGAAAATGTGCAGGGCTTAGCGCGGGTGGTTCTGCAGGGTCACTACTCAATGCCGTGAGCGGACGCGAATTGATCAGTGCCTCGACTTGTGCAAGGACAGTTAAAAGCTCTTCGTAAGAGAGGATCTGTTGACCTACAACTTTGAAGAGATGCGTTTTAATTACTTTGACCATGCTTTCCCAACATCCACCGAAATGTGGTGATGCTGGTGGAATAAATTTCCAGTTCCAATATGATCTATGGAAAGTTCTTCCTGAAGACGAGTACGATAACCCGCGACGTGATTGAAACAAGTAGCGGGAACAAGTTCAATCAATTTACTAACGCGGTTGGCGACAAAAGTCTGCCAGCGGTGAGGAGAAAAATGAATCCAAGCGAGCACTACTTTGGAGTCAGAAAATGCGTATATTTTATTAATAGGGTAGTGGGGTAAAACTGTGTCTTGAACCTTGCGGAGCAACTGAGACAGCAGAAGGGCCGCGCACAACTCCAGTCTCGCAACCGAAATGGTTTAAACAGGCGAGACCTTAGACTTGGCACAAACTAACTGCACCGAGTAGTTAGAACCAATGCGGACTTGCAGATATACGACTCCGCCGTAAGCACGCTCGCTGGCGTCAGCGAAACCTATTAAGTTGATGGTACATCCATCTACCAATCCAAGATGACGCAGAATAGTAATTTGATGGAGCGTGGTAAGCTCAATACAAAACTGGCCCCAAGCGGTGACAATATGGTCAAGGAGTGTTTCATCCCACTCACACTTTGATAGCAAAAGCTCCTTGATCAAGAGCTTGGCGTACAAAATTGTGGGAGCCACAAAACCCATTATGTCCCATAGTCGAGCCACTGTGGACAGCATAGTGCGTTTGGTGCACTTATCATCTGGCGGTGAGACGTCAAACCGAAAACTATTACAGCATTTGTCCCAGCGTAAACCGAGAACTTTATGCTGTACAGACTTCTCAAACTCAATGTCTGGAGAAGCTTTATGAGAATCTGGTATGCGTGCGAGAACCTCGTTAGAGTTGCTTGTCCATTTGACAAGATCAACCTGGCCTCGCTTGAAAAGTTGAATAAGCTCTTCACAAAGCGAAATTGCTAGCAGAGCGGATATGACACTACAGGCAATGTCATCCATATACAAGCGGAAGTGTAGTATAGTATAGTGTAGCGTAGCGTAGCTTAGCATAGCTTAGCGTAGCATAGCGTAGGATAGCGTAGCGTGGCATAGCGTAGCGTGGCATAGCGTAGCATAGCATAGCGTGGCATAGCGTAGCATAGCATAGCATAGCTTAGCATAGCATAGCATAGCATGGCATAGCATAGCGTAGCATAGCGTAGCATAGCGTAGCATAGCGTAGCATAGCATAGCATGGCATAGCATGGCGAAGCATAGCGTAGCATAGCATGGCATAGCATAGCGTAGCATAGCGTAGCATAGCATAGCATAGCATAGCATGGCGTAGCATAGCGTAGCATAGCATAGCATAGCGTGGCAAAGCGTAGCATAGCATAGCATAGCGTAGCGTAGCATAGCATAGCATAGCATAGCATAGCATAGCATAGCATGGCGTAGCATAGCATAGTATAGCATAGCATGGCATAGCATGGCGTAGCATAGCATGGCATGGCATAGCATAGCATAGCGTAGCATAGCATGGCATAGCTTGGCGTAGCATAGCATAGCATAGCATGGCATCGCATAGCATAGCATGGCATAGCATAGCATAGGGTAGCATAGCATAGCATAGCATAGCATGGCATAGCATAGCATAGCGTAGCATAGCATAGCATAGCATAGCATAACATAGCATGGCGTAGCATAGCTAATTAGTCCTTTATCTTACACACAGTT
Source organism: Euclidia mi (assembly GCA_944739405.2). Classification (NCBI taxonomy): domain Eukaryota; kingdom Metazoa; phylum Arthropoda; class Insecta; order Lepidoptera; family Erebidae; genus Euclidia; species Euclidia mi. The sequence goes on from OX123189.2 coordinate 63,136,491, forward strand.
TTAGCACCCACCTTGATCTCTTGAAGAACAGAACAACAACAAGACGTAATACAATGAGGAGTATGTAACGTAGGTACGGTACCCATAACCACATACCCAAATACCGTCTCAATAGCGGGCGGTAAATCATATCGCTCACTACGTACTATTTTAGTTAGTAGCAAGTGCGGAAATATTGAAGCTCCGATCAAAAGATCGGAAACTCGAAACTCGCCTGCCGGATTCGCAAACTCCGCGTCTGCCAGCGGCAATGACTCGAGGTGAGTGAGTGATGCTACGTTTACATTAGCGTTCGGCAATGCGTCCGTGATACGCTCCACGATAAGCGAAGAAATGTTAAAATTAATATCCCTATCAAAACGCGAATGTATTTTAATATCTACGGAACCCTTGCAATGTTTTTCTGACCCGCTGATTCCTTTGACCACTGAACTAGTATTTCTAAAGTTATTCCACAATCCGACGCGTTTGAAGCATTCCAATGTTATTAAATTGGTCTGAGACGCGCTATCGAGTAGACAACGTACCATGTGCGGCGACCCATTAACATCATAAACGATAACTTGCACTGTCGCTAACAGTACCGTTTTAGACGCCGTACACTGCATTTTGGCCCTGCGCGGATCATTATAGATGCGCGAGTGCCGTCTTCGCGTGCGCGTCGCCCGCGCGATGGATGTCGTACACAACGATATTTCATTCTGAATCGTGGGAGGCGCAGTTATCGTAGCCTGCACCTGCGACGTAAGTGTGTCAAGGTTAGCGGCTTGGCTTGACGACGGACAACTTTTATCTAAATGTAATAACGAGTGATGTCGTTGATTACATGAACGACACTTCGTCTTACTAGAAAAATCACCCGTTTTATGTTTTATACTTAAGCAAATAATACATGCTTTGTTGTCTTTTACGCACTTGTAACGAGCAGTTGGATTTAAACCATTGAAGGCGGGACACTTATAGAAATGGTCGTGCACTATATTACTGCACAGACACTTCTGTGAATTATTACTATTAGATTCCGAGCATGTTACGTAAGATTGTGGATTAGGGACCGAGTTATTATTACTATTTCGCGCTTTATTCAACCTTTGTTTGCTGCTGTTAGTGTTAGACGCGCTAGGTGATCTAGATTGCGTATTATAAATATTCGACACTGATCTTTGATGAACGAAATAAAACTATCTAGTGTAGGTATTTTATTATTGCGTTCCGTCATCTCGAAATGTTTCAGTGACAAACTTTTATAAAGCGAGTTGAAGCAACATAAAGTCGGAAAGATCTTTCAATTTTAAGTTCCTAAGATAATTAACCGCGGTTACGAAGTTATCTATAAACAGCTGGAAATTCGAGACAGATGCGGCCCCGGACAGTTTAAGATTTAAAGCTTGGTCAAAGTAGGTAGACGCTAGGACGCGCGTGTCTTGATATTTATCAAGTAGTTTTTTTTTATGGTATAGGGGGCAAACGAGCAGACGGATCGCCTGATGTTAAGCGATTACCGCCGCCCATGGACACCCGCAACACCAAAAGAGTCACAAGTGCGTTGCCGGCCTTTTAAAATGGAATACGCACCGTTGTGGATTGCCAACCATCTAAATGATGGGGATGGAAATGCTGTCGCGTAGAACGATGGCGGAAAGAGGCGGCAGGGATTAATCCGAACAATTCCTCGGAGCACTCCCCATAGTAGAAGCGATAAAAGATGCATAGCGAGGCTACATCTCTACGCAGCGCCAAGGGGTCTAACCGATTGCAAATATCTTGGCAGTCGACAATTCAAGCGGCTCTCCGTTGGATGCGGTCTAGGGGGAGAAGCTGATACCCTGCCCAAAGATGAGAACAGTATTCCATATGCGGCCGGACCTGCGCCTTATAAAGGAGCAAGCGGTGGGCCGGAGTGAAATATCGTCTCGATCTATTTAGCACGCCAAGCTTCTTCGAGGCTAACTTAGCCTTACCCTCTAAGTGACCGCGGAACTGGACTTCGCTCGATATGACGACACCAAGTATTCCAATACTGGAGGAGGCAGTCAAGGGGGTGCTCTCAAAACGAGGACATGCAACCATCGGCAGTTTTTTTGCGGTAAAAACGCAGACTTGTGTCTTTGTGGGGTTAAATTGGACCAAATTAAGTCTTCTCCATTGTGAGACCATCTCCAAGGAGGTCTCAATTTCAGACACAAGTTTATGTCGGCTCTCGATGACTTTTTCCCGAGAAATGTTGGCGTGGCCGGTATATAAAGCATCACCTGTGCTGTCATCTGCATAACAATGAATGCCGCTATCTAGCAACATATCATTGATATGCAGGAGGAACAGAGTAGGCGATAGCACGCAGCCTTGAGGAACACCAGCATTTACAGACAAGGCGTCAGAGCATTCACCGTCAACTACGACCTTTATGCTTCTGTCTGTAAGAAAGCTGGTGACCCATTCGCATAATTTCTCGGGCAGCCCATAGGAAGGGAGCTTCGAAAGAAGCGCTTTGTGCCAGACCCGATCGAAGGCCTTCACTATGTCCAAACTGACCGCCAAAGCCTCCCCCTTTGTCTCGATCGCCTGTGCCCAACGATGTGTCAGGTATACTAGAAGATCACCAGCCGACCGACCCTTACGAAAGCCGTATTGCTGGTCACTAAGCAGCTGCTTATCCTCTAGAAACCGAAGGAGCTGGCAGTTAATAATGAACTCCATTATCTTTGAGAAGAGGGAGGTTATGGCTATGGGTCTGTAGTTGGACGGGTTAGAGCGATCGCCTTTGTTAGGGATCGGGTGGACCAATTCTGTCTTCCACGATGTTGGGACTACGCCAAATGAGTAGGAGAGACGAAAAAGGCGTGTCAAAACTGGTGCCAACTCTGGAGCGCAGATCTTCAACACTAGTGACTGAAATATGACCTGATAATTCTCAGCACTGGGTGTCACCTGCAAATACGGACTGGGCCTTTGGTGACAGTTTACCTATTAAATAGTACAACCTGTCAGCATCTGTCAGAGAACCATTATCGTGCACTGTAGACTTAAAACTCGCATAGAATAACGGCCAATTTCGTATATCTCCGTCAAACGACATAATCTCGATTAGCGGTAATCTCGGTTTGCGGGCCGCTGCAACGGGCTGTGCCGAATATTTACCCTCCAATTGCGATTGTATACGCTTAATAATACAATAAAGATCTTCGAATGAGGTGTACGCCTGATAATTCAGTTGTTCATCAGGATTGATAGAAAGCAATCTTGAGTTATAATCGTCTAACAACTTATGAAAATTTGTTCGAATACTATGTACTGTCATACAATAACTATCGGAAATAGCGGCGGTTTTTGAGCGCTCATAAATGTTTTGAATACGCTCAAATAAAATATTGCGTTTTGCTTCTAAGATTGTCATCTCTTTCTCTTCCGACACGCGTGACTTCTTTTGTTGTGACATGCTTACGTAAGTATAAGCTAATGAGACCGAAACAAAATAAGAATATCTAAAGTACCTATTATTTTACCTAAGTACCTAGGCAACACTTTAAAGCGGAGGAATTAAAAGTTGCTTGAAATATGAGATTTACAAGACAAATAAGATAGTTCCAGAAATAATAATTGGGTAAGTAGTTAGCTATATAAAAGTATATTACCTACTGAAGCGTGCGAAAATAACCATGTGACGGTTATGTGAATGGACTAGGAGTATAGCCAGGTGCTATAACTGCCTAGGTATATAGATATAACGAGGTTTTACGTATAAAACGTAAATGAATCCAACTCGTATGGATCAAAAAAATGGTTCGGCGTTACACCGAAACCCAATGTTCCTAGTCGATTTCGGAAGGATTAATATTGTGGACTGTAGGATGGCGGTTCTTCGGTGACTAGGAAGTGAGGAAGTGAAAAGGTGTTGTGGATAGGATATTCTAAGGATGCTGAAGGATGAGGGCACACCTACCTTGTACGTCAGTCCTCTTCCCTTGCAAATGGCAGCCTCCTGGTGTCTTCGAGAATCCTGAAGCTGTTTGAATCACTCCACTACACAAATCACTTTCACTCGCGGGCGGTTTTGTTAGGTTTTGGTATAAAGCGGGAGCGGTAAAATTATGGCGGTGCGGTACAGTTCGTCGCGACGCGGATTATTCTAGACTGTCTCTCGCGTCGATGAACGCGGCGACCAATCCGCGAACGGCGTGCCCCTTCTAGGGAATGGGATAGACAGGGACGGAAACAAAAGGCATTGCTCGCATTAGACAAGCAAGCGTAGAACGATTGACGTTGATGTGATTAGTTCTCGATGGAAAGGTAGATGGCGCTACCACTCGCGTTACATGTACTCGCGTTGCATAGATGGGAATTAACGCGAACATGCAAATTAGGTATTTACATACCTTATTTTGCTTGACGTTTCGAGACGGTTGCACGTCAAGATTTTACACCATTTTACATGGAGAGCATAAAACGGTGGCTCTTATTAGGTTAGCAGTACCCTAATTAAGCATCATAAACTTACAAAATTTTTTATATACCTATTTAGACATACGAAATTAAAATCATGAAATTTTACGATATTGTAACGTCCGTATACTTGTAGTCGTATACTACGAGTATAAGGACGTTACAAGATCGTAAATTTTCAAACTATTTTTCATTTAACACCCTGGATGTCAAATGATAGATAGTATCAAACTTGTAACGAAATTGTGGCTAAGCGTATGCTGAGACTCGGGTGACGCAACGCAGGGTAGATCCGATTATTTAATACCTGATCATTCTGACAGCTGCGTATGCTGCGGCTTAGGTGCAATGCGGACATGCGTCTGTTCTGCTCTGGCAGAAGCTGACTACCTATGTCTGCATCAACTGCACTGAGTTACAAAGTCATACGCATATCTATGTAAAAGCATACGCTTAGCCTCAAACGTCCATATATGTAATCATTTGCAAGTTTTACAGGTATTTAGATACATACGAGTATACGGACGTGGCAATATTGTAAAAGTTTTAAACTATTAATCTTTTGACGTCTTGGACGTCAAATGACAGATATTGTGAAACTTTTACGACATTATAACGTCCGTATTAGTACATATATGTCTAAATAACTGTGATTCGCACAAGTGATTTGTATAAATACCCTGCTAAACAATAAACAAAAAATAAAATCTAATACAAATTAAATCACTGCGCCGATTGAAAAATAACATTTAGGTAGTTTTTTTGTAATTAGACGCATTTGACATTTTGTTATGGTGTAAAATTAGTGACATAAATCATAACACAAGAAATAGTTACTTAAATTAAAGTTACCTATCTTCTTACTTCTACTTTAAAATTATCATTATTTAGGTACACTATTAATGAGGTGGTTATGATAGTTACTATTAAGTAATAACCAGGTCACTTGAGAAAATACAAAATTATCTCAAATAAACTCAAGTTGAACACAGTGGCCTACACCAAACTACGTTTATAAAACGGATATACGGACGTCAGTAATCAAATTTGACTCAAATTATAAACGGACGTCAAATATCCCACGATTTAAATATATTTTACCTATCTTACATCCGTATAATATTAAAGTTCACAATACTCGCTGCTATGGAACAGGCTCCCTCCTGAAGTTAGAAATGCCACCAACCGTTATGCATTTAAAACGAAACTACGGAATCTTCTCTTTGATAAGTTGAAGGAATTGGCTCATCACTCTCATCAGCTATAGCATAATTATGTATTTATGTATGTAATATATTTATGAATTATATTTATGTGTGTATCATATCTATGAATAATTATATATATCTATAGTATATTTATGGTTAATAATATGTATCTAAATTATTAATATGTATCTAATACATATCCTATTTTTCACCACATGGCTAATCTACCTACCTCATCTTTCTCTGCACCACCAAAAGGTTGACTGGCAGAAAATGCCACTAGGCATTAAGTCCACCTGTGTACTATTTTTGTGCATAAAGAATAAATTTTAAAAAAATATATGAATGAACACAATGAAATATACCAAGATAAGATTTTACATGATCCACAAAGATGGAAGTAGAGTATACTCTCTCTTACCACTACACTGTACCAGCTAGCACAAAAACTAAACAAACTAAAATAACGGATTATTTTACAACCACCAAAAACGGCCCAAAATACTATTTGTTTTCGCAGATAAAATTAAGCCAAGAACAACTACAATAATACACCAAAATATAGCAGGCGTAATAAATAAACAAGAGCTTATTGAGGTAGCCATAAATGATTCATCGAATAATATAGGTAATATTGACATTATCTGCTTAACATAAAACTTTTTCAAACAAGGATCTGAACCCAACCTTAGAATAGGCAATTACAAATTAGCTTCGTTTTTCTCACGCCCTAACCAACGCAGAGGAGGCTCATGCATACTAATAAAGCATGACCTGGCATACAAACATATTAGCAACTTACCACCTTCAGTCCTCCTTCATTTTGAATGTAGTGCTAAAGAAATGACTACTTTTAATCTTGTAATAGTATGCATTTACAGAACACCCTCATCCAGCACAAGTATATTCTTAAATAAATTTGAAAAACTCACTGATAAGCTATGCAAAAAGTCTAATAAAACGCTATTATCTGTGGAGATTGGAACATTGATACATTAAAGTTAAATAAGGTATCCAGTGAATTACAATCCCTACTTAAAACAATAACTTAAAAAGCCACATAACATTACCGACGCGAAAATCATCTTGTTTAGATTAAATTGTAAGTAACGTTCACGAAGGTAAATCTAATATTCATTACCTAGCATTATCTGACCATGAAACTGCCCAATCGTTGACTATCAACATTGAGACCTACAGTGTAAATAACAAATCTTATAACTATCAATACAAAACCATTAGAGATGTTTATACTGCAGTGGAATAAAATAGTCTCTTGAGGATGTAAATAGATATATTGTATAGTAAAAGCAGAAATAGAAAATCACGTCTTGACTTACAGAATGACAGCCACACAAAAGGGTGACACGACAGTAACTTGACTGCTAACATTATTATGGTTTACTCTAGGAACTAAACAAGAAGTTCTAACACTGGCCCTTAAACCAAAATAATACACACTTGTAACAAAAACAAGTATTGAAAACTAACTAAAACACCTCAAGTATTCAACATAAACTTTGTAAACTATACCCATTACAATGTGCCTTCACATTAATTTACTTTATCCAAATAAACCAAAAAACAAGTTTAAATCAAACAGCTTAAGTTAAATAAAAAACAATAAAACTTAAATTCAAAGTAATAAGTTTAAAGCGCAGTTAATGTTACATTAACATTAACTGCGCTTTAAACTTATTATGCATATCCCTAGACAAAGGTTTTGTCAAGACATCAGCTATCATATCAGAAGTACAAAAATATTTCACATCAATGTCCCCATTGCTAACATTTTCCCTAATGAAATGATGCCGTATATCTATATGCTTTGTTCTAGCATGAAACATCGAATTAGAGCACAACTTTAAAGCTGACTGGTTGTCATTAAAGATAGTTGTTTTAAACGTTCGACCCAAAATCTCACGCAAAAACTTTTGCAGAAAAAGAGCCTCTTTACAGGTATCAGAAAGCGCCATGTACTCCGCCTCTGTGCTTGACAGTGCCACGGTGCGCTGTTTCCTGCTTTCCCAGGAGACCACTGACTTGCCCACTTTAAACAAATAGCCAGTGTAAGAGCGACGATCAGTTTCGTTACGTCCCCAGTCAGCATCAGCGAATGCATTTATCACCATACCGCCTTTCGCAAAGGTTAAACATAAATGTTGCGTACCTTTTAAATAGCGAAGAACTCTCTTTGCTGCCTTCCAATGAGTAGCGTCATAACACGTATTAAACTGACTAAAAATTTCATAAAATACCTAGCTCCGCCTAGCGACTTGCAGGGCATAGGACCACAGAGATTGCTATGGACTAACTCATAATCATCAAAATATCCTTAGCTCTGGTAAATGACTTTTTAGGAAATGACGTGCGAGTTTGCTTTCCCTCAACACAAGGAATACACGGCGTCATACTACTGCTATTGTATGAAATGCCATCAACCATACCTCGCTTAAGTAGCTCCATACTTCTATGGTTGAAATGTGCAAGTCTCCGGTGCCAAACTCCCTGAGTACATGCAGTTGCCGCTGCAACGTTCTGCTCTGCGGCAGCATCCGGCACAGCAACGCTCTCGGCAGCTACAGCCGAATCACCGTGACTGGAACTTGGCTCGCTCACTGTAGAGACTTGTACTGCACTCTCTGATCCCGTAAAGCTCGAGGTATCTGCATTCTCTGCAATGTTACACGCGATAGGGGAACATTTAGACGTATCTAGCTGAAAAATACCATTACGTAGTGTGCCTGTAGCAACAACTATACCATCATCCGATACTTGACAACCAGTAGACCCAAATACGATATCATACCCCTTATCAATCATAGCACTTACTGATAACAAGTTAGCCGACAAATGGGGAACATAAAACACATCACCTATTGTTTTAAACTTATTGTCCCATAGTACTACCTTTACTGAACCTTTACCGGTTGTACACAGCTTATTACCATCTGCTCAACTAACATCTAAAGGCTTACCACTGACATAGTCACTCATCACACTTAGGTCGCCGCACATATGCGCGGTGGCACCACTGTCAATATACCACAAGTCCCTCTTGATGTTCGCCGAAAGTGCAGTAAGTAGGACCTTGTCTTTATTCGGCTCGGGGTTTTTTTTATTCCCAGGCTTAGGACAATCCTTAATCATATGTCCAACCTTCTTACACCTAAAACATCGGGGCTTCTTCTGTGCAACCAAAGCGGATACGCCGTCAGACTTCTCATCCCTGCGAAGGTTCTCATGCAACAACTTTCCTTTTACTACCTCACTGGAAAGCTTTACGTTGCTCTTTTCCAATGCCATGATCAATGGATCATAATCGGATGGCAAACCGCTCAACATCACCACGGCTACAAAGTCGTCTTCAAGCGCTGACCCTATCTCACTGAGCTGTTGTGAGATTTCAGTGGTTTTGTTCACGTATGCCTCCATACTCTCGCACTCACTAAGCTTCGTCGCAAACAACATTCTTAGTAGGCCTAGCCTGCGAGACAGATCTTTGTCCTCGTACGCCTTCTGGAGATTGTTCCAGGCCTCATGCACACTTTTTGCATTTCTAATATGCGGAATAGCTGCATTCGTCACCGACAACGCGTTTTAGATAAAGCCTTTGCTTTTGGGCCGTAGTAACCTTATTATCAGATTCGACGTAATCCCACAACTCATGATGAATGAGTACCATTCTCATCATAAATTTCCACGAAGAGAAATTCTCTAAACCTTTCAATTTTTCGATGGATAAGCTACTCGATGCATGAGATGAAGAACCCGCATTACTACTATCAGTCGCCATTTTCTATAAACGATCTTCACGTAAGAGAATATTTCTTCGAGTCGAGTCGGCAGATTTTTATTTTTTATTTTGTTATCTTACCGATTCACGGCATGCGGCCCATAACCTGTTTATACTGCAGTGGAATAAAATAGTCTCTTGAGGATGTAAATAGATATATTGTATAGTAAAAGCAGAAATAGAAAATCACGTCTTGACATATAGAATGACAGCCACACAAAAGGGTGACACGACAGTAACTTGACTGCTAACATTATTATGGTTTACTCTATGAACTAAACAAGAAGTTCTAACAAGAGATCTTAGCCAGGAAAACTGGCCAAATTCAAAAACTGCATTAATAATTTGCACTTCACGGAGGTATACGAACAACAAAGCACAAATTAAGCATTTAACACCTTCCATGGTACTATCACCATATTTTATACTTTATGTTTCCCCAAAATAACGATAAAAAGTGTAAGTGTAGTCAAACGCGTAAAAAATAGAAAACTAACTAAAAATATAAAACGATGTTGTATAAGAAAAAGAATGCTATACTTGAAATATCATCTTGATAGACACAATAAAAGACAGAATAAGACAATGTATAACAATTATACAACAATATTAAAACAATGTATCAACAAAGCGCAACAAATAAACAATCTAAATTTCATTAAAAACGCAAAAAATGCCTGCTAAGCTGCATGAAAAATTATTAAAGAAAACAATAATAAAGCAATAACCAGCGCAGACATAGAATCAAAAGAATTTAACAAAAAGATCTACACCAATTTATTTAACAATTACTAAGTATCACTGTGCAGCAATGTTAAAAAAATACGAAGATACAGGCCCACCTAACCATATCACCAAAATATCTCAAATATTTCTCACACCAATAGACAACTCTGACACATTAAAGATAATAAACTCCTTAAAAAATACTCATTCTACTGGCTATGATGATGTATGTAAGTACAAAGGTATTAAAAACCTGCGCACACTCTTTAGTAGCACCATTAACCTATATCATTAACCTGTTACTCGTAAAAGGTAAATTCCCTGTGGTTCGGCTTTACACCGAAACCGTAGGGTTCTTGGCGACTTGGGAAGGATTAATGGAATGGACTGTATTAGGGCGAGTTCTGGGTCGCCTAGAAAAGGAATAAGGGAAGAGGAGATGGATACGGGAGGAGGTGATTGAGTGGGTATAGGATATTTCAAGGATGGAAAGCACTTACCTTATACAGCCTTCTTCGTTTCTTTTCCTCCTGGTGGTTTCGTGATGCAGCTGCTTGTTTTCACTTCACTCACGAGCGGGTTTTCCTTGGTGGAAGCAGTAAATCACATACAGCGGTGCGGCGCGGAGCGGTATCGAGACGGCGTTCTCAGCGGGAGGAATGTTCTCGACTCTCACTCGCGTCGACGAATCGCGTCGACGAATCAGGCGAAGGCAGTGCCCTTCCAGGGAGTGGGATAGAGCGGGACGGAAATATGGTATCGCTCGCACTAGACGTGGAACGATTGATCTTGATGCGATTAGTTATATATAGGAAGGTAGATGGCGCTACCACCCTGATCGTCTTTAACCGTCAATTGTTAAGCCAATGCACAAAAAAGGAGCCAAAACTAACATCAATAATTACAGACCAATTACACTCATACCTATACTATCAAAAATATTCGAGAAAGTTATGTACATCAAAATAGAGACCTTTCTAACTTCTTGTAACATCTTAAAAATAAAAACCGGTCAAGTGCGAGTCGGACTCGCGCACCGAGGGTTCCGTACAAACTTGTAGGTATATAAGTAAAAGTTCACCAGTCATAGTTATGGTATTTTTATTGCCAAATGAAATCCATAACATTACAGTATGGAAAGCTGGAGGAGCATAAATTAAAGAAAAAGGGGTCTTTGTCGTTTGTAATCAGTCATCCTTTATTTTATAATATAACTTAAATACCTATACAAGCCTTGCAGCAGCCTTGCAAAAGTCTGCTGATGAATGATGGTAAGATTTTTTATTAAAGTTATTGATTTACAAAGTTTTTAGTGACGATACGAAATCTGTTACAAAAGTACTTATAAAGTACAGAATAATTAGCAAAAAGGTTTGAAGACTATGTAATTATTTGAAATCTCAATCTCAATCAGCCTATCGCAGTCCACTGCTGGACATAGGCCTCTCCCAACACGCACCAGAGCACACGGTCCTCAACCTTCCGCATCCTTTATCTGGGTTATAAGACGTTGCTTCGTACAAAATTTCAAGATTTTGAGGTTACGGGTAGTACCCTGTAGGTTTTGATTCCCTTGCGAGTAGTCGCGAGTTTGAAAATATGATTATATTGCACTTTCTTTTGATTGCGTAGACATAGAAGTTTGATTTTGTTACAGCCTAACGGTGTTATATACCTGAGTATTTGCTATGAATTTCAATTTAATACCTCTACGCTTTCTCGAGAAAGGGGTAGTTACTTCAAATTTATTAAAAAAAAAAAACCTTAAATGATGTAACTAAAAATGTATGTTTTCGCAATTTTTCCTTTATAAAGATAAAGATAAAGATCTACTTATTGCACAACTGTGTACATAGGCAGATATTACAGTTTTAAAAAATTAGGTTTCAACAGTCTAACCCTGTCGGGTATGCAATATAAGTACATAAAAATAAAAATAAAAGTAACTTGTTCGAGTACCTAAGCCAAGAAATTACAAGATTCAAAATTACAAATATAAAATTACATAATCGATTTTAAACTTTCGCGACTTGTATACATCATACAATTTAATTTAAACGGGTCTTATTCGCGATATTTAATTAATTTAAGGTATAAATACCCATGTTTTACCGACGTTTCGGCCGTCTTACAACAGCCTTGGTCGCGGCAGGACTGATGTCATCTCAGCGACGTTCTTGTGAAGCGCGGGTTTCGGCAGCTACCCTCACTTGTTTTTGATTTTTATTTTTATCCGAACTTTCAGTACGTCGACACACAACATTTATGACGTCTACACACTGATGAGCTGTGTTACTGCGGCGGGGTTTACATTTGTTGATTACTGGATTCCAAGTTGTAGACAGTCTGTATCCATCTTCCCGGTTGAAATTTTTATGTTTTTTGATTTCAACCGCTTTACGTACTATCCTGGAGTAATAGTGACGATCGGTAGATAAGACCTTTGGTTGATGTAATTCGATCCAGTGGTTTATTCCAGACTCCAACAAATGCTCAGCTATGGCAGACTTGTTAATTTGTCGGTTTTTTACAGCTGCGATATGTTCCTTGACCCTTTCAGCGATGGTTTGTTTGGTCTGTCCGATATAGGAACTACCACAACTGCAGTCGACCTTGTAGACGCCAGGTGTTTGTAGAGGAATGACATCCTTCGGGGTGCGCAGATTGTCTGCTACCTTGGAGAGCGGACTATATACAGTCTTTATGGAGTATTTCTGTAGTACTGTTCCAACTTTGTCCGTCACTCCCTTTATGTAGGGCATGTAAGCCGGTACTCTGCTTACTTCTGGTCTACGGTCCTTCCTCTTCAGACGTTGTATCTTCTTGTTGAATCCGTTGCACCTAAGTACCTCCTGGACATGTGACAGCTCACTGTTCAAATGTTCAGGGTCACAGAGGTCATACGCTCTGTTTACTAGTGAAGTTACTACGGATTCCAAGTGTCGCGGGTGATGATGCGAGTAAGCGTTGAGATACCTATCTGTGTGTGTCGGTTTTCTATAAACGGTGTGTCCCAAGGTACCGTTTTCCCTCACTGTCACTTTTACGTCGAGAAAGGGTAACGACTCGTCTGCCTCCATTTCAAATGTAAACCTAATATTAGGGTGTATGGAGTTTAAGCTATTTGCGAACTGTTCTACATCTTGCTTGTCGCCCTTCATGATACAGAATACATCGTCGACATACCTCTTTCATAGCTTTACATTTGATGCCTGCATGTCTATGGATTCTTCGAAGTGCTCCATCCAGATGTTGGCCATTACCGGTGCTACTGGGCTACCCATAGCCACTCCGTCGATCTGGAGGTAATGTTGTCCACAGTATAGGAAGTAGTTTGCTTCCAAACAATTTTGAAGTAGAACAGAATATTTGTCAGACAGACCGTTTGTCCTTAGTTTTCTCTCAACGACCTCAAGGCAATCCTGAACTGGAACATTGGTGAAGAGTGACTCCACGTAAAAACTCACCATCACTTCATCTGGTTCCTTTTTCACGCTCTTGATAATGTCAATAAAGTGCCGAGAGTCCTTCACGAAAGATGCCGTCTTATCTACCAACGGTTGCAGTACCTTGCTGATGTGTTTCGCCAAACTATATGTGGGTGAGTTTATTTGACTCACTATCGGTCGCAATGGTACGTTAGTCTTGTGGACTTTAGGCAAACCGTATATCTTGGGCGGCTGCACGATTTACGGTTTGTATAGACGTTCAAATTCATCTTCCATGAATATGTTTTTATGGTCCTTAATCAAAGCTCGAATGCGTTTCGTAACTCTGGCTGTCGGATTATAAGACACCGCCTTATAAATAAGTGTGTCACTTAACAGATTCCGTATTTTGCTATCATAATCACTAGAGTTCATCACTACAGTGGCGTTTCCCTTGTCGGCCTTCAGCACTAAAATATTCGTGTTATCCCGCAACGCTTTTAGTGCTTGACGCTCTTCTGTGGAGACATTGGGTTTCGGCGGCTTTGACTTTCGTAAAATTACATAATGTGTTACGAATGTTTTTTACCAAAAAACTCGTGCATATTATAAAATACATTTTCAAACAACCATTTTCTTAAATGAGTTTTAAACAATTTGTCATTCAATTCTTTAATAAATACAGGTAAATGGTTATAGACACGAATGGCAGTTACATGGGCACTTTTATAATATATGGTATTTCTGATTGTAGGTAAATTAATATTATATTTATATATGCTACGTATATTCTTCTTTAAATTAGATTTGAGATTAAAATAATTCATATTGTTTCTTATAAATAAGCACAGTTCGAATATATAAATACTGCAAAGAGTGAGAAACTTTTTCTCTTCGAATACATCTCTGAGTGTTTCCGTTGTATGCATATTGTATATAGTCCGTAAACATTTCTTTTGCAGAATGAAAGTGGATTGTACATTTGTGGAACTACCCCAAAAAATTATACCATGTGTTAATAGTGGATAAACATTACCAAAGTAGGCGTTTCTAGTCACATCTATATTAGTAGTTTCTGCAAGGAGGATTGACAAGGCATAACATACACTTGAAATTTTCTTATTAATTTTATCAATATGCGCTTTCCAATTTAGGTGTTGGTCTACAGTAACTCCTAAGAAGTTTTTGTTTTCAACGTTTTCAACGTTTTCAACGTTTTCAATAATATTGTTGGAGCAGGATATAGTTTCTGAACTGTATTAATTTCGTTTTTGTTACATTTACATTTAAGTTAATTGACTCTAACCAATCTGTTACAGTTTTTAGAGTCTCGTTTAATTCATCTTCGTAACTAGTATAATTTTTATTATTATTTGAAATGAAAATAGTGCCATCATCAGCATACATTACACACAAGTGGTCTATTATGTTCGGGAGTTCGTTAACGTAAATAAGAAACAGTAGGGGCCCCAAAATGCTACCCTGGGGTATACCTATTTGAACTTGTTCGAAGTCAGATTTGACTGTTTCCATCGTTTTACTGCTTTTATTATACACCATTATCATGGTTGCCTGCACTCTCTTGTGTAAATAATTTTCTAATAATTTGAGTGCTATTCCTCTTATTCCTATTCTATCAAGAGTGTTTAAAAGAATATCATATTTTACACAGTCAAACGCTTTCGACATATCTATAAATATTGCAGCACATTGCTTTTTAAAATTAATATCCTCCCATATAGAATTGAACAATTTATAAATTGCTAAAGACGTTGTTTTTCCGTTTTGAAAACCAAATTGGTTTTCATTTAAAATATTGTTTGAATTTAAAAAATATGGTAATCTACTGTTTATAACTTTTTCAAAAACTTTAGAGAAACGTGGCAGCAGTGCGATCGGTCTGTAATTATTATAGAGAGGTTTGATAATGGCTTCTTTTAATTATCAGGAAATATACCTGTTTCTAACATTAAATTTAATATAAATACAAGTGGGTTGACTATATATTTAATGCTCACTTTGATGAGATTTATAGGGATATTATCATGTCCGTAGCTAGCTTTATTTTTTAACATATTTACAATTTTTGTCACCTCGTAATCACCTGTAGGTCTTAGAAAAATACTATTTGGATGGTTTTTTGGTAACGATTTTTGTGCAGTAGTCAGTGAATGGTTGGTATTTTGTGTGGTATACATATGGTTGAATATTTTTACGATTTCACTAGGCTCACATATCATTCTTTACTATATAATCTAAGGTAGGTTGAGTAGTATTAGTTGTCTAAGTTTGTTGTTTGATTAATGACCAAATTGCTTTAGACTTATTGTCACTTTTTGATATGTATCTAGCATTACTATTCTGTTTAGCTTGTTTAATTACATGTTTCATGATTTTACAGTATTGATTATATCTTGATTTAAATACCTGACACTGTATTTTTTTGTTTGTAAATGCATTGAACTTTTATTTTTACTGGATACGATAATGCCCTTTGTTTTCCATGATTTGTTGTTTTTATATTTAATTTTTGTTCTTTGAATAGGTACACACAGATTAAAGATTAAGTCAAACAATTCTATAAATTGATCATACGCTGCATTTACCACTGTTTGGAGATACACATTGGAAAAGCTAATTTGCGAGATGTATTTAATTAAAACAGCAATGTGATCGTTTATCTTATGTTGCATTTTATACCAGTATTTTTCACGGAAACTCAGACTGCATGGCAATATTATTACTTCAGCAGTGTGGTCAGATATGCCTAAGTCCCATATTTCTGTCTTATAATTATGATAGTTTGTAATTATGTTGTCTATACATGTTGCAGAATGTGATATTATTCTTGTTGGCTGCTTAATTGCTAAGTGTAAATTATATAGTTTAGAGTATTCACGAACAAGGTTCTATTTCTGTGGCAAATAAGTGTGTCAATATTATAATCTCCAAGGATAAAAAAAATTCTATTCATTGCTCTTGACCTAATTGTAAGTTTAAATAACAGTAACTCTAATTTATTAAGAAAAATATTAATATTACTATTTGGCGTTCTGTAAATACACAAGATATACCAATTAGTTTCGGGAATTACTATACCGCAGCAATCAAAATGAAGTTCAACTGATATGTCAGCCAACCAGTTAATTTTTTTGAAGTTTATGGATTTATTTACATATATGCACACTCCACCTCGAGATTTATTCTTTCTTGAAAAATGTGTTGCTATTTTAAAATTGGCCAATTGCTGTATTTCAGCATTTACATCTTTCATAAATGTTTCACTCAGACACAATATATCTATACCATGCTGCTGTACTAAGATTTCAATTTCTCCTATCTTTGACCTCAAACCCTGAACATTATTGTGCAATATGTTAAAATTTATTTTATTCTCGAAAAAAATGTTCCTCTGTTTGTGTCTCTATAGAACAGGTATTAGTATGTAGTGATGATGAATCGGTTTGGGTACTTATAGATAAAACGTTATTATTACCTTGGGATTTTATGTACACATTATAATTATATTTGTAACTTAAATGCAATATGTCTCGCAATATTAACCAACACATTACTAAACTGTAAGTGGCATATGGGGCTTTTATGTTTATATTTACAAATACAGTGTGAGAAAATTGCGAACAAATATATCCAAAACATTCTTGTAGCTTCCACTCACTTAATAATCTACTTGTGTGTATGTTGCAGAGTAAAACGTTTGTATGTGCAAGTTTATCTAGATAAAAGTACAGAATTGATTGTAACCTTAACGGATCCTTATCATTAGTACCACACATTATTACTACATAGTCCGTCTTTTTGAAGTCTTTACAAATTTCTAAGCTAGATTCTAGTAGTTTATCACTGGACGCTCCCGGTTTACAAATTGATGATACAAAATAAGAAGATCTAACATGATTTATATGTGCTACTAGAGGACGCCAGCAGCTACGCCTACATTTTTTTTAAATTTACCCGTTTTGGCCGGTCCCGTGGGAATTTCGAGAAATCCCTTCTTAGTGCACCCCTACGGTCCCCAAGGAACATACATGCCGAATTTCAGCTTCCTGCGCCCAACAGTTTCGGCTGTAGCGTGTCTGTCAGTCAGTCAGTAACGCAAGGATTTTATATAGATTAAGATAAGGCGTTGCTTCGTACCAAATTTCAAGATTCTGAGCTCACGGAAAGTACTCTGTAGGATTTGATTCACTTGCGAGTAGGCGCGAGCTTGAAAATATGCTTATATTGCTCTTTCTTTTGATTGCGTTGACATAAAAGCTTGATTTTGTTGCAGCCTAACGGTGTTATATACCTGAGTATTTGATATGAATTTCAATTTAATACCTCCACGCGTTCAATAGTAAGGGGTAGTAACTTTAAATCTTTTTTAAATATTTTTTATATGCTTTAACTAAAAATTTACGGTTTTCGCAATTTTTCCTTCATATGTGATATAAGACGTTACTTCGTACCAAATTCCAAGATTCTGAGTTCACGGGAAGTACCCCGTAGGTTTTGATTCACTTGCGAGTAGGTGCGAGTTTGAAAATATGCTTATATTGCTCTTTCTTTTGATTGCGTTGACATAGAAGCTTTATTTTATTGCAGCCTTTCGGTGTCATATACCTGAGTATTTGATATGAATTTCAATTTAATACCTCCACGCGTTCAATGGAAAGGGGTAGTAACTTTAAATTTATAAAAAATATTTTTTTATATGCTGTAACTAAAAATTTACGGTTTTCGCAATTTTTCCTTTATGAGTAATATAAGACGTTGCTTTGTACCAAATTTCAAGATTCTGAGTTCACGGGAAGTACCCTGTAGGTTTTGATTCCAATACGAGTTTGAAAATATACATATACGTCTGTATCTTTTGATTGCGTTGGATTAGAAGTTTGAATTTTTTACAGCTCAATGGAACCGTAGATTCCAGTATTTACTATAAATTTCAGTTTGATACCTCCACGCATTCCTGAGAAAAAGGGTCTTGACAGACGGACGGACAACAAAGTGATCCTATAAGGGTTCCGTTTTTTCCTTTCGAGGTACGGAACCCTAATAAGAAAATCGATTCATCGCACGTGATTATAGTGAAGTCAGAAATGGACCTTGCAAGAATCGTATGATTATTTGTCAATTATATTACAATATCTTAATAATGTTCTTGTGCGAGATACTATGAAAAGGTTATGAAATATTTAAAAGGTTTGGTTGGATCTTACTAAATCTGGTGGGGCAGATTACATCCCTCCATTATTTATAACTAGTTTAGCCGATAGTTTGGTTTTACCGCTCTGCATGCTTTTTATAATAGGTCGGTAACAAAAGCTTTAGTTCCATTAAAATGGAAATCGGCGTTCATTACACCAGTATTTAAAAAAGGTGATAAATCTAATGTAAAGAATTATCGTCCAATCTCAAAGTTATGTTTGTTTTCTAAATTACTAGAACATATTATTTATAATGAGGTCTACTCAGCAATTGAAATCTCATTTGGTGCTGAGCAACATGGGTTCTTATGCGGCCGATCCACTACATCAAATCTAATCCTATCTCATGATTTTATATCTAAAGGTATGGAGCAAGGAGCTTAAGTAGATTGTGTGTGTAGTGATCTATACAGATTAACAAAAATGTTTTGACCAAATTGACCACAAAATACTGTTACAGAATTTTTTTGCTGCCGGCATACATGGTAATTTGTACCGCTGGTTCAACTCGTACATTGAAAATCGCTCTCAATTCTCAATTCTCGGTTGGTGTTCAATCCCATTTGGAATTCCTCAGGGTTCGCTTTTGACCCCACTATTGTTTACTCTATTCACTGGAGATATGAATTCTTGTTTCCTAAATTCTTATATACTTCTATGCATACGCGGATGACATGAACATTCACAAAATTATTAACGATGCATCGGTAGGGAAACTCCATAACGACCTTGATAAATTTGTAGCATACTGCACAGTTGCACACTTAACAAACTACAGTTAAATATCGCAAAATGTTGTTACATAACATTTAGTCGTCAAAAACTTACCATAGGATCGGGTTACAAACTTCATGATGAGTTTATTAGGAAAGTTGACTACGTTAAAGACCTTGGTGTTATCATGGACTCAAAGCTTTTATTCGATATGCACATCAATCACATTACGAACACGGCGTCGAAGGCACTTGGTTTTGTGATAAGAATGTCTTCATGTTTTCGGTCTCTTAAGACAGTAAACGTTTTGTACTGTGCTTATGTACGTACGTAGCAATCCAGCATATGCGTCACAGGTATGGAACTCTCAATACCAGGTATATATATCATGCATTGAAGGTGTATAAAGAAAGTTTTTGCGATACTTAGATTTTAAAGCGAATCAATATTCTATTGACTATGACGAGCGTTGTAAACGGTATCATATTTTACTTCTGGAACTCAGAAGAATCATTATAAACATAGCCAATTACACAATTGATTGCCTTGAGTTGATGGGTAACATCAAGCTTGGAATGAATCAATTAGTTTTTCGACAACGTCTGATCTTACACGTTCCCTTTGCTACAACGAAATACAGACGGAACTCTTTTCTTTTACGTTACGCCGAATCATTTAATCAAATGTCACGGAAATTAGATTTGGATTTATTCTGCACTAACTTGACCAAAAATAAAAATAAACTTATAAATTGTGACTTCTTTAGCAGCGATCGGCATATATAGCCAAGATTGCAGTTTTCTAATGTGTACCTTTTCATTATTATTCTCTTGACTTTTTTTGTTATAATAATATATATTTATACTAACTTGTGTATTTTGAGTCTAATTTTTAGTTACTTTTTTTATGGCGGAACATGGCTGCAACATTGTATTTATTGTATGATTGAGCAAGTAGGTATACTTACAACAGTAACTGATGTAATTAATCTTTGTTACATTGCTTTTATATGTGGAAGCTTGTAATTAGCAACTTCTTTTTTATTTAATTAAATGTGTTGTTATTAGTCTGTAAGCTTTCCTAAATAAATAAATATACGGACGTTATAATGTCTTAGAAGTTTCAAAATATCTGCCATTTGACGTCCAAGATGTCAAATGATTAATAGTTTGTAACTTTTACGATATTGCCACGTCCGTATACTCGTATGTATCTAAATACCAGTAAAACTTGCAAATGATTACATATATGGACGTTTGAGGCTAAGCGTATGCTTTTACGTAGATACGCGTATGACTTTGTAACTCAGTGCAATTGATGCAGATACAGGTAGTCAGCTTCTGCCAGAGCAGAACAGACGCATGTCCACATTGCACCTGAGCCGCAGCATACGCAGCTGTCAGTATGTTCAGGTATTAAATAATCGGATCTACCCTGTGTTGCGTCACCCGAGTCTCTTAGCCACAATAAAATTTCGTTACAAGTTTGACACTATGTATCATTTGACGTCCAGGGTGTTAAATGAAAAGTAGTTTAAAAATTTACGATATTGTAAAGTCCGTATACTCGTAGTATACGCCTACGAGTATACGACTACAATTATACAGTCGTATACTAGTATACGAACATAATATAAAACTTCAAGTATACGAACGTTACAATATCGTAAATTTTCATGATTTTAATTTCGTATGTCTAAATACGTATATTTAAATGTTGTTGGTTTATGATGCTTAATTATTATAAAACATACATAGACTCACGCCTGTTTCCCCGAAGGGGTAGGCAGAGGCATATTAAACGCCCACTTTTCGCCAGTGTTTTGATCCCACGTAATAGGTGGCGAGCCTATTGCCGCTTATCGGGATATTTTGTTTGCCAGAGCCTCGTCCGTTGATCGGCAGGTGCACCACTTGCAGGTGAGGTTGGCTTGGAACCCTAAGATCTTTGTGGGAACCCTATGCACCCCTTAATTAGGCGATGCTATGCTAAGAGCCACCGTTTTCATGCTCTCCACGTAAAATGGTGTAATAATAATAATAACAGCTTTCAAACATCACCTTCATCGAGTAATATAAACACAAAATGTATTACAAGTTGAAAAGAAACGTTACAAACGCAGGGCAGCTTTGTGGCGAGCTGAATGTGTGTGGCGACACTGCGGTCCCGAATGCTTCGAGAGAGTCGGTCAGGGCCTCGTCTCCAGTTTGCCTTTACTGGCTGGTCGGAGTGGATTTCCAAGAGCGCCCGCAGGACTCTCAACACTGGCTTGCCTTGGTCGGCCGGCCAGAGGGAACCGCAAGAGCTACCAGCTCGGGGGTGGAAGTGTCATTCTCAAGGGCGTAACTACGGGGAAACCCGCTCCGAGTCTCTGTTGTCACGAGACCCGCGATGGTGAAACCGGTGCTGCACCGCTCAACACCCCTAGCCACTCGCACCGGTGTTTCCCTCTGGCTGCCTCTATGGCAGAGTTTGTTTGCTTTGGGTGGTTGTTAAGAGAGGGCCCATCCAGTGAGTTGGCGAGTAACCACCTCCCATCCGGACGGATACTATTAGTGTATTACTGGCAGATGCCGTTTTTCATCCATAAAAATTACAAGTCCATCAAACACCCAATCCCATAAACCAATTAAATAAGGCTCCACATATTACAATAGTCTTACATATGCTGCGGCTAGTCCATAGCTGTTCTCAGTAGTGCAGTTGTGGAGGCTCCGCTGCATGTGTCCCATGCCATTTTAGATTAAAGCTCTCTACGGGCCTCTGCGCGTTGGATCCATATCCCCGTGTAAGCCTCCCAAAGGTCCGGTTATTCTTTTAACACTAAATGTTAGAAGAATACTCGTGTATCAGAGACACGTAAGAATAATAATAATAATTCATTTATTCGCAAGAAAATGGTACATTAACAGGTGTTTATAAATGGTTGGTTACAGCATATTCTGCCCCTTGGGGCGTGCGAATTGAGTGCAGTAAACGGGTACTACATGGGAATATAAAGAACAAAATATTAGAAACATAACAATGAGTGGCACATGAAACAAAATAACATTTTAGTAATATGCATCGGTGATAATATTAGTTGCCTAGGGCCTTATCTTCTTTCTTTTAATTTGGGAAATTCCTTGACACTATAATAAGTTTTATTTAATAGTATATTAAAAAGTTGTTTTTTAAACTGGGATATAGGTAACATTTTGATACTTAGCGGAATATAATTATATATTTTAATTGCCATACAGTATGCATTTCTTCTAAATAATTCCAATTTAATAGATGGCAGTTTTAGGTTGAATTTGTATCTAGATGTATCATCAAATTTAACAAAATATTCAGGATGATGTTTTACTAGTAAACCTATTTCTAATATGTATAAGCATGGAACAGTTAAAATCTTGTATTTTTTAAATACTCGTAGAGGTTTACAGCTTGTCAGTGTATCGACTCCACATACTGCTCGAATACACTTCTTTTGGATTATAAGAACTCTGTCAACTTCAACCGAGTTACCCCATACAACAATGCCGTATCTGAGCAGGGAGGATACGTAAGCATGGTATGCAGATAGTGCAGCATTAATGTTTACTGGCAGTCTGACTTTTTTTTAAACATATATAAATCGATCTATGTTATTGACTAGTTTTTCTAAATGAGGTTTCCAATTACAATATTTATCGACCTTGATACCTAAAAATACGCAATTATCAACAAAGTTTATGTGCGTGTCATTATGATTTAAGTCAAGCGTGGTATAGTTTGTTGTATATGTTTGGAACTGAATAACAATTGTTTTTGTCATGTTTATCTTAAGGTTGTTTTAATTAAGCCAGCTTATGGCATTATTGAGTGTCGCTTTTACATTTCTTTCTAGATTAAGTTTATGTTTATCTTTAATTATTATTGTTGTATCATCAGCAAATAGTATAGTTTCCTGGTTGATTGCATCCGGGCAATCGTTAATGTATAACAGAAACAAAAGAGGGGCTAAAATACTCCCTAGGGCGTACTATAATTGTTTATTTTGTACATCGATCTGTATTGCTTTTGTTTATTTTTATAAGTTCTGTTTAATTCGACATATTGTATTCGATTTTCTAGATAACTCTCAATCCAGTTATAAACATTTCCACGTAACCCATAATTTGAGAGCTTTGAGAGCAGTTTTTGGTGAAAGACGAAGTCAACAGCTTTTGTCATATCTAGAAACAGACATGCGACAATAGATTTATTATTTAAGGCTTCTGTAATATGCTTTATTAAAGAAAAACATGCCAATGCAGTGGAGCTTTGTTTCCAAAAACCGAACTGTTTTTAGGGTTCCGTACCTCGAAAGGAAAAAACGGAACCCTTATAGGATCACTTTGTTGTCCGTCCGTCTGTCAAGACCCTTTTTCTCAGGAATGCGTGGAGGTATCAAACTGAAATTTATAGTAAATACTGGAATCTACGGTTCCATAGAGCTGTAAAAAAATCAAACTTCTAATCCAACGCAATCAAAAGATACAGCCGTATTTGCTGCAAATTGCAGCATATTTTCAAACTCGTATTGGAATCAAAACCTACAGGGTACTTACCGTGAACTCAGAATCTTGAAATTTGGTACAAAGCAACGTCTTATATTACTCATAAAGGACAAATTGCGAAAACCGTAAATTTTTAGTTACAGCATAAAAAAAAATATTTTTTATAAATTTAAAGTTACTACCCCTTTCTATTGAACGCGTGGAGGTATTAAATTGAAATTCATATCAAATACTCAGGTATATGACACCGAAAGGCTGCAACAAAATAAAGCTTCTATGTCAACGCAATCAAAAGAAAGAGCAATATAAGCATATTTTCAAACACGCACCTACTCGCAAGTAAATCAAAACCTACGGGGTACTTCCCGTGAACTCAGAATCTTGATATTTGGTACGAAATAACGTCTTATATCACATATGAAGGAAAAATTGCGAAATCCGTAAATTTTTAGTTAAAGCATATAAAAAAATATTTTCAAAAAATTTTAAGTTACTACCCCTTTCTATTGAACGCGTGGAGGTATTAAATTGAAATTCATATCAAATACTCAAGTATATAACACCGTTAGGCTGCAACAAAATCAAGCTTCTATGTCAACGCAATCAAAAGAAAGAGCAATATAAGCATATTTTCAAGCTCGCGCCTACTCGCAAGTGAATCAAAACCTACAGAGTACTTTCCGTGAGCTCAGAATCTTGAAATTTGGTACGAAGCAACGCCTTATCTTAATATATAAAATCCTTGCGTTACTGACTGACTGACAGACACGCTACAGCCGAAACTATTGGGCGCAGGAAGCTGAAATTCGGCATGTATGTTCCTTGGGGACCTTAGGGATGCACTAAGAAGGGATTTCTCGAAATTCCCACGGGATCGGCCAAAACGGGTAAATTTAAAAAAAATGTAGGCGTAGCTGCTGGCGTCCTCTAGTATCACATATAAATCATGTTGGATCTTCTTATTTTGTATCATCAATTTGTAAACCGGGAGCGTCCAGTGATAAACTACTAGAATCTAGCTTAGAAATTTGTAAAGACTTCAAAAAGACGGACTATGTAGTAATAATGTGTGGTACTAATGATAAGGATCCGTTAAGGTTACAATCAATTCTGTACTTTTATCTAGATAAACTTGCACATACAAACGTTTTACTCTGCAACATACACACAAGTAGATTATTAAGTGAGTGGAAGCTACAAGAATGTTTTGGATATATTTGTTCGCAATTTTCTCACACTGTATTTGTAAATATAAACATAAAAGCCCCATATGCCACTTACAGTTTAGTAATGTGTAGGTTAATATTGCGAGACATATTGCATTTAAGTTACAAATATAATTATAATGTGTACATAAAATCCCAAGGTAATAATAAAGTTTTATCTATAAGTACCCAAACCGATTCATCATCACTACATACTTATACCTGTTCTATAGAGACACAAACAGAGGAACATTTTTTTCGAGAATAAAAGAAATTTTACCATATTGCACAATAATGTTCAGGCTTTGAGGTCAAAGATAGGAGAAATTGAAATCTTAGTACAGCAGCATGGTATAGATATATTGTGTCTGAGTGAAACATTTATGAAAGATATAAATGCTGAAATACTGCAATTGGCCAATTTTAAAATAGCAACACATTTTTCAAGAAAGAATAAATCTCGAGGTGGAGTGTGCATATATGTAAATAAATCCATAAACTTCAAAAAAATTAACTGGTTGGCTGACATATCAGTTGAACTTCATTTTGATTGCTGCGGTATAGTAATTACCGAAACTAATTGGTATATCTTATGTATTTACAGAACGCCAAATAGTAATATTAATATTTTTCTTAATAAATTAGAGTTACTGTTATTTAAACTTACTATTAGGTCAAGAGCAATGAATAGAAAATTTTTTATCCTTGGAGATTATAATATTGACACACTTATTTGCCACAGAAATAGTACCTTGTTCGTGAATACTCTAAACTATATAATTTACACTTAGCAATTAAGCAGCTAACAAGAATTATATCACATTCTGCAACATGTATAGACAACATAATTACAAACTATCATAATTATAAGAGAGAAATATGGGACTTAGGCATATCTGACCACACTGCTGAAGTAATAATATTGCCATGCAGTCTGAGTTTCCGTGAAAAATACTGGTATAAAATGCAACGTAAGATAAACGATCACATTGCTGTTTTAATTAAATACATCTCGCAAATTAGCTTTTCCAATGTGTATCTCCAAACAGTGGTAAATGCAGCGTATGATCAATTTATAGAATTGTTTGACTTAATCTTTAATCTGTGTGTACCTATTCAAAGAACAAACATTCCATATAAAAACAACAAATCATGGAAAACAAAGGGCATTATCGTATCCAGTAAAAATAAAAGAACAAAGACAGTGTCAGGTATTTAAACCAAGATATAATCAATACTGTAAAATCATGAAACATGTAATTAAACTAGCTAAACAGAATAGTAATGCTAGACACATATCAAAAAGTGTCAATAAGTCTAAAGCAATTTGGTCATTAATCAAACAACAAACTCAGACAACTAATACTATTCAACCTACCTTAGATTATATAGTTAAGAATGATATGGTCGTAAGTGAGCCTAATGAGATCGTAAAAATATTCAACCATGTGTATACCACACAAAATATCAACCATTCACTGACTTCTGCACAAAAATCGTTACCAAAAAACAATCCAAATAGTATTTTTTTAAGACCTACAGATGATTACGAGGTGACAAAAATTATAAATATGTTAAAAAATAAAGCTAGCTACAAACATGATAATATCCCTATAAATCTCATCAAAGTGAGCATTAAATATATAGTCAACCCACTTGTATTTATATTAAATTTAATGTTAGAAACAGGTATATTTCCTGATAATTTAAAAAAAGCCATTATCAAACCAATAATATATATAATTATTACAGACCGATAAATAGTAATAACAATATAATAATTAAAGACCGATCGCACTGCTGCCACGTTTCTCTAAAGTTTTTGAAAAAGTTATATACAGTAGATTACCATATTTTTTAAATTCAAACAATATTTTAAATGAAAACCAATTTGGTTTTCAAAACGGAAAAACAACGTCTTTAGCAATTTATAAATTGTTCAATTCTATATGGGAGGATATTAATTTTAAAAAGCAATGTGCTGCAATATTTATAGATATGTCGAAAGCGTTTGACTGTGTAAAATATGATATTCTTTTAAACACTCTTGATAGAATAGGAATAAGAGGAATAGCACTCAAATTATTAGAAAATTATTTACACAAGAGAGTGCAGGCAACCATGATAATGGTGTATAATAAAAGCAGTAAAACGATGGAAACAGTCAAATCTGACTTCGAACAAGTTCAAATAGGTATACCCCAGGGTAGCATTTTGGGGCCCCTACTGTTTCTTATTTACGTTAACGAACTCCCGAACATAATAGACCACTTGTGTGTAATGTATGCTGATGATGCCACTATTTTCATTTCAAATAATAATAAAAATTATACTAGTTACGAAGATGAATTAAACGAGACTCTAAAAACTGTAACAGATTGGTTAGAGTCAATTAACTTAAATGTAAATGTAACAAAAACGAAATTAATACAGTTCAGAAACTATATCCTGCTCCAACAATATTATTGAAAACGTTGAAAACGTTGAAAACAAAAACTTCTTAGGAGTTACTGTAGACCAACACCTAAATTGGAAAGCGCATATTGATAAAATTAATAAGAAAATTTCAAGTGTATGTTATGCCTTGTCAATCCTCCTTGCAGAAACTACTAATATTGATGTGACTAGAAACGCCTACTTTGGTAATGTTTATCCACTATTAACACATGGTATAATTTTTTGGGGTAGTTCCACAAATGTACAATCCACTTTCATTCTGCAAAAGAAATGTTTACGGACTATATACAATATGCATACAACGGAAACACTCAGAGATGTATTCGAAGAGAAAAAGTTTCTCACTCTTTGCAGTATTTATATATTCGAACTGTGCTTATTTATAAGAAACAATATGAATTATTTTAATCTCAAATCTAATTTAAAGAAGAATATACGTAGCATATATAAATATAATATTAATTTACCTACAATCAGAAATACCATATATTATAAAAGTGCCCATGTAACTGCCATTCGTGTCTATTATCCATTTACCTGTATTTATTAAAGAATTGAATGACAAATTGTTTAAAACTCATTTAAGAAAATGGTTGTTTGAAAATGTATTTTATAATATGCACGAGTTTTTTGGTAAAAAACATTCGTAACACATTATGTAATTTTACGAAAGTCAAAGCCGCCGAAACCCAATGTCTCCACAGAAGAGCGTCAAGCACTAAAAGCGTTGCGGGATAACACGAATATTTTAGTGCTGAAGGCCGACAAGGGAAACGCCACTGTAGTGATGAACTCTAGTGATTATGATAGCAAAATACGGAATCTGTTAAGTGACACACTTATTTATAAGGCGGTGTCTTATAACCCGACAGCCAGAGTTACGAAACGCATTCGAGCTTTGACTAAACCATAAAAACATATTCACGGAAGATGAATTTGAACGTCTATACAAACCGTAAATCGTGCAGCCGCCCAAGATATACGGTTTGCCTAAAGTCCACAAGACTAACGTACCATTGCGACCGATAGTGAGTCAAATAAACTCACCCACATATTGTTTGGCGAAACACATCAGCAAGGTACTGCAACCGTTGGTAGATAAGACGGCATCTTTCGTGAAGGACTCTCGGCACTTTATTGACATTATCAAGAGCGTGAAAAAGGAACCAGATGAAGTGATGGTGAGTTTTTACGTGGAGTCACTCTTCACCAATGTTCCAGTTCAGGATTGCCTTGAGGTCGTTGAGAGAAAACTAAGGACAAACGGTCTGTCTGACAAATATTCTGTTCTACTTCAAAATTGTTTGGAAGCAAACTACTTCCTATACCGTGGACAACATTACCTCCAGATCGACGGAGTGGCTATGGGTGGCTACCCATAGCCACTCCGTCGATCTGGAGCAGTAGCACCGGTAATGGCCAACATCTGGATGGAGCACTTCGAGGAATCCATAGACATGCAGGCATCAAATGTAAAGCTATGAAAGAGGTATGTCGACGATGTATTCTGTATCATGAAGGGCAACAAGCAAGATGTAGAACAGTTCGCAAATAGCTTAAACTCCATACACCCTAATATTAGGTTTACATTTGAAATGGAGGCAGACGAGTCGTTACCCTTTCTCGACGTAAAAGTGACAGTGAGCGAAAACGGTACCTTGGGACACACCGTTTATAGAAAACCGACACACACAGATAGGTATCTCAACGCTTACTCGCATCATCACCCGCGACACTTGGAATCCGTAGTAACTTCACTAGTAAACAGAGCGTATGACCTCTGTGACCCTGAACATTTGAACAGTGAGCTGTCACATGTCCAGGAGGTACTTAGGTGCAACGGATTCAACAAGAAGATACAACGTCTGAAGAGGAAGGACCGTAGACCAGAAGTAAGCAGAGTACCGGCTTACATGCCCTACATAAAGGGAGTGACGGACAAAGTTGGAACAGTACTACAGAAATACTCCATAAAGACTATATATAGTCCGCTCTCCAAGGTAGCAGACAATCTGCGCACCCCGAAGGATGTCATTCCTCTACAAACACCTGGCGTCTACAAGGTCGACTGCAGTTGTGGTAGTTCCTATATCGGACAGACCAAACAAACCATCACTGAAAGGGTCAAGGAACATATCGCAGCTGTAAAAAACCGACAAATTAACAAGTCTGCCATAGCTGAGCATTTGTTGGAGTCTGGAATAAACCACTGGATCGAATTACATCAACCAAAGGTCTTATCTACCGATCGTCACTATTACTCCAGGATAGTACGTGAAGCGGTTGAAATCAAAAAACATAAAAATTTCAACCGGGAAGATGGATACAGACTGTCTACAACTTGGAATCCAGTAATCAACAAATGTAAACCCCGCCGCAGTAACACAGCTCATCAGTGTGTAGACGTCATAAGTGTTGTGTGTCGACGTACTCAAAGTTCGGATAAAAATAAAAATCAAAAACAAGTGAGGGTAGCTGCCGAAAC
This sequence comes from Euclidia mi, assembly GCA_944739405.2. Lineage (NCBI taxonomy): Eukaryota > Metazoa > Arthropoda > Insecta > Lepidoptera > Erebidae > Euclidia > Euclidia mi. The sequence continues at coordinate 63,166,686 of OX123189.2, forward strand.
CCGCGCTTCACAAGGACGACGCGGAGATGACATCAGTCCTGCCGCGACCAAGGCTGTTGTAAGACGGCCGAAACGTCGGTATAACATGGGTATTTATACCTTAAATTAATTAAATATCGCGAATAAGACCCGTTTAAATTAAATTGTATGATGTATACAAGTCGCGAAAGTTTAAAATCGATTATGTAATTTTATATTTGTAATTTTGAATCTTGTAATTTCTTGGCTTAGGTACTCGAACAAATTACTTTTATTTTTATTTTTTATGTACTTATATTGCATACCCGACAGGGTTAGACTGTTGAAACCTTATTTTTAAAACTGTAATATCTGCCTATGTACATAGTTATGCAATAAGTAGATCTTTATCGTTATCTTTATAAAGGAAAAATTGCGAAAACATACATTTTTAGTTACATCATTTAAGAATTTTTTTTTTAATAAATTTGAAGTTACTACCCCTTTCTCTTGAAAGCGTAGAGGTATTAAATTGAAATTCATAGCAAATACTCAGGTATATAACACCGTTAGGCTGTAACAAAATCAAACTTCTATGTCTACGCAATCAAAAGAAAGTGCAATATAATCATATTTTCAAACTCGCGACTACTCGCAAGGGAATCAAAACCTACAGGGTACTACCCGTAACCTCAAAATCTTGAAATTTTGTACGAAGCAACGTCTTATAACCCAGATAAAGGATGCGGAAGGTTGAGGACCGTGTGCTCTGGTGCGTGTTGGGAGAGGCCTATGTCCAGCAGTGGACTGCGATAGGCTGATTGAGATTGAGATTTCAAATAATTACATAGTCTTCAAACCTTTTTGCTAATTATTCTGTACTTTATAAGTACTTTTGTAACAGATTTCGTATCGTCACTAAAAACTTTGTAAATCAATAACTTTAATAAAAAATCTTACCATCATTCATCAGCAGACTTTTGCAAGGCTGCTGCAAGGCTTGTATAGGTATTTAAGTTATATTATAAAATAAAGGATGACTGATTACAAACGACAAAGACCCCTTTTTCTTTAATTTATGCTCCTCCAGCTTTCCATACTGTAATGTTATGGATTTCATTTGGCAATAAAAATACCATAACTATGACTGGTGAACTTTTACTTATATACCTACAAGTTTGTACGGAAAACGGTCTCGGTGCGCGAGTCCGACTCGCACTTGACCGGTTTTTTTTTTTTTTGGCTTGCTTGACCCAGACGTAACGAAACTCCTTATTCGCGGCTGCCTTCTTTGTTTTCGATAAAAGCAATTTATTTTCAAGTGTGGGGTGATCATTGACATATATTTTCTGATTACCCGTCAAACCTATGCGTCTTACTGTCAAAGGACTGCTTTTGGATGCTTGTCTAGCTGCTGCAATAGAATCCTCTTTCACGTAGCGATTACAGAAACTCACAATAACCGGTTTCGCACGCTCCTTTTCACGGGTCGGTACTCTTGTTATAAAGTTGACTTGGGTCTTGTTAACAGCTTAGTAGCGGTATTACATGGTTTAGACCAATAAAAACAGTTATTTAAGGGTACTGACGCCGCGTAGCGACTGTCAACAACTGTTCACGAGAGCCAAGAGTGATGGTTTAACATGCTCGCCGAGGCACGAGGCGAGCGATAATTAACAATTAAATACCAAACAACTCCGAAAAATCAGTGGCGCGCACGGTGGATTCGAACTCCCCGCACGGCAGTCTGTTGGTATATCCTACTGTCTACTGGCTATCGTTGCCTGCTTTTTGGTTATTTAAGTTTTTTTAGTTAAATCATGATGGGGAAGCTGTCTTTATTAGATTTAATAACATACGGCAATGAATTGTCATAATAAAATTAGTACAATTAGAAGAAAATAATATTCTTCAAACATCCTCAAATCAAGGTGAACAAATACTTTTGAGCGGTAGTGTATGTCTAAATAACTGTGAATCGCACAAGTGATTAGTTTAAACCCTGCTAAACAATAAACAAAAAATAAAATGTAACACAAAATAAAAACCAATTGTAAAATAATATTTCGTTTTTTTTTTTGTAATTTGACCCATGTACCTAACAGTTTTGGTGTAAAATTAGGAACAAAATCACATTCATCTTTGGGGTAATGAATGATCATACATAAAATATTCGCAATAAAGGCACCAAAACATGGAAAGTTCATTAATATCAGCAACAATATGCGACGGTCGATGGTGAAAATAAATAGTAATGTTATTAAAATTGATGCAGTGGGATCTTAAAATAAAATGGGTTTCATCTCAAGGCCGTCTAAGGTTGTTAGTCAAAATATGATAAAATAAACTTTTGTTTCAAAAACGTGTCGACATAAATAAACTCCATGTTAGAATCAAATCAAAATGTAACATCACAATGTCAGCGATATTTACGAATTGACGAGCTGTCTATTAAGCTGAACTATTTTATATATCACAATAGTGACGAATACACTCCAGACGTGAATCGATTTGATGAAAACAATAATTTAGGGGTTTTCCAAGGCAGCGGCACAATACCATATATGCATTATTGCGTGTTTAATAAAGTTATTAAGTATTTTTTTATAAATTAACTCCCTTGAAGTTCCAGTAGAGGCAACGAAGAATTGAGACCTATGAATATAAAATAATCTTATTTTATATTCATAGGTCTCAATTTTTCGTTTTTATATCACACGCATCTGCGTGTGATATAAAAACATGAAAAATACGGCTTAGTAAGGTAAAAAAATGAATTTTACAAAATACAGATCTTATATACGGTATAATCCTTAGGTATTCTGTTTCTTTTCACTTCGATTGTTTTTCCAGACATTTCGCTTAAAAAGGCAGACGCTACATCACATATCAACTGAAAACGTGTGAATACTTACTCACAAATAGTGAATAAAATAACCGATAAACAGAATCCTGCAAATTTAGATCTCCTGTGTGCACGAAGTGGCAACGTAGCATTGAGATCTTTCGTTGGACGTCACATACGGCTAGCAATGAACGTATAGAATAAAGACGAAAGTGCCACTAGTTTTTGCGACGAAAATCAACGGAACTACGAAAATATTCTGTGCAGCAAGATTGGAAGAAAAATGACGTCCAATTTATTTCTCATATTTTGACTTTTCTAGTATCGAGGGGTAATTTCGCAAACATTGCACGTAGTCTCCTATTCTCGTCACAAGCAGGGGACGCCACATTAGATGCAAAAATGGCCATAGTGGACGTACAATAGATTACGGGATATATATATATATATATATATATACTCTTTATTGTACACCAAATAATATTGAAAAGTACACATTTTTTTAATTGGCTTATACTACAGCATGTACAAAGGGCGGCCTTATCGCTAAAAGCGATCTCTTCCAGGCAACCTTTGGATGGACAGAAATGGTGTGTAAGCAATCAAGTGTGGCGATGGTGTAGTTAATAAATAAAATAATATCAACTAATATACATACTGAATATACATAAATGTATAAATATTATATATCATACATATTCTACATAAAGACCATACACATATTATGTACATACATTATTATATATAAATATATACCTATAAACTATACGAGATACAATGTCATATATTTCATAATATCGTTATACTAAAAACAATGCTAAAATACAGATACAGTGAATACTACTCATAAAGTAAGACCTGCATTCTAGGAGAACAGTGCATGATGTTAAATAAACAGGTAATGCTTTTTTAACATGCTTTTAAAAATGTTTAAGGATTCTGCTTTCCGAATCTCTAGTGGTAATGCATTCCACAGTCGCGCGGCCTGTACAGTAAATGATTTGCTAAAGAAATTTGTGGAATGCGTTGGTATCTCCAGCGTCAAATTTTCAGACGACCTCAAGGACCTCTCATGTGCGTCATTAAGGAACTTAAAACGTTCTTTGAGATAAAAAGGAGTACTGGGATTAAACAAGATATTATACAATAATGTAAGAATGTGAGTATTCCAGCGAAGACGAATCGGGAGCCACTTGAGTATGTTGCGAAATTCTGAAACATGATCATATTTGCGCAGTCCAAATATGAAACGTATGCAAAAGTTTTGAAGACGCTCAAGTTTGTCTAACTGCTCCTCAGAGAGGTCAAGATAGCTGACATCAGCGTAGTCAATTACGGGCAGAAGCAAAGATTGTGCAAGTGCAATTTTAGTGGCAGTTGGTAGTAAATTGCGTCGTCAACCTACGCAATGAGCCCGCCGAAGCAAATAGTCTGCGACTTGTTTCTTGCAGTTGAAAACTCCAAGATATGGTTTCGTCAAAGTAGATACCAAGATTTTTTACAGTATTACTGAACGGGATATTTTTGCCATCAAACTTGATTTGTGGTAAATCGGACCAGCAAATTTTAGACACCATGCGGGGACTGCCGACAATAATTAGTTGTGTTTTGTCAGGATTTACTATGAGTCCATACTGTTTACTCCACTCGCAAATCCGCGCCAAGTCTGTGTTGATAGTAGTACAGGCTTCGGGCAAGTTATTTAAGGGTGCTTGTGTATAGATCTGTAAATCATCTGCGTAAAGGTGGTAGGATGAAAGTAAATGTTTTGAGATAGAATTAATAAATATCGCGAAGACTAAAGGAGATAGCACGCCACCCTGTGGTACACCGGCATTCGTGTTAGACCAAGTGGAATAAGTGTCTTCGATGCGTATACGTTGCCTGCGACCAAACAGGTAACTATGAAACCAGTCAACCGCCGTTGGAGATATGTTAAGAGAGCGTAGAATGCCAAGTAGGATGTGAAAATCTACCGTGTTGAAAGCATTGCTGAAGTCAAGTAAGGACAAAACGGTAAGATTCCCACTATTCATACCTAGCCTGATGTCATCTGACACGCGGATCAATGCAGTAACGGTACTGTGGCCAGGGTGGAAGCCGGATTGATAGGGATTGAGGAGTGCATTTTTACACAGGAAGGAACTGAGTTGCGTGTGAATGAGACGTTCTATGACTTTTGACAGGAAAGGTAGTATGGATATTGGTCGATAGTCTGAGAAGGAATAGGGTTTAGGTTTCTTGGGTAAAGGAATTATAAGTGCATCTTTCCACGCTGTTGGAAAGATGCCACGGACAACGGAGTGATTAACGATGTGACATAGGATAGGAAGAATTTCGTCTAGGATGGGGAGGATCATTTTACGGCTGAGACTATCGTTACCGACTGCATTAGACGTCATTGCTAATATACTCTTCTTAACATCACAAGCGGCAAATTGCGAGAAGGCAAAGGGATCATAATCTGGGGTTGGCAAGGATGAAAGAAGTTGTAAAGTGTTTCTTTTCATATTTCCATCTAATTTGGACGAAGTAGTAAAATGTAAATTGAGAGAATCAAGGTGGACGTTATTCGGAATGGATTGCTGCTGTGACTTACCAATACCCAATGATTTGAGAAATTTCCAGACTTTAGCTGGATCACCATTTTCAACGGATTCATGAATATGTTGGCGTTGTGCTTTCCTACACACCTTGTTGCAGTGATTTCTTAGAGCCACATATCTTTCTTGGTTCAAAAGAGTCGGCCTATGCTTCAATTTAGTCTTCGCAGCAGATTTTTTGGCCATGATCTTTTTAATATCATCTGTAAGCCAAGGTGCTGGTAAATGCTTAATTTTGATAGCGCGGATGGGCGCATGCTTGTCATATAGCTGAATTAGATTCGTTGTTAGGATATGGACTTTCATGTCTATACAATCTGAGGAATATAGAGTGTCCCAATCTATTTTACTGGCATCCTCACGCAACTTGGCATGATCCATGCCGCTAAAATTGCGCTGCAAGATAATCTTCGGCTTCGCTTTGGGTGGACGTATTTTGTATGAAACAAAGATGAGGTCATGGTAGGGCTTGTAATTATTCGAAGTTTTTGGAAATTCGAATATTCGATTTTTTTACAGGAAGTATTCGAATTATTCGAATATTATTCGAATATTAGCATTTTCTTTTAAACCTTAATAAAAAGATGCTTTAACACTTGATAATACTTTAATAATTCTTTTATTTCCATCAACAATTCTTACAAAAAAACGTTTCGGCGGCCTTCTTTTGATAAACAAGTTATAGTTGGATATTTTTATTTATTATATAAAATTGATTCACCTTTCAATAACATACATACATTGACATTCTAACTAAACAAAAGCAATAAACTTTATGCAAAACAAAACAAAAACATTTTAAATAAAAATTACACCCGCTGCCTGGGTTAACATAACAAAACCTTAGTCTTAAATACTTAGGAACTTGAGTCATCGAGATCAAATCATGTTTGCGTAATTTCTGACATATCTCTCTTGCTTCATTCACTCCCATCAAGTTTCTCTTGCTCTTCTGTTCAGGGTTCTTCCGACCTGTCCTTTTTTTAGGATCTCTCAAATCTTCTGGTCAGAGAACATTCGCCTATGTCTTGCCCTTCACCTTGTCCCATTCACACTTGCCTTATATATCTTCTTTGTCAGTCTTTCATCATCCATCTTCTCCATTTCCCTACAAAACTCTCTTATCACACAATTCTTTACTCTGTCGTTCAAAAATACACCACACATACTTCTCAGTGCTCTCATTTCTACAGCATTTATTCTACTTACAAGTCTCTTCTGCTACTCAACTTTCACGACCATACTTAAGGGTAGGCAACTAGGCACTAATACCCCTCTGTGCACAGCCTAACGTGCCTTTTTGGACGCGTTTTGGCTGTTTATAACTCCATTCACTCTATTACCTACATTAACCCTTCTTTCAGTATTTTCGTCATTCTTGCCATCTCTTGTAAATAGCGTACCTAAGTACCTACACAAAATCATTCCCTTGCTCCACACGTTTTCCATCGATCATAAGATTACAAGCCGTTCCTCCTTTTCAAAAACCATAACTTTCATTGTACTTATACTTACTCCCTTCTCTCTAAAGCACCCTACATAATTGTTACCATCTCCTGCAACTCCTCCGCTGAAGACGCAAGTATCTATTACCTGGTTATCAGCATAAAGGAGTCATTTGACAAGCAACCCATTCACCTTAATTCACTGTCAGTATAATTTAGATCTTGCAAAAAACTGTCCATGAAGAGGTTGAACAGCACTGGCGACGCTACACATCTCTGTTTAACACCTGTATCGATGGTAAACCAGTCATTGTATGCCCCGTTTATCCTCACACAAGCTCTAGATTCCTCATAAAGAGATTTCAGAGCTCGAATGGGGCTGCTTTTCACCCCATACATTGACAGTACCGATCACATTTCACTCCTCACAACTTTATCATAAGCCTTTTCCAAATCCACGAATGCGCAATAGACCTTTTGACCTTTGGCCAAAATCTTATCGGCGATGCTTCCGAAGATAAAAACCTGTTCCGTACACCCCATACCTTTTAGGAATCTCGCTTGTACATCTCATATTTTCTTGTCGGTTACTTTTATAACTCTTTCAATCAGTAAACTTTGCATACAATTTGCCAAAAATGCAGAGAAAATGCTGAAATAAAAAGCAGTGATAAGTTTTAATTAAATAAAGATAAATCAGAGATCATAAATCACACCGAAATCACAATAATCATTCGTGGGATTGACGTAAACTTTGGTAATGCGATCTAAGAAAACGTAACTATAAATCATTCGAATATTCGAATTTAACACCACTCAATATTCGAATAGTAAAAATGAACGAATATTCGCATTATTCGAACATTCGAATATTCGAATTACAAGCCCTAGGTCATGGTAAGAGAATGCATCAGCTGTGCACTGACCATGCTTAGAAACAGAGTTAAGAGAAGATACAAGAATAAGGTCAAGAAGAGAAGAAGCGGAATTAGGGAAGTGATGAGTTACATTTAAGTTAAGAATTGATAAATTGCAGGACTCAGTGACACGCCGAAAAGAGGTGGCACGAGAATCCTGTGTGAGAAGGCATGTATTAAAGTCGCCCATAATAATAGTATGGTCGTAAGAGGGAGTCAAATTTTCCAAAATTTGCTCGAAGGATGTAAAAAAGTTAACACGACACGAAGGGGAATAGTAAACGCCTAATAGTAGTTTCGTGTGGTGCAGTTCCACCTCTAGAAAAAGATGCTCGCCAGCGTTCGCCGGTGGCGGCTGCGTTGACATAGATACTATATGAAAAGGAATGTGAGAACGTAAGTATATGGCAACACCGCCTCCACCACCGATCGCGCGATCATTCCTAATAAGGTGGAAACCAGGCAGAGAATATAAGGTGGATGGAAGACATGGTTTTAACCATGACTCCGACACGAGGATGGTATGTATGTTTTGACTGTCTAGGTTGGCCAGCATATCGGGGAAATGGGCTGGAATACTCTGAGCATTTAAATGGACTACATTAAAGTTCCTGGGTACGTCTGAAAACTGAGACTGGAGAATGTCTCCCAGGGAGGGTACACTTTCAAAGCTGTCATCGTGGCTTGTTGCAGAGAGGAAGGTGTCATCTTCGCTATTTGAGTCACTGTCTGTCATATCAAATATATCTAAGGTTAAATATATATATGTGGATATTAGCAAATAATATAAAAATATAGTATATAATATATCAATAAATATTTTATAGTTGTTATCGCGTAAAGCTTAAGTCATTGTGTCCACCCGCCGGTTGCGCATTATCAAGATAACATAATGATGCAAAAGAGATAAAAATGTTACTAACAAATATAAGTAAAACGAGAGATTGTTACATTATAACTCAAGAATAGTCCTACATACATTTTACATAGTAAATGAAATAAATACCAGAATTTTGTCTCAGAATACAAGTATTCAAACATTGTATTATTTGTAATGCAGAAACAATATTGTAATGCAGAAACGAAACGTATAATAGTAATCATGGTTGACAATAGTGACATTGACAGTTATGACGATTGACAATATTTAATGGCAAAAATTATTTTGATCATACCTACACATTTGTTGCAGTACACAAAAATAAAATAATAAGAACTAAAAGTAAACAACAAAAGTGACGGTGAATTACGTACATTATAAATTGATTACCCGAAAATAAACAAAGACTACGTAAAATGGGGAAAAGTCTACTTTTTCGAAGCAGCAGTACGCTTCGCCTTGGTCGCAAGTTGTTGTTTAGCTACTGGCTTCTCTGCGGCCGCAAGCTTGAGCTTACCTAGTTCGCCCACCGAAGATATACGATGACGGTTGCCATCGGGGCCAAGGATGAAGACGTATCCCTCTCTCGTCCAGCACTTCCCGACGCCGAACTTCGCTCGTGCAGCCATAAAAGCTTCGTGTCGGGAGCGGCTCAGGAACTCCGACAAAGTGATACCTGTGCCCTTCAACTTCGTCTTCGTGAACCATACGCTGTCCCGCACGACTACTGACTCGAACTTGACAAGTATGGGCCTTGCCTTGTCGTTGCTCGCTTGCCGTCCCATCCTGTGGCAGCGGCGCACATCATCAGCAGTGAAGGTGTCAATCTTGAGGTGCTGCCTTACAACATCAGTGACCACCTGAGCCGTCTCCTCGTCCTTGCGCTCCGCCACTTCGTGAAGCAGTAACATCTTGCGCCGGCTGCGCATTTCCATTTTGTCCACCTCACGGCCGACAATTTCAAGCTGCTGGGAAAATGACTGTAGGGTCTGCAACACGAAGGTCTTAAATGTGGCAAACTCATCTGCTAAGCCCCCAGTGCTATGTGGTGATTTTTTCTGCAGCTCTGCTTCAAACTTTGCCATACGTTCTTCAAAATAAGTCTGCATATCAAGGACTGTTGATGGATTGAATGTGTCCATAGTGTATTTATGTTAATACTTGTTAGTACACGGAGATAACACTACACCAGCAGGTATTCACTATTACCTATAATTATTTTGCATTTAAATTACTGTTTACTTAACATTAACTATTTTATTAAAATTTTCTTTCCAAGCAATATCAAATTGTACTTATTGTTTCAACTACCCACCTGGATATATATATATATATATATATATGTATAATTTTATTTTTTAATACACATTTAATATTAAAATATTGCTTAGGAACTGAATATGTATGTAATTTTTCATTTCAATAAATTGGCAAGGTGACACTCATACAACGAGCTATTACACATTAAAGGCATATTTCTCTGATATTTAGCTCCTGCAGTAAGTAACTAAGAAATACCTTGTACAGACGTTAAACTCAAAACATGTCCACTTTTCGCATGTTAGCTTTAGTTTTAAAATATGTTCTTTGAAATAGCTTCAAAATTTAAACTCTTTATTTAGACAGTTCCCATTTATGAAGACTAGCAAAACCACATAAGTAGTAAAAACAGTTTAATCGTAAAAAAAACTAGTACAATCTTCGGAGTATTCTGTCTTCATCGCATTTAGCGTTACTCTAACAAATGTTGCAATGCTGGCACGTGAAACTGTTCCTTATTTTATTTCTGTGAGCTTTAGCCACGACACGGTGGTAATTGACAGAGCGGTATATTCGTAGCCAGATCATACGGCTTACCTCACTAGGAACGTAATTTGTACGGATCTAAATACATACAGCTACACGTATAAACGGCTAATGGTTGATATATACCACGAAAGGGGTGGATCTAGTGTGACGATTTTTTAAGTTTTCCAGAAAAAAAGCTTTTAATTATATCAATATTTTACAAAAAATATTATTTCAAAGGGGCTTTGGATACTGTACTATATACTACTTCTTTGTATTATATTTTCAAACATCATTATTTTTGAAAATGTACTTTATAATCCCAAATGTATTTAATAATGTGGCGCTAGTTTGATTAGTGGTGGAATAGACTAGGGAAGATACTGTGGATTTCACCTCATAACTAGAGATGTAAGTGCGGTATTATACCATTTGTACTGAAATGTATAAAACGAAAAATACCGTATAATACGGTATTATGCCATTTACTACGGTATTATATGTATAAATCAATTCTTCTATAGTTTTGAAGTAAATGATCATAGAAATCATTACAAATACTGAATACGGTAGAATTGCACAGGAATAAAGCAAGAAATTATATTTTAAGTTTGTATTATTAATAATTACGGTTAAGGTTTCGAAATACGTCGCCGTTTTTAGGGGTTGTGAGTAATTAGAGGGGGAAGGGGGGGAGGTCTCGGAACCACCCCTCACAATTTTCACTTGCCGGAAATACTTGGTTTCCTCTGGAAAAAAAAACTCCAGACATCTGTGTGTATGGCATTGCCAACTTCAACATTCTTCACACTAGTTTAATAAACTAAGGTTGGAGGAGCCCTGCTTCGCAGGGCTCCTATTTTCAGATAAAGGGTCAAAAGAGAACCTAACACAACCTATTTAGTTACTTATTACAGTCGCACCTAACCCTAGGTACTCGAAAGCAATGAGGCACAAATTTGACATTAGCTGTCAATATAATTCATACAAGATGGCGGTTGCGTTTCGTTTCACGTTTTTCACATAAAACCTAAATATCGCTTTTATTGATTCCACTAGTTTAATAAACTGAGTTTGACGGAACCCTGCTTCGCAGGGCTCCTATTTTCGGGTTAAGGGTCAAAATAGAACCTAACAAAACCTATTTAGTTACTTTCACATAAAACCTAAAATTACGTTCCGTTTTTCATATTTGAATGAAGAGTTTTTGGAAATTGTTTAAAAATATTTAGACGCAACTCCGGCAGCCAAAATTACTTTTAGGGGATTAAAACTCCCTTAAGCCCCCTACACCACCAATACCCTCAAATTCGGGCGACGCGTTTCGAAACCCGACCCATAATTACTATTAGCTACAACAATATTACCATAAAAACAAAGTCAAGATATGATTTAAAGAAAAACACGTAATATTTTAAGGTACGTTAGAGCAAAGGGGTCTTTGAAGTTATTTGAATCATCTCTCTATTTATTCTAAATTACATTATGTTCCTCTCTGCGTGGAGACACGTACAGCCCGAACCTTAATACAAGATCCATAAGAAAAGCACAGACGTGGCCCACGCCTTTTGTCTTCCTAGTTCAGTAAAACCCGAGATTTAGAGGATCCTCTACCTCCATCTCTAAATCCTCTTGTGTTGCTACGTTCTCGGTAGATGACGACGTAGTAATGCATTCTAGCAACATACTTTCAGCTAAATCATCTTCATCACCACTTTCTTTAACTTCGAATGTGCTGTCAGGAACACCAATATTTGTGTAAATCGAGACCAATTTAGAAACACGTGATTTATCTACGTACGACGATACGAATTTCGGGCTTTGCAATGAATTTTTCCAAAAGTTAAAATTCCGAAATTATTAGGTAATTAGTAATTCTAACACAAAGAATACAATCGAAACTTAAAATATATTTAATGTTTTAAACTAGAACTCGTCGCAATATCGCAGGTTCTTATAAACTGAATCAGAATATAAAATACATAAAATACCAATAATACCGTAAGTTATAATAAAATACCGGTTTAATACATAGCCTTTTGGTATTATACGGTATTTTTACAGCACTACTCATAACATAAGCTGAAGTAAACAGTCCGTTAACCAATATTAGACAGGTGCCACATTTGTCTTAATAGAACTCAATTAAAACGTTCATTTTCTCCCGCAAAAATGTTTGAGTAAGAAAAGCCTTATTGGTTGTGCTTATTTTTTATGATATAGATTACATGGAATAATTTTTCTTTGAATGCTCTGATTTCTAAAAAAAAATTATAGTTTTTCTTCACGCTTGGCTGACAAAGGCATCTTTTTCGAGAAGCAGCTTTTTGTGTAGCGTCTTTACTTTACTACCTATTTTGTTTCTTTGTAATGCTATTCAGCCTTGTTCATCTAGTCATCTATTATATTCTACGACGCTTATTAACTAGAAGAACCTATTTGTTTTCATTATAAAATCAAGTTTTGGAAGGCACTAGACTGTGAACTATTGTCAATATTACTTATAAAAAGAAAGAACTTGCAAAGGCTTAACTATAAACGACATTAATCCAGCTTAACAAAAATGTTGCAAAAATAAAATAAAATGCAGTACATACAAAGGGGAGAGGGATGGCAAATCTCATTTATGAAATTGTTTGCTTATCTTTGTTTTCAGTAGGCAGAAAATGAGAAAAGAAATACATTAATGAAGTGAATTAAGCTCGGAACGGTGCTGGGAGGAATCCAACTAAGATGGATGACGTCATTTTCTCCTTCATTAACCCATTTATTTGGGCCAGCAGTCAAAATAGTTTAAATGACATTTATTTTCTGACGCAAGTATTTTTTGGGATACTTAATATTTATTTTAGTATTATTCAGATTATTATAATCTGATTAGTATTTACAATCGCATTTAAAAAGCTTATCTAGAAATAATCTAGTTCTCACAGGATGTTCAGTTGATGAACATAAATCTGTTTGGATTTATATTATTGTAGATAAGATGTATGGAGAATGTAGGTACAAATACTAACATTTAATAGCAAATTGTATTTTAGTCAGTACCATTTGAGTCAGATGGTACGTGCTCTGTAACAAAACAATATATTCTGTCATATTTGGATGGACTAGAAAGCAAACACTGGGCTCCAAAGGAAAATGTTGGATACAATCGAGATAAGGTTAAGACGATGGTCATGATTGATGATGTCATGATGGGGTTAATCAAGCTTTGTCTGTTATACTTGATTGGTCAGAACGATTTGGTGTTGCTGTCAATCCAGTTGAGGTGGTATCCATGTATAAGCCAAGATTTTTAACAACTGTGCTGAAGGGTATTGTTGTCTGATTATACTTGACTGATGGAAGCGCTGAAAGGTCAACTTTGCTCATGTTGCGTTAACTGCCTATGATAATGGCCTGGCATTTTGCGGGATTGACAGCAACACCAAATCGTTCTGACCAATCAAGTATAACAGACAAAGCTTGATTAACCCCATCATGACATCATCAATCATGACCATCGTCTTAACCTTATCTCGATTGTATCCAACATTTTCCTTTGGAGCCCAGTGTTTGCTTTCTAGTCCATCCAAATATGCCAGAGTATATTGCTTTGTTACAGAGCACGTACCATCTGACTCAAATGGTACTGACTAAAATACAATTTGCTATTAAATGTTAGTATTTGTACCTACATTCTCCATACATCTTATCTACAATAATATAAATCCAAACAGATTTATGTTCATCAACTGAACATCCTGTGAGAACTAGATTATTTCTAGATAAGCTTTTCAAATGCGATTGTAAATACTAATCAGTTTATAATAATCTGAATAATACTAAAATAAATATTAAGTACCCCAAAAAATACTTGCGTCAGAAAATAAATGTCATTTAAACTATTTTGACTGCTGGCCCAAATAAATGGGTTAATGAAGGAGAAAATGACGTCATCCATCTTACGGCTTGGCCACGGGGACCGGCGACGCGACCTGCGACACGACCAGCGACGCGACAATTCGCGCGACGCGAAAAACATGCCACGGGTACACGCGTTCGCCGTCGTGACCAGTGTAGACCAGGAGCGAGACGACATTAGCTGAGATCTTTTTATGAAATTTAGCTCGACATTGTACGGACTTTCATGGCAATATCACAATTGTTTCAACCCGGCAATGGAACCCGAGAACTCATGATCCGCTTACACTACCGCAAGATCACAGAGGCAGACTTGATATTGTATACCTAACCACGGTTTTATTGTGTAACCACCACGAAAACTATAGGTACCTACTGTATTTTATCTTTATACAAACGGTCGGAACGCGATTTATACCTACGAGCGTCAGGCTCGGTACCCACCTAACCTACTGCATACCAAACTCAAGGCGCTTCGGTATACATTCTGTAGGTACCTACTGAATGCGTTCTGAGCCGACGCTTGTAGGTATTGTAACTCGAGTTTTGAGTTAAAATACGGAAAAGCTTATGTGGGTAAGTGTGATCTAACTAGGTATATGCACTTCTAAAAACTTACTTAGGTATTTTGAAATCACAGATAGACACTTCAACTTCATTTATACTGTACCTATACATTTACGTACATACAACGTGTAACGGAAATAACGCACATCCTCAGACACCCCAATTAGAAAACCTTGTTATTATCATAATGCATGTAATAGATTTGTGGGTAGGTATTTAATCAAGTGATATTCTGGATATATATAAATACTCATTAGTTGTGGGAGTTAAAGTATAAAAACACACTGCTAGCTCATTAATAGACATTTATTTAAATAATTAAAGTGAGTATATCACGACACACGGTTTACACATGTTACAATTATGAATAACCATATGCTAGGACGATTATTAGTATAGATTATATTTTATGGGGTAGTTAAGAAATAATATTTCACTGGATAGTACACACAGACACAAAATTACAAACATCCTACAAGGTATATTGCAATATCTCAATCAGAATTAATAGTTGTATTTTAAAATAATCAAAATAAATAATAGTTTAATTTAAAGCGAGAAATATAATTCAAACATTAAAACAATACTAAAAATAATGAAATTGTAATATTTACTCAGCTTTGATGTAGGTAGTGGCACAAACTCGGCGGTAGGTAGAAGCACAAACTCGTAGGTAGGTAGTGGCACAAACTCGGAGCTCCGTTCGGTTCGGCGGCCGGCAAAGAAGTGATTTGTTCCGTCTAACACTTGGCCTTTTATACTAATCGGGCGGCCACGTGTTTTTTAGAAAAGTTTATATTTGAGCTGCTAGTTTATGCCATTACTGATGTTAAATCATAATTTATTTTGCTTAGTGCTTAAGACATGTAAATAAGCCTTTATTTGATCTCCTTATTACATAACCTACAATATAACCTATAAATTTAACAATAATTATATTAAACCTAACTCGATTCATAACAATTTGTGTAGGAGTTATCATTATGATAACAAGTAGTTACTTACAAGTGAGACTATCATATTTTAAATGCCTAAACATGTAAATAACCCTTTATTTGATCTCTTTATTACATAACCTAAAATATAACCTATAAATTTAACAATAATGATATGATACCTAGCTCAATTCATAATAATTAGTGTAGAAGTTCTCGCTAGGATAACAAATAGGTATTTGCAAGTGAGATTAACATAATTTAAGTGTATTTATCTAGGTACTTTTTGAATAATTGGACAAAATATTTTAAATAATCTATCACGGCCAGACTGACCTGTACTTCGCTCTCGAAGTACACTTTTATTTTAGGCACCTGCAGCAACCTGCAATTTTTAACACCTGCAGCAATCTGCAGTTCCAACACCTGCAGCAACCTGCTGTTTTGGCACTAGCAGCAGCCTGCAGTTATTAGCACTAGCAGCAACCTGCAGTTATTAGCACCTGCAGCAACCTGCAGTTATTAGCACCTGCAGCAACCTGCAGTTATTAGCACCTGCAGCAACCTGCAGTGTTTCTTTTTTAGCACCTACAGTAATCTGCAGTTTCTAACACATGCAGCAATCTGCAACTACTTTTTTTTTGACACCTGCAGCAATCTGCAGTATGATATTTAGGTTAACATCTGATCCAGCGATAAAAACATAAGACAGAGTACCTTTATAACAGTTTATTTGATCATAGTATATAAATTATAATCAATTAGCAAAACTATCAGTATAGAACATATAAATAATTACATTACTTTCAGATTCTTATTTAACAATTATAACAATCATAACATCCTTTAAATCAACTATCACAATTATAATCAATTAGCAAAACTATCAGTATAGAACATAAATACACATTACTTTCAGATTCTTATTTAACAATTATTACAATCGTCTCATCTTATCAATCTATCACGGTTTACAAAGATTCCTCAAATGAAATATTTTGTTCTAGCCATTCGCCTGGCCAGGCTCGTAATTTCTCCTTAGCTACTGTAATATTCCTAATATTATTTTGACCTCTTAACCTAAATCTGTCATTTTCTAGCACTTCTATAATTTCATACGGACCTTTAAATTTCGGGGCAAGTTTGTCATGACGTCTATGGTTTTGGCTAACATAAACAGTATCGCCAGTAAAATAAGTCTTATTATCTCGCCTAGGATTATCAAAACGGTCTTTAAATTTAATGGCGCTTTCATTAAGTCTTTGTCGTGCTAAGTCACGGTCAGTATTGACATTGATATGGGGTTGATTTGATACATCTGTCACGTCATCTAATCTAGCTTGTATGGGGGGTATATTTCCTTCGTTTCCTATCAACAGTCTAATAGGGGAAAATCCTGTGGATTTCTGGATTGTGGTGTTAAGTGTTTGCTGCACATTCCAAAGAGCGTTTGGCCATTCTGCAGTATTGTTAGTTGTTGTGGTTAGCAAATCTATAACTGTCGCTACGTACCGTTCAACTTGACCGTTACTACGAGGAGTCCCGGTAGATATCATGTGATGCTGAATTTGTAATTCTCTAAATAGTGACTGTACCCTGTTTGAAGCAAAGTTTGTTCCTCTGTCTGTAATTACCAAGGAAGGGGTTCCAAATAATGTTATTGTTTCGCGTAAAACAAACACTAATTCCTGTCCGCCTAAATTCTTAAGCGGTTTTAATATACAAAACTTGGTGAAACCATCAACAATTAACAAAATGTGCTTGTATCCATCCTCGGACTGTCGAAACGGTCCGGTACAGTCAAGATGTAATGTGTGAAAAGGAATAGCCTTTACTAAAGGGTGGAGCATACCTTGTTTAGGTCCTGAATGGCCCTTTCGTGAAGTGCAAACTAGACAATGAGAGATGTATTTTTTTGTAAAAGTGGCAATGTTAGGAAACCAGAAATGTTCTTTCAGTTTATTAAGGGTCTTATTGTAACCTACGTGGCAATTCTCGTCATGATAGAGTCGCAGCATACTTAGCCTATATCCTTTTGGGACAAATAATTTTGGAACATCGTCATTTATCGATTTATAATGTAACAGATCGTTAATAATTACGTATTGATTGGCATCAATGTCACCATTTCGAACTTGACTCATTAGGTTTTGCGTCACTTGGTCATTTTGTTGAGCGACGCCTAACCATGATGGCGGATCAGAATTCAGATTTTCAATTATATTAACCAAAGGTTGTACGGCTACTGGGTTGCGACTTAAATAATCAACATGTTGTACAAATGTTCCCTTTTTATACGAAATTTGGAATTGAAAATCTTGCATAAAGGTCCACCATCTTGCTACGCGAGGGGATAGATCCTTTTTCGTCATAGTAGATTTGATTGAGTTACAGTCTGTCACGATAGTAAAATTGATACCCAGCAAATATACTCTAAAATGCCTAAGGGCGTTATAGATGGCTAATGTTTCCAAGTCGTAGGAACAATACTTAGATTCAGTGGGGGTAGTACGTTTGCTAAAATATGCTACCACTCGATCCTGACTATTTAATTTTTGTAGTAAAATGGCTCCATAACCTATAGAACTTGCATCTGTGTGTAATTCTGTCGTTAATTTTGGATCAAAAACAGCTAGAAGGGGTTGTGATATTAGATGTTGTATAACGTATTCTTTGGCTTTCTCTTGGTCCTCACCCCATTCCCATTTTTGGTCTTTTTTGGTTAATTTGGTGATACTAGCAGTTTTTGAGGCGAACTCCGGGATGAATCTACGAAAATAACTGGCTAATCCCATAAATTGTCGTACCTCTTTGATAGATGTAGGGGTTGGAGAATTGGTCAAAGCAGTAATTTTGCTTTGACTGGGTCTTATTCCTTTTTCAGAGACAGAACGACCCAAATACTCTATTTCGTTAACAAAGAACTTACATTTCTTTAAATTTATTGTGAATCCAGCCTTACTAAGAGCATCTAAAGTGACTTCTAAATATTGTAAACCTTCCAATTCGGTCTTAAAAGGAATCAAAAGATCATCGATGTATACTAATAAAAACTTCAGGTGATGGACAGCTTTACTGATTGCTTTTTGAAAGACAGATGGACCATTACAAATACCAAATGGCATTTTTATAAATTCGTAATGATTATCTGGAGTAACGAAAGCAGTATACTTAATGGAGTCTTCTGAAACGGGAATTTGGTGACAGCCATTTTTCATATCTATTGAGATATAATATTTAGAGTTACCCAGTTTATCAAGTTGGTCTTCAATTAAAGGGAGGGGGTATCTTTCCTTTTCAATAATTTTATTAAGGGCTCGAAAATCAACACACATACGGTCAGTTCCGTCTTTCTTTTTTACCAGTAATACAGGGCTAGCATAAGGAGAATCACTTTCTCTTATTATATTTTTATTTAAAAGGTCTTTGCAGATTTCATTTACTTTTTCTTTTTCGATGGGTGCTAGTCTATAGGGTCTATAATGTATAATTTGGTCTCGTTTTAATCGCAGATGCAACATTCCTGTTTTGACAGTCCCAATGTTGTGTTCAGAGGGTAGGACCGAAGGAAATTGACTAAAAATCTTTTTTATTTTGATCTGGAGAGCAGTATCTAGGTGGTTAACTAATTTGTCTAAGAGTCCTAGCTCGTCGGTACTAGTCTCCGTACAGTTAACAATTTCTACTGATAATGGAGTAACTCTACGTATCACACTACAGCCCTTGGAATCCATCACAACAGAAATATCGGGATATTGTACAATATTACGACCTATCAAACAATCATAATGAAAGTCACTATCTCTAGCTACGTTAAATTCCGTTTCGATACAGATTTCATTAAATCTTACAGGGACTGTAATTTTGCCAAAAATATGTAAGGTACCATTGCCAATACCACAAAGTGTTGCGTAATGGGGATCTAGTTTACAATTCAGTCTCTTAGCTATGGAGTCTTTAATAATGCTGCATGAAGCACCAGTGTCGATAAGAGCGTCCAAAGTTACGTCTTTGATGTCAATCTTTGTTAATTTGAGTTTGTCAGTCTTGGAAAAGCAGTTAACATTATGTTTATCACTTGCTGTGTTTGTGTTATTGCTGTTAATTCGTTGTTTAAAGAAACATACATTTTCTGAATGTCCTATCTTTTTACAGTAAGTGCATTGTACAGGGTTACGAGTTAACGATGAAGGAGAAGCCTTAGATCGATTGACTTCGCGATCTGGGTTATGGAAACATTGATAACGAGTGTGACCAAGTTTATTACAAAGGAAACAACGCCTATCTTCAGCTCTAGGTCTTTTGTGACTCTGAGAGTCAGTCTTGTCAGTTTTGTGGTCTAGTGTTCGCTTTTTGGGAATTTTGGAGTATGCAGTAAACAATGATATTAATTCGGCAGGAGTGGAAACACGACTATTATGTGCTGCCATTTTAATCGTGGTATCATGTATGCCGCCACAGATAAGCTCTACTAACTGTTGATCGGTAAATTCTATTTTAGTTTGTTTAAATAGTCTTAATTTTTCTCTTGCGTATTCACAATAAGAGTCTGTGTTTTCGGACGTCAATAATACTGCTTTGGATAGTTTGTCAGAAAGATTACGTTTTTCAGGATATAAATCGGTCAAAGTCGTTTTGAAATTTTCCCATGTTCTACCTTCTTCGGGATCCCAAGTCTCGTACCATAGTAATGCAGAGCCTTTTAAGGCTTTACCTGCTTTAGCAACTGTTGTGACGTCGCTCCATCCCATATCCACAGCTATAGAGTTGATGGCGCGGCACCAGCTATCAGCACCATTTTCATTTTTATCTGGATCAAAAGGTGGCAGCACCACTTCGTCGCCTCGGCGTTTATCCGTCAATGAGGTTTGGATTGTCTTCAGTAGGCTTTCAATAACCGTAGGATCCGTTGTGAAACCACGTCCACAAATTCTGAAAACATAACATATATTAGTCTTTTGTTCAGATCCCACTTCTGATAATAGATTTGTGGGTAGGTATTTAATCAAGTGATATTCTGGATATATATAAATACTCATTAGTTGTGGGAGTTAAAGTATAAAAACACACTGCTAGCTCATTAATAGACATTTATTTAAATAATTAAAGTGAGTATATCACGACACACGGTTTACACATGTTACAATTATGAATAACCATATGCTAGGACGATTATTAGTATAGATTATATTTTATGGGGTAGTTAAGAAATAATATTTCACTGGATAGTACACACAGACACAAAATTACAAACATCCTACAAGGTATATTGCAATATCTCAATCAGAATTAATAGTTGTATTTTAAAATAATCAAAATAAATAATAGTTTAATTTAAAGCGAGAAATATAATTCAAACATTAAAACAATACTAAAAATAATGAAATTGTAATATTTACTCAGCTTTGATGTAGGTAGTGGCACAAACTCGGCGGTAGGTAGAAGCACAAACTCGTAGGTAGGTAGTGGCACAAACTCGGAGCTCCGTTCGGTTCGGCGGCCGGCAAAGAAGTGATTTGTTCCGTCTAACACTTGGCCTTTTATACTAATCGGGCGGCCACGTGTTTTTTAGAAAAGTTTATATTTGAGCTGCTAGTTTATGCCATTACTGATGTTAAATCATAATTTATTTTGCTTAATGCTTAAGACATGTAAATAAGCCTTTATTTGATCTCCTTATTACATAACCTACAATATAACCTATAAATTTAACAATAATTATATTAAACCTAACTCGATTCATAACAATTTGTGTAGGAGTTATCATTATGATAACAAGTAGTTACTTACAAGTGAGACTATCATATTTTAAATGCCTAAACATGTAAATAACCCTTTATTTGATCTCTTTATTACATAACCTAAAATATAACCTATAAATTTAACAATAATGATATGATACCTAGCTCAATTCATAATAATTAGTGTAGAAGTTCTCGCTAGGATAACAAATAGGTATTTGCAAGTGAGATTAACATAATTTAAGTGTATTTATCTAGGTACTTTTTGAATAATTGGACAAAATATTTTAAATAATCTATCACATGCATTGAAATATTTTTTTTATTACCCTAAACATTGTTTTTGATCGAAAGTACTAACTTCATTATAAGTAAAATGCGTGGTCACTACAAACCTGCGCACGCATACAATCACACGAAACGTTTGCTGTGGTAAACAAACGACAGCGAAATACGATACGGTCTATCATTTTTTAACATCGTTAGTGGCTATTGTGACTATCTTAATTTAATCATAATAATCATGCCTAGTTAGCATTATTGATACATTAGAAATTAAAGTAAAAGGGTATCAATGAGAGAATTAAAGAAGAACGGCGTGTTTAAAGTTGTGAATCATAATTTTTTTACAATAAAAGAATAACCAAATGACTCATAGGCTTATTGTCAATTGTTCGGCGTCCTCTTTTTAAAATGCTGACATCAGGTGTCCACCACCCGGCTTAAATATTCCTTTAGTTCACACACACACAATGTTTCTTTTCACTGTTTCAAAAGCAGCTGATATCTTATTTTAACTCACCGGCACTTGTTGTCTCGACACAATAAACTAGTGGTTTAATAGGTATGTCCCCGTAAAGCAAAAGTCCAGGGGCGTCAAGTCAGGCGACCTAGGAGGCTACTGGACAGGACCGCCGCGATCGATCCAACGCTCCTTGTATTCGACTACACGATGATCTCGAACGTTCTACGTAAAACGCGCGGGGGCACCATCATGTTGATAATACACATTTTGTAAATAAATAAGTAAACTTGTTAAACATTTTTTTTCACTACACTCACAGAGAATCCAGCTAGATGACTATTTTTTTTTATCTAAGCGCAACAATGGCCGCCCGGCCGGCGCTGTACCTACGACGCGACGGTGACAAGTGAGACACATTACGTCTCGCTCTTTCCCGCTGTCAATACGTAAGCGAAAGAAAGATGATAGATATTTTGGTGGTCAATTGTGTGTTATTGTCTTGAACCGGCTGTTATGTTGTATTAATGTGTGCGTTTTCCTGTACGTGGAACCACTAAACAAATGCATTTAAAAGGAAGTCGTTCTACGTGGACTTAAGGTTTATTTTCGTATATTTCGCCTTTTCAAAGCAATGAGTAACTATAATTTACGTAATTTTAATTATTTTAGGATTAAAAAAAATGATATTAAAAATGTCAGAAGTGGATTCAGTAGCTGATTCTGAACAAAGTACTTTCAAGATGTGCATTAAACTTGTTACATGTTGTATAGATAACATCCAGACGTTCCAAATAGCTAGCCTAACTAAAAATTCTAAGAATGATATCATGCTCGCGGAGAAATAAACTAAAAATTTTATACTGACCGCTCGACGCCGTGGCGTGCGCCGTACTAATTCATACATTTGTTTTGGTCGACACGCCGCTGTACCGCTCGGTGCTATTCGCCGGTCGCGTCGCCGGTCGCCGCTGCGCGTGGCATGCTTAGAACATTTCTATACATTTGATTCAGTCGCAAGTCGCGTCGCCGGTCGCGTCGCGCGAATTTTCGCTGGAGCGAATTGTCCGTGGCCAGGCCGTTAGTTGGATTCCTCCCAGCACCGTTCCGAGCTTAATTCACTTCATTAATGTATTTCTTTTCTCGTTTTCTGCATACTGAAAACAAAGATAAGCAAACAAATTCATAAATGAGATTTGCTGACATCCCTCTCCCCTTTGTATGTACTACATTTTATTTTATTTTTGCAACATTTTTGTTAAGCTGGATTAATGTCGTTTATAGTTAAGCCTTTGCAAGTTCTTTCTTCTTATAAGTAATCATGACAATAGTTCACAGTCTAGTGCCTTCCAAAACTTGATTTTATAATGAAAACAAATAGGTTCTTCTAGTTAATAAGCGTCGTAGAATATATAGATGACTAGATGAATAAGGCTGAATAGCATTATAAAGAAACAAAATAGGTAGTAAAGTAAAGACGCTACACAATAAGCTACTTCTCGAAAAAGATGCCTTTGTCAGCCAAGCGTGAAGAAAAACTATAATATTTTTTTAGAAATCAGAGCATTCAAAGAAAAATTATTCCATGTAGTCTATATCATAAGAAATAAGCACAGCCAATAAGGCTTTTCTTACTCAAATATTTTTTGCGGGAGATAATATGAACGTTTTAATTGAGTTCTATTAAGACAAATGTGGCACCTATCTAATATTGGTTAACGGACTGTTTACTTCAGCTTATGTTATGAGGTGAAATCCACAGTATCTTCCCTAGTCTATTCCACCACTAATCAAACTAGCGCCACATTATTAAATACATTTGGGATTATAAAGTACATTTTCAAAAATAATGATGTTTGAAAATATAATCCAAAGAAGTAGTATATAGTACAGTGTCAAAAGCCCTTTTGAAATAATTAATTTCGTAAAATATTGATATAATTAAAAGCTTTTTTGTTGAAAACTTAAAAAAATCGTCACATTAGTTCCACCCCTTTCCTGGAATATATCAACCATTAGCCGTTTATACGTGTAGCTGTATGTATTTAGATCCGTACAAATTACGTTCCTAGTGAGGTAAGCCGTATGATCTGGCTACGAATATACCGCTCCGTCAATTACCACCGTGTCGTGGCTAAAGCTCATAGAAATAAAATAAGGAACAGTTTCACGTGCCAGCATTGCGACATTTGTTAGAGTAACGCTAAATGCGATGAAGACAGAATACTCCGAAGATTGTACTAGTTTTTTTACGATAAAACTGTTTTTACTAGTTGTGTGGTTTTGCTAGTCTTCATAAATGGGAACTGTCTAAACAAAGAGTTTAAATTTTGAAGCTTTTTCAGAAAACATATTTTGAAACTAAAGCGAACATGCGAAAAGTGGACATGTCTTGAGTTTAACGTCTGTACAAGGTATTTCATAGTTACTTAATGCAGGAGCTAAATATCAGAGAAATAAGCCTTTACTGCGTAATAGCTTGTTGTATGAGTGTCACCTTGCCAATTTATTGAAATGAAAAATTACATACATATTCAGTTCCTAAGCAATATTTTATTATTAAATGTGTACGTCTTATGCGAACATAGCATGTCCTCTATCATGAGCTATAATAATTCTAAAGTAAGGATTCAAGGAATCATTAAGCAATAAGCAGCGATAGCCTAGTGAAGAGACCGCCAGGCTGCTGCACAGAGAGTCTCGAATGCGAATCCACGCCACGCACTAATAGGTAAGTTTTCGAAGCTATGTGCGTATCAAATGTTTAATTATCGCGTGCTAACTGGTGAAAGAAAACATCGTGAGGAAACCTGTATGTCTGAGAGTTCTGCATAATGTTCCCGAAAGACATGTAAAGTCCGCCAACCCACACTTGGCCAGCGTAGTAGACTATTTCCTTACTCTTCTCATAGTGAGACGAGGCCTGTGTCCAGCTGTGGGACAGTTTATATCCTATATACTGATGATTATGCTAAATATTCATATAATATATGATTATAATAACTTCTCGGAAATGTTCTATATTAGATTTCATGATTAGTCGTCTTCGATATTATTATTTTAAATTTATTGTAAATGCAAACTTTGTAGTATCTTAACAATAGCTTAGACAACTTTCAGTTCAGTTGGTTGATTTAAACCTTAGTATCGAGGCTATACATAGAATTACCTATAAATAGATAAAAAAGAATGCTATCGCTTTCGTCGTCAAGTTAACTATAAACTTATCCATTCGCTTTAGGTTAATAACTAGAGGACCCGTGCTGCTCCACAGCATATTTTAATATTATAAAAAAGCTCTTACATATAGGTATGATAAGTAGGTACATTGTAGCCTTATCTAAAGTAAAAAGATGATATTCTTACCAAATTATCATATATCACAAAACTTCTTTTCTCACAACATTAGCTTTGCGTTGCACCTTAGGTATCGTGAAATTTCCACCTTGGCATTACTGAATGGTTTGCCGCGCAATAGGGAGATAAATATATAATATGTATAACTGAACATTGACGAAAGAAAGTTCTTCAATATGACTGTGCTGCCCTACCATTCTTTCCATTAGGACACTGTAATGTCCTTCGTCCAGGTGCCCAGAAAATAGCAAGTTATGAACAATTTCGCCAGTGCCATAGTCAGTAATCGTATTACTGTTTTCCAGGTGAACTCTGAATTGAGACTCGGGATATAGCTCACTTACACTCTGAAGTTCAGTATTCCCTGCGTACTGTCCATTGGCACCCATCATACGTTTGTAATCTGTTGCATTTGTAATGGTCTGGCCATATGCTTCTTCCCCAACAGTGAAGTTACTATATACATCCCACTTATTGACAATGTCATCAACAGTGGCCAAACGAATTTCATAATGTTTATTCTCACTTCCATATAAACAATAAGAAATTGCGCGGAATAAGCAATTACCGTCACCAAGAATAGAAATCACTTGAAAATTGTTGATGGTAGAATTAAACAAATGTGAACCCGTTTCCACCCGTATTTTTTTAGCAGTAGGAGGACCATCCGGTGCCGAATCTCCAACAGGGCCGTCATTGACCAAGATTCTTTGTTCAAACTTTCTCTGAGCATTTTTCAATGTCCTTCCAAGAACCACCATTATAATTGAAAACACAACTCTCACAAAAAATACGTTATTAAATCAGAAACATAAGTAACTATCTTCTTTCTTTCTTCTTTATCTGTCAATATTTTATTATCAAAATTAAAAATATAAATAAATAACTTTTTTTATAAGTAAGAAAATAGGTTTTATTTCTGTTATCCAGCTAAATATTTCTGTGAGAAGCACGATTTATTTTGTTTTGTGTATGGGTGTGATTAATCCATCATAATTTAGAAATGTAATAATGACGTTTATAGTTTTGGTCAAAATTGTACTTTTGGTAGGGATGGTAGCTTTGGTAGCAATCGTAAGTAACATTGCTACCAACACTACAATATATGCCAAAATACCATTTCTACCAAAACTACTATTCCTACCGAAAATACTATTCCTATCAAAACTACTATTTGTACCAAAACTACTATTCGTACTAACACTATCATATCTACAATTTTTTTTAAGCCACCATTTCTACAAAAACCGCTGGTGCTGTCAAAAGTACCTAACTTTTCTCTCAAAACTACTATTCTTACCACAGCTACATTTTCTACCATTACTACCACTTGTAATAATATAATTATATGACAATAGTACTATGAACCGCTGTAATATGTTTGACATAAAAAAATTAAGATGCCCGAAGAAAGTCCGTAATTTAAAAACACAAAAAAATTCCTAACATAAAACGTAAGGAAAATTTCTCAACATCAGAGACGGTTCACCCAACATTAAGGGTTAACTGGTAACATTCGGGGAATATTACCTGCCATCAGCCAACTTCGACCAACATCGGCTATAATTTTACACACCACCACACTCACACCCGTATGAAAGTAAGGCAAGGTCACCTGGAGGCATAAAGCTTTTTCCTGGCTGTTACCGCAAGGAACTTATTAGATGCCATAAAAATATTTTTGAGTTAAGAACCGTCCATGTAGAGAGAAAGCAATGGAATCTTAAGAAATTTATAGGAAAATATTGAAAAATAAGTACAATGTCCACACCTATCTTCCTTCAAACTTACCCAATTTAAATGAGTATACCATCAAATGAAAGAGCTCTTTTCAGCGCGTGTTTTAGGCATATAACGAAACGCCTACCTCAATGAGAACCAGATATATAGAAACAGAAAGTCATTGACTACGGCTACGAAAACGTTATAGAGTATGGGAGAAAACTGTTTTTGCATATAACTTGATGAATGTGCAAGTTAGGTAATTTCTAATGCCTGATGACAAATCTATGCAGCGAGAGCTTTCATTTAAAGAAAAATCATGCGAATCGGTTGGGTAGAACGGGCTGGCCGACTCGTATTATAAAACACAAATTCTTTTAATATATAGATAATTTTGCTGGTGCTCTCTGAAATTTGTATACGTGGAACATATATATTGGCAAGGTGACACTCATACAACAAGCTATTACGCAGTAAAGGCATATTTCTCTGATATTTAGCTCCTGCAGTAAGTAACTATGAAATACCTTGTACAGACGTTAAACTCAAGACATGTCCTCTTTTCGCATGTTCGCTTTAGTTTTAAAATATGTTTTTTGAAAAAGCTTCAAAATTTAAACTCTTTGTTTAGACAGTTCCCATTTATGAAGAATAGCAAAACCACACAACTAATAAAAACCGTTTTATCGTAAAAAACTAGTACAATCTTCGGAGTATTCTGTCTTCATCGCATTTAGCGTTACTCTAACAAATGTCGCAATGCTGGCACGTGAAACTGTTCCTTATTTTATTTCTATGAGCTTTAGCCACGACACGGTGGTAATTGACGGAGCGGTATATTCGTAGCCAGATCATACGGCTTACCTCACTAGGAACGTAATTTGTACGGATCTAAATACATACAGCTACACGTATAAACGTCTAATGGTTGATATATTCCAGGAAAGGGGTGGAACTAATGTGACGATTTTTTAAGTTTTCAACAAAAAAGCTTTTAATTATATCAATATTTTACGGAATTAATTATTTCAAAGGGGCTTTTGATACTGTACTATATACTACTTCTTTGGATTATATTTTCAAACATCATTATTTTTGAAAATGTACTTTATAATCCCAAATGTATTTAATAATGTGGCGCTAGTTTGATTAGTAGTCGAATAGACTAGGGAAAATACTGTGGATTTCACCTCATAACATAATATAAATAAAATAAAACGATCACAACACACGAAGGGCGTGGCCTCTAGCAATAAACTGAATGACCCACACCAGATCTTTGCTACTGAGAGCGTTTGCATATGCTTGAGACAACCCTAATAAAAGCTACAGAGCCTAACTGCTGGCTATCGGAAGGTCGTGTGTTTATTAAATCCTTACTTCTGTTATGGATGTGGACCTGCTTGGTATGTCTAATATAGTAAACCAAAGGAATGCCCGCAGCTAGCCCCGTATATTTAATTTCAATTTAACAATTTCTGCCCAATCCCGTGAGCATTTCGGCAAATCATTTCTTAGCGCACCATTCCCAAAAAACACTTCAGTTTCTTACGCTCATCAGTTTTGGCTGTGCGTTGTCTGTCAGTCAGTAACGCAAGAATTTTAAACATCGTCATCCTCATTCTCCTAACGTTGTCCCATTTTCAACCTTGGCTCCGCTTACTAGTCCAACCGGATTTGGCTGAATACTAGCTTTTCCTCAGATCGACTGCCTGTCTGACCTCCGCAACCCAAAGGGATAGCGATATTCCATGGTTTAGACTAGTATCAGTTTATTTAGAAGGTGCCTACTGACGCCTTATACCAACTGTCAACGATCTTCATGACAACCGAGATCCACGGCTTAACGTGCTCTCTGAGGCAAGGGCCAAGCGATAATTGACAATTCAATACGCACATAACTCCGAAAAGTCGTTGGTGCGCACCGTGGCTTCGAACACTATACCCTCTGCATGGCAGTCTGTTGGTATCTCCACTTGGCTATCGCTTCCTTAGTGCAAAGAATTTTATTCATGTAACAGATAATTAACAATATAAATTTGAAAAATCCGATCCTCTTTGCGTAGCAGTCCGTTCGTCACTCCACTAGACTATTGCTGCTTAGTAAATATCTATTCTACAAGTTACACTTTGGTAAACACACATACCTTTCGTCCAGATATAACTGGTCGAAGTTGGATAGTCTCATAGTCTCACGCCTGTATCCCCGAAGGGGTGGGCAGAGGTGTAAATATTTCACCCATATTTCGCCATGAATTTTTAGGTCCACGTAGTTGGATAGAATACGTAATTATGTATTTATTTTATAATTTCGAAGTATGTTTTATGTTGCAACAAACAATTCTTTCACAATATGGGAGCAACTATTCAAATATTAAAATATTAATTTTCTTGAGTCTTCATTTAAATTGTATTAAGTGAATCATTAATTATATTACTAACCGTGTTCAAGGTTTCATCTGAACGAGATTTTTGTAAATGCAAGTTATGCGTTTACATCTTTATTACTATACCTATATAATAACACGTGTTAATCAAATGCATTAAAATAAATACAAATAATATAAATAAATGTTCATACTCGTATTTAACGTATGGAACAAATACCTACTGAATTTGTATTCGTAAGTTAAAATTAACTATTTAATTGCAGCAAAAACGTTTTATTTTGTTTCGTGCGCGCAAAAATTAAATTATTGCCTAATTACTTAAACATGTTCATCAATGTGATTGCTTATTTTTCGCTGAATGTATTAATAATAAATTGCTGTATGAACGAGGATGGTTTAATGAGAGTAGTTTTTTAGAAACGTATTGTTGATTCGGTATGGAAAAGTCACGCAGGCATTCACAAGCACTAGAAGCAATACATACGTAGGTATAACTGAAAAAGAAGACATAACGGTTCGCCGATCATAGCACACGAAAAGCAGCGCGCGGCGACTAATGAGGTTTTTCCATCCCACCAAACCTTGTTAATCGAACCATATTTTCAAATGCTCATTCTTTAGTATATAACGTGGTAAGTAACTGCATATCTGAAATGGTCGATTTGTCCCAGATGCAGTAGTACAACAAAAAGTCATAGATGCCAAGGAAAAGCTAATATTCTGTCAAATCTGGTTAGACTAATAAACGGACTGCAACCTCAAAATTTTTGAAGCAACTGGGATAACGCTGGGATGACGATGATGATGATAGTAGTAGGTATGAGAGTTTAGGTGTGCAATTTAATATTCGGCTCTTTTCCTATAAAGGTAAATACAAGCGACCGCCCACTTGATAGTAAGTGGTTAGGTTAGTGTTTGTGATGCCAACCAGGTACCGACTCAAGCAAAATAAGCTCAAGCCATTCTTGCCATGTTCACGCTTCTTTTTAATATTTTCTTTCCCATTCGGTATCTTATAGAAAAGGAAGAGACTGTATAAGGCCTCCAAAAGCCTTATAAAGGGCTTAGGAAGAAGCCTATAAAAAGTAAGTATCCCCAAAACGTCAAGTAACGTGACAATCCTTGCAAGTAATCCAGAACGCATCAAAGATACCTCACCACACACAAACCAAGAATATTGTTATTACTTATCAATGAATATTCAACGCATAAGCTCAGCATAGTTCGTTAACGTCCAAACATCTCGGTGTGGAACTTATCCGGTACATACTGACGCTTGCCTGCCGCGTTATCTCACTGGGCATGCAGATGCCAAACTAGTGTTGCCACTTTGCTATGATGCCAACATTGACACGGGAAAGAGGCGGTGCTACATGGATAGTTGCCGCAGCTTATGAATATAAGGAAAACCCAATAGGGAGTTTCATATGATTTGCTCTAAAAGGAAAATTCTATGACGTTCTAGTCAAATGCATTTTATAGACTGGAATATCCCGTTTTTAGTAGAACCATGAACAGCTCTAGGTCGTATAAAATACTTATTTCTTTATAAAATCTATTATAATGTTTGCATATGATTCTAAGTAGCGCAGTTTTCCTACCTAAATGATAGTCTCTTGGTTTTTTTTCATTATTAAGTTATTTGAGCCGATTGTGAAATAGAATAGAAGCTTTAATTTTACCAAAGCTTCAATTTTATCGGTGAATATATTAAAAATTAAAAAGTAAGTCAATTTATACTAGACTTAATGTGAATTTAACAAGCATGAAACGCAAGCAAGCTAGGATTATCTATTGGCGATGCAAAGATTATACGCGCGCCTCTAGCGGCGAAATTCGGAAGTTATCGAGGTACGACACTTTCGACAGCTTACAATACATCTTTGCTTCGAGGTTATAGTGGTAATTGTATTGGGAGCTGTCAAAAGTGTCAAAAATTGTAGTGATCTGTGAAAGAGTCGTACATGGACGACTTCTCAATTTTGCCGCTAGAGTCGCTAGTTAGAATCTTAGCATCGCCTATAGAGGAATGCACATTTTTTACTTCCCACGGCTTTGCACACAAATTTCATAGTCTGCTATTTTAAGAACCAAAAACCAATAAATAAATAAACCTTTTTGGTATTCCAGAATCACGAAATAGTTGCGATCCTAGATTTCTAAGAAGGATTATAGATATCATCAAATCTCTTTTAGCGTTGCTAGCAGCATTTATTTGTATACGAAAGCAATTTTTGTTTCCATTGATAGATATGAATGACTTTTTTTTGTTCTCTTAGAAGATTGTGAAATTTTTAAAGCATTTTTAGAGCACACGTCACAAGTCGTAATGTACAATTTGTTAGCTTTTATTAACTAACAAGGCAATGGTTACAAATGTGTGTGTCAAATTAAACAAACTGAATTAGAACAGCTCCCTGTGATCCTAAGCATATCCCTATTAGGCCAATTGTTTGAAATAGAATTAGTTTTTATTATAATTCAAATCGATTAGATCGATTGAGTAACATTTTGTTTAGTCTATTGAAAATTTCTGACAATGGTCACACTGAACTGTCAATCTTTTTCGTTCATTGTCGTTTCCCGCGGTCAGCGAAAAAACCTAGCTCTGGATAGATTTCGTTTTGTGAGCGTTTTGATCTTGTATTTAGAACCCGTTTGATTGCCACTTCCTTGATCAATAACTGGCACCGATTAATTGTGATAAAAATAGTATTTTATTGAACTTTGTAAAACACGTGTGTGAATTCCTGGTTGGTGCCTGGAGTATGACTACGCTGAACTGGATACTGGTATCTATTCGATTCTCTTGTTATTTTGGCCAAAATTATAAGTTAATCTATAGGTCCACTTAAAGAACATCACCAGGATATATAAGGTAAAATTTTCATGTACCTACTCAATACTTTACTCACTGTGCAACGCAGTGCATTGTGTCTGGATATATTGTCTATCGTGGTCAGGTAAATGTATTACACCTTCCACTGCGCACTTCTGATACACCTTCCTGCCTGGCTACGGTAATTCTAGACATAATTTTTGGTGCAGAGCTGTAGTTGAAATTTAGCCGCTGTTGGATTACTGAGTATAAACTCAGATTGGTATGAGCTTGTATCTTATCACCTTGTAGACAGTATTGTAGTGTTTGTCAGGTCAGTTATTGTCTAAAATACATTATATTTAATTGTATAAGTTGACCTAGATAATTTGAAACACATTGTCACATAACCTCAATCAGTAATTGTTGATTTGTATTGTTGAAAAATCTAACTTAAATTTGTTGTTGCATTAATAAGTCAGTTTGTTTGGATACATAACAGCTGTATGTATCAATAAATTTAGTAAATTTAGTTTATTGCATATATTCATAAACATTATAACATCCAACTTGACCTTGCCACTTGGGCGGGTCACATTAATAAACTTTGTTTTGTTATAATATAGATAATATTGCTAGGTAACACATATTCTGTGCTTACTTCCTATTGTATATCTCAAATAACACAACCGTTCTGTCTGTTGCAAGTAATTAGTTAATTTATTTGAATATATAACTTTAATTAACTTATTCGAAGGTTCAACTTTGATAACTTTGACTTTGTTTTGTGTCAATATATATTGAAATTATTAATTTTGTTGGACAGTAGATACCTGTCACGTGCCTGCACTTGCAGTAAACAGGCTAATACTTTGTTGGTTTCAAAGAATTAAGAAAAATTAAGTTTTGATTGTTAATTTTATTTAACGCTTGTCCGGGCTCTTTTGAATTTTGATTATGTCAGCTATCAAGGACTTGCGTGCGGCTGCTGGTGCTATTGCATCAGATTTGCGCTGGTTTGCCTCAGCCAGTGCTTTAGTGAACCGGCCTGATCGCCAGCAGGCCTTACTTCAAAGGTACGAGCGGATTGACGATCGCCTGGCAAGTGTGGAACAGCAATTCCGCACTTTCAGCACTTGCTGTCTTGAAGTGTCAATCAATGATTTCACCGCTGACCAGCGAAATAAGGTCAGCGAAGACTATGCCCAGGTCTTAGACCTGTATGATGCTGTCTCCAATACTGCGAGACAACTAGTTGCCGATAGGGAAGGGCAACCCGGCCTGAAGCAGGAGCTTCCTAGGTCAGCACCGGGGCTGGTGAGTAGGCTCCCTACTTTGGACCTCCCCCATTTTGATGGCTGCCTAGGAAGCTACCTGGGCTTCGTTAATTTGTTCGACAGCCTAGTCAATGATAGGGCTGACCTTCGGCCTGCACAAAAGTTGGCCTATCTAATGTCGGTTCTGGATGGGGAGGCTAAGGGCCTCATCCAGCATCTGCCCGTGTCTGACGAGGCGTACCAGACGGCTCGGGACCTAATTACCCGTAGGTACCATAATAAACGTGGCCTCGCCGATACGCACATCGAGCAGATTTTGGGTTTGCCGACGCTCACCCGGGTCTCTGGGTTGCGCACCCAACTGTTGAACCCGCTCTTGGTGGCCATCAACGCACTTAAGTGCCTTGACCTGCCCGTAGACCAATGGTCCTATTTATTGGTGCACATTGTGTTAAAGAAGCTGCCTGCCGACCTTAAGTCGCGTTTTGAACAGCGCTTTGGTGGGGATAGCGCGACCCATCTGCCCCCCTTTGCTGACCTGGAGAAGTTCCTGGAGGATGAGTGCCGGGTCTTGGACAACTCCGGTGGTGACACGCCGGCTAAGTCGCAGCCGCCCAAGGTCAAGGAGCAGGCTCGCGTTCACACCCGAGCCAATGTTGACCGGCGCCCTCCTCGCTTTGCGGTCACGCAGAGCCCAGCGGAGTGCTCCTACTGCAAGGTCACGGGGCACAGAACGGCCAGTTGTAGGGCATTCTTAGACCTACATGTCGCCTCTCGTAGGCGCATCGCGAATGCCCGCCGCCTTTGCTTCTCTTGCTTGGGGTCCCACTACCAGCGAGACTGCCCAAACTCTCGCCCCTGTCCTCACTGTGGAGGACAGCATTTGGACATTCTCTGCATGAATGCCAGAGAGGTAGGCCGCTTGTCCAACCAGATGACGCCGCGCACGGGCGGGTGTTTTGAAGGTGGCAGCCGAGGCTCACCGGCGCGTAGCCGAGAGTCGCCTCGCTTAATTGATCGCCGCTCACCCCGCTTGGAGAACCGTAGCGTGCGCACGCCTCCTCTCTCTCGCGCACCTGAATGTGCGACCGCCCAGCGTCACCAGCACCATGACTGCTGCCCCAGGTATTCCCCTCCTTTGGCGGAGCGTCCCCGCCTTGACTCGCGCCCACCTCGTTTTGGGCGGGTGCGTCATTATGACCCCCCACAGATGGCGCGCGGATCGAGTCATCGCGCTTTTGAGGACTTCAAGCCGCACCCTCGTTTTGACTTGCCTGGTCCTGGCCAACGGTCGCCGCCCAGGCAACAATAGGTCATTGACCCCTGCCCTATAACGCCAACCTCCCCCATTGAGACCGTTATCCTACCAACGGTTGCTGTTAGGGTCTGGGGACCCACGGGGACCTCTGTTGTTGTCCGTGCTATATTGGACACAGGTTCACAAGGTTGCATTGTTTCCACTTATTTGGTAGGGCAGGTTAAATTAAATATGGGCTCTTTTCCAAATTGTTGAAGGGCAAGTTAAGGTTTTGTTTGGCCCTGTTGAATCTTCACACCCGAGGATTAAAACCTCGGCTATTGTGTTAAAGAATATTTTGGGTATGCACCCACAGAAACAGCTACCTGCTGCTGTGGTGAATTTGACATCGGGATTGGAACTGGCGGACCCCAAATTTGACACACCGGGACAAATCGACTTGTTGATTGGCTCTGATGTCCTCGGTGGAATTTTGATTGGTGGGAAACGGTTCTTGGTGCCAAATGGTTTGACTGCCATCCCGACCATATTTGGATTTGCTTTGATGGGACCTGTACCTAGGGACCCCCCTCCACCCAAACTTGATAATTTGTTGGCTGTAGGCTCTGCTCTCTCTGATGCTGTTCAGAGGTTTTGGGAAGTAGAGGAGCCCCCTCAAGCTGCCCGTTTGAATCCAGAACATGAGGAGTGCGAACTGTTCTTCTGGTCAATATCAATAAAATTTTCTGTCTGTTCGGCCTCCGCTTGGTGAGTCACGACCTTTAGCCGAAAAGAGATTGTTGGCTATGGAGCGCCGCATGGGTCGTGATCCGGAGCTCAGACAGAAGTACATTGAGTTCATGAGAGAATATGAACAGTTGGGACACATGTCTGTGTCAAATTTGGATTGGCGTTCGGTGGAGCACTACTTTCTCCCGCATCATGCGGTATTGAAGCCATCGACTGGCAAGCTGCGCACAGTATTTGATGGTTCTGCGCAGACTTCAACAGGCGTATCCTTGAACCAGTGCTTGCATTCTGGTCCCAAGTTGGTCAAGGACCTTTGTGACGTCATCACCAGCTTCCGACGACATCAGGTTGTCTTTGTGGCCGACATAAAAATGATGTTCACGCAGACGATTATCCACCCTGATGACCGTCGCTTCCAGCTGATCCTTTAGAGAGAGTCTCCTCGTGATCCCATGGTCGTCTATGAGCTCAATACTAATACGTACGGGTTAAGGTCAAGCCCCTACTTGGCAATACGTTCTCTTACGTTACGGCTTACGTTTCCCACGAGCCTCCGCCATCTTGAAAGATGATATTTACGTCGATGACATTTGTTCAGGTGCCTCCACAGCGGACGAGGCCATCCTCCTGCGGGACGAATTGATAGGTATTTTGGCCTCTGCTGGTAATGAGTTGCGCAAATGGATTTCCAACTCACCAGCGCTTTTGGAAGGCTTGCCAGAGGATCATCAGCAGGATCCACATGTTTGAGATTGTTGACAACCCCGCCATGATGGCTGTTCTCGGCGTCCAGTACAGACCAGTCCAAGACATCTTTACGTACAACGTAGACTTGAAATTGCCTTGTTCTTGGACTAAACGTCTCGTGTTGTCTACTGTCGCCAGAACCTTTG
Organism: Euclidia mi; assembly: GCA_944739405.2. Classification (NCBI taxonomy): domain Eukaryota; kingdom Metazoa; phylum Arthropoda; class Insecta; order Lepidoptera; family Erebidae; genus Euclidia; species Euclidia mi. The sequence continues at coordinate 63,203,457 of OX123189.2, forward strand.
ATCCGAACGGTTGGATTTGTCCTATCATATTTTGGGCAAAATGCTTCTTGCAGAAGCTTTGGACAGCGGGATTGATTTGGGACGAACCTCTACGCGGTACTCTTGTTGAGGAATGGACCTCTTTTGTATCCTCACTTCCTGCCGTCAACGAGATCGCCTTGCCTCGTCCCATCCTTCCTCCCGGGACGTACAAGGCCACCCTTCACGGGTTTTGTGATGCCTCGGAACGTGGTCACGCGGCCGTGGTGTACTTGCGCACAGTCAGTGCCTCAGGTCAGGTGAGAGTTTCCCTGATCATGGCGAAGGGCAAGGTTGCACCCCTTCGGACATCTCTGACCATCCCAAAATTGGAGCTCTCGGGAGCAGCCCTACTTGTACGCTTGTTGAACCACGTGTCCAGTACTTTGGGTAAAAGCATTTGCATTAATGGGACCTACGCCTGGACAGACAGCCAAATTGTTCTTTGTTGGTTGAAGGCTTCGGTCCACACCTTGGAGGTATTTGTTGCTAATCGCGTTTCCCAAATCCAGAAATCCGAAGTCAAGCTTGTTTGGAGACACGTGCCAGGTCAGCTCAACCCCGCTGATTGTGCCTCGCGCGGATGCTTGACGCCTAGTTTGATAGGTCATTCGCTGTGGTGGGGTCCGGAATGGTTGAGTCGACCAGAAATTGATTGGCCTCGAACGCCAGTTTTGAATACTTCTAATTTGCCGGGTCTACGAACACTCGCTCTTGAGAAGGCAGAATGCGCCTTCGACCCCGATTTTTTGTTGAATCGTTACAGCTCCCTCGACAAGTTGTTAGGTGTCACTGCTTGGATAAAGCATTTTGTATTTAATTTTAGGCACCCACAACAGAAACGACTGACACCGTTTCTCTCACCACAGGAACGACAGTAGTCCCTCACCTTTTGGGTTCATTCTGTGCAATTGGCGTATTTTGAAAAGGAGATTGCTATCCTTAAATCAGGGAGATCGAAATTGTCGGGAGCTGTCTCTAAATTGAACCTCTTTTTGGACGATACGGGTCTCTTGCGCGTTGGAGGGCGTCTCAAGAACGCCAACCTCCCTTACGGGGCTCGTCACCCCCTTTTGTTACCTAAGGACGGTCATTTGGTACGCTTATTGGTAACTGACCGTCACCTTAAGAACTCGCATGCTGGTTGTAATGCTTTGTTGGCTATTTTGCAACGCGAATTTTGGATTTTGTCTGCCCGAAGAATTATTCGGAGTGTAGTCTTTCGCTGCATCCCTTGCTATAAGCTCAAGGCTTCTACCATGCAGCCCTTGATGGGAGACTTACCGGCAGATCGCGTAACTGAGAGCAGGACGTTTGACGGTGTTGGCACGGACTTCGCAGGTCCCTTTTTGGTGAAAACGTCGACGCTTCGAAACAGCAAGACTGTTAAGGCCTACTTGTGTGTTTTTGTTTGTCTCTCCACAAAGGCCGTACACTTAGAACTGGTCTCCTCGCTTACGACCGAGGCGTTTGTAGCCACATTTAACAGATTTGTATCCCGCAGAGGGCTGCCTTCCTTGATCCGTTCTGACTGCGGCACTAACTTCAAGGGCACCTATAATTATTTGAATGATGTTGTTAATTTCCTTGAAACCAACAAGGCTGATATAGGTGATAGGCTTGCCCGACGTGGGATAAATTGGTTGTTTTCCCCACCAAATTGTCCACACTGGGGTGGTATATTTGAGGCCGCCGTAAAATCGGCCAAAACACACTTGCGCAGGACAATCGGTGAGTCTGTCCTTACATTTGGGGAACTCGCAACTGTGTTTTGTAAGATTGAGGCCGTTTTGAACTCTCGGCCATTGTGCCCGATCTCCTCAGATCCGAATGATTTGGAGGCCCTTACGCCGGGCCATTTTTTGATTGGTCGCCCACTTGTCACCTTGCCTGAGTACCCCTATATTGATACGAGACCTGGTCGTCTCTCGCGTTTTGAATTGGTACGCCAGATTACTCAGAGCTTTTGGAAACGCTGGAATTTGGAATATTTGCACATACTCCAGCAACGCGTTAAGTGGATCGACAAGACCGATCCACCCAAGATTGGAGACCTCGTTTTGATCAAGGAGGCTAACCCTCCACCACTCAGATAGCGCAGGGGGCGCATCCTTTATTTGGTAACTGGGGCTGATGGAGTTCCCCGATTTGCTGAGGTCTTGGTGGACGGTTCGGTTCTAAGGAGAGCGGTTGCAACATTGTCACGTCTACCAACCGATTAGCGGACCGGTAGGCCGGTCCGGGGTGGGTGGATGTTTGAAATAGAATTAGTTTTTATTATAAGTCAAATCGATTAGATCGATTGAGTAACATTTTGTTTAGTCTATTGAAAATTTCTGACAATGGTCACACTGAACTGTCAATCTTTTTCGTTCATTGTCGTTTCCCGGGGTCAGCGAAAAAACCTAGCTCTGGATAGATTTCGTTTTATGAGCGTTTTGATCTTGTATTTAGAACCCGTTTGATTGCCACTTCCTTGATCAATAACTGGCACCGGTTAGTTGTGATAAAAATAGTATTTTATTGAACTTTGTAAAACACGTGTGTGAATTCCTGGTTGGTGCCTGGAGTAGCCGCAGCCGTCAAGTAAAGATCAGCATATTACGAGTCAAACCCGTACTTATTAATGCATGTAATATTATAAATTCACACGTCATCAAAAATTTGGGATATTCCGTGTTGCAGGTAACAGACTTTGGGTCACAACACAGCCTTGAATTAGAACGTTCTACGTAAAATGAGGGCACCTGACAACACTACGCGAAACGACCTTTATTCTGCATGTCTCGACGTTTGGGATGTTGACTTGTATCAATGTCGCAACATCATGTTCGGTATTATCTCGATCACGAGTTTCTACGAGATCTAGTTTCATTGGAACTGACAGCTCGTTGGATGCGATAAGAGATAAGTATGTCTATTAGATCTATTTCCACGTCGACTTTTTTTCAATTAACCTAAAAACCTCTCGCAGACTGAAACTGCTAAAATATTTAAAAAATAAATGTAGTGAGCGAGCTGTAATACAAATAAAAATATTTTTTGTTACGTTGTATATTTTCTAGATAGATATCCTTATGATTTAAGTTAAGTTATCCTACGTCGGATAAATTAACTATGAATTAAAAAAAATACCTTTCTATTTTTGTTATTTATATCTATTATCACTCGAAAGCAAAATAACAATGTTGTTTAATTTTTTACTTACTTGGATTGTGAAGTAATTAATTATGAATGTAAACGCATTAAATAAAATGTATATAAGAGGTCCTTGTGTACGAAATTGGAACCTATATAGTTTTATAAGAACTTATTGATTTCCAATCATGAATATAACTTATAATGTTATTTGTTTATAGATTATATTTGTGGTTAACTCACTCTTTATGAGTGAGTTTACCTTACCTTATAATTACCTATACATTTTTTTACCATTTTCATAATTATATGTAAGTATATATAAATATGAAAATGGTAAAAAAAATTATCAATAAATATTATCGTTTTGTCAAAAACAAAGTAAGTACACCTATATAAAAGCAGGATATTACTAAGTAATATCTGGATAATTAGTAACAAAATAAACATTAGATGCATTCATATCATAGCATACAACTATTTCCATAAGATATCATACTATAGCCCGTAAACATTTTTTTTTTATTGCTGTTAGTGGCAGACGAGCGAACGGCCCATGTGATGGTAAACGGTAACCGCTGCCCATGGACTTCGCTTATGTCAGGGTATACACAGCAAAGCCGCTGCCTACCATGAAAGTAATGCTCTCTTTAAACTTCGTTTGAAGAAGGACAAGTCATAGCGCTCGGGAGACACCGTAGCAGGTAGTTCATTCCAGAGCCTACACGTACGTGGTAGAAAAGACCGCTGGAAGCGCACCGTACTAGATGAGATAATTATTATATAATCATTTCTATTATGTGATTTAGCGACAGTTCAATCAAAAACAAATAATGTCAAATCCAATGCACGCAACAGTATATAGATACGTGTCATTGGAAACGAATATGTCAATTGATCGTGTTTTTTTTTTCGATACAATGCGCGGTCAATAGTGTATTTTTATGTTTTGTGGTACTGAAATGTGTCAGACACCTGGAACGTCAACATTTAGGCCGACCTCACATTGGGCGACAGTGTTCCTCGAGCGTACGCAGCGTGCGCTCGGCGTTCACTCTGTAGTACAAAGTGAACGTCGGGCGCACGCCGATCGGACGCCAAGCGTACGCTTGAGGAACGCTCATGACCAATGGCCTTAACGTTAGGCCATTGAAATGTTACATTCTTGGGCTTAGCGTGCATTTATCTGAGGACAAAATTTTAGTTTTTAAATGTCATGAAGGGCTAACCTCTTCTGTTAAGTAAAATGCAAATTCATGGGGTAGCAACGCTCGTCCCGCGGCCGGCATCTCGGAAAAAACGTACTTCTGCACGCATTTGCCGACGACAAACTATACGTCGCACAGAAAATCCCTTTCACCTAAAAAAAGAAATTGCGTTTTCTGACGAAGGTTAGAACAAATGTATTATTTTAAGTTCGTTCCGACGTTTTCATTCATACACAACGTAAAATCTCAATGCCTAGAAATTTAAATTTTTACTACCTAGTTTTCTGTAATATTATTTATTTATAGTCAATAATTTTGAGCAAAATTATTGCCTGTGATTGAGCAAAATGATTGCGTGTGATTAAAAAGAAATCTAGTCAATAATAGATTACCATGTTTGTACTATATTATTGACATACATGATATTCTAGTATTGACTTGAATTTACAGAATAACTTACATGTAAAAACCTACAAAAGCATTGGCAATTCATACAAAAAACTGCCGGAAAATTCGACCACACAGACACGAAATAAAATAATTATGTTTATTTTCATAAAAATTGAATTTTTTTGGAAGTCATAAGACCGTTCAAAAAGTATAAAAGTTCACTAAAGCATAAAAACTAAAACACAACTATTTGAAACATATGTTGTGAAGCTTTGAATTTGTGTTTACAAAAATTCTATATTCTCGTGGCAACAGGTAAAAACATAACACGTCATAACATCACACAAATGTCACAGACAAAAAATACCTAATCATAAACATAAAAAACCAAAAAGGCACACAAAAGCCCACCTTATACAACTGTATTCCACTAAAATCTATTCGTGTAATAGCAAAGATCTGCAGTGAAAGATAATGCTCGAACGAGTCTATCACGGTATATGCCCGATATCGCTAATCCGATTTCAAGGTGTAGCCGTCCGTTTGGAACATCCGTACAAAGAACTTCCATTAACTGACAAATAACCCTTGAAACGTTTTACCTTAACGACTTCCGTTGGCACCGCAACATCTCACCTAGACTGTGACAATAAATCTTACCGATGCACTGTTATAGACGGTTATTTTCACAATGTTATTTAAAATACATACATATTTGCTCGACAGTTATACATTCCTAGTTTGGGTGGATTTTAGTACAGTAAATGTAACGTTACAGTATAGATGTAATTATTATCAATTTGTCACTAACAAAGAAAATGGTTGCAAAACTGACGAGCATTTTTGGGAAATTACTTGTGGGTGAACACAGTTGTTTTTGTTTGTCCATTAATTAATTAGTAACCCATAACGATGAAACAAAGAATAGCCTAAAAGTAATATAATCATTTAATATTAATAAGCAGTGATATCAAATAAAATTAGGACTTAATATTTTTACAACAACAGAGGTCTGAATATTAAGATAATAGAAGTCTTCACACCATAAACTTTTTATACATCAAATGTTTCTTAAAATTGATTCAGTTATTCAAAATATTGAAATTCAAATCCTGGTTGATAATAAAATAATATTTTTTTTTTATCAAGAGGCAGAACTATGTTGTGTTATGCTTCATGAAATTTAAAACTTTCCTATGTGTGTCATGAACGAGCTGCCAGTTTATTGATTGTAATCATTAAAGCAAATAACACTCCTTATTACTACGTAAACTACGTACAGCACTAGGAACTGATGTTCATTATCAAAATATCCAAAACAAAAACGCTTTAAAGCAATAATTACATCGTAGCAAGTGCTCTGGTAAAGTAAAAGCTGTCACAAAGAAATTTTTATTAAAACTACGGTAGAACGGACATTCCGTTGATAAAAACCTGGCAGCAATTAATCGAGATGAAACTTATATCACAAAGGAGCAATCTAAAATTTAAATCATTTATGAACACATATATGAACTGCGATCATTGTACTGTGCAAGCGGCTGCCGTTCCGAGATTTTAGGATAATATGGATAATCCACGCCGCTTGGAATGAAGCTACCCAGGGATCCCTTGCCGTTCATCCGAGTCGAAAATTATTTATTCATTACCCTGTTTATGAGTATGATTATGTTGTTATATTAATACCATAATAACCTCAATGTTCAGCATGCTTTATCCTTAATGAGATCGGGAGTTACGTTACTGTTCGAAGTTGTTACACTACACATAAGCTCGGAAAATACAACTGAGCGTAAGCTTGCGTCGGGGAACGTTACCAGGTATTCTCTTATCGAGAAACAATAAGGAAATAAAGTTTTTGATTACTCTTGAATAAATATCCTCCCATGAGAACACAATCGCTGTGAAGTTGAGATATGGTGGTGGCGGTTAATCGATCTCTGCGGGTAAATAATATTTTTGTGATCGTGCTTAAAATGTATGATCGCGTTTTTTATTTTTATGTGTCAACAAGAAGAAATCTATGTTTTTGAGGCTATTAGCGCGAAACAATACAATTGACTTTTTAGGGTTCCACAGTTAACTCCGTCACAAAATGTTAAGGGCCATATTGCGACGTTGCAGCGTCACGTAGATAGATAGATAGATAGATATATACTTGATTGCACACCAAAATACAGTACATTATTAAAGTGACTTAAAACTACGATTTATGTACAAACGGCGGCCTTGTCACCAAGGGCGATCTCTTCCAGGCAACCTTTGGATGGACAGGAATGTTGTTAGCAATTTTATGGTGATGGTGTAGTATTATATTAAATAAATAATTCAATTTTAAAATACAATACATATATACATACAAAACCAAATAAATATACCTACATATATACCATACATACATAATGTATGCACATGCAATAAATATCTTTATACATACTAAACAATACAGATACTGTAATAATAACTAGTGAAGTAAATTAGTTAATGTCTCTAAAATCTTAAGGATTTAAATAATGATTTTTTAACATACCTTTGAATGCATTCATAGATTTTGCTCTTCGTATCTCTAGTGGTAAAGCATTCCATAAGCGCACAGCTTGGACAGTGAAAGATTTGTCGTAGTAATTTGTTTGATGCTTCGGCATCTCCAGAGTCAGATTCTCAGACGACCTCAAGGACTTTATATGTGTGTCATGAAGGAACTTAAATCGTTATTTGAGATAAAAGGGAGTGCTGGGATTAAATAGAACATTATATAACAATGTAAGAATGTGAGTATTCCTGCGAAGACGAATTGGCAGCCACTTGAGTTTGTTGCGAAAATCAGAGACATGATCATATTTGCGCAGTCCAAATGTAAATCGTATGCAAAAATTTTGGAGACGCTCAAGTTTATCCAGCTGCTCTTCAGTGGGGTCAAGATAACTGACGTCAGCATAGTCAATTATATGCAGAAGCAGAGATTGAGCAAGCGCAATAGTAGGGTAAAATTGGGGCTTCTGCATCACTTGCTCTCGCGTCGCCGCTCGAGCTGCGTGATACAGAAGCCCCAATTTTACAATCGAGATCGATTCGTATTAATGTGTTCTGTATAACTCAGAGTGCCCAGTAATACCATACTGTTATGGTTAACATAATTTTTTAAGTTTAGCAATTATTTAGTGATCAATGGTAGCGTTACTTTTAGTGAGTTTTTATTATGAATGTGTGTACCTAATGAACTCCTCACTCCATGTAATATCAATGTAATCATGTTATCAATTTAAAAAATAAATGGATATGTTAATGAGTCTAGAAAACTATTAAGTAAAATAAAACAATGTATATTATCAATTTAAAAAAAGTTTATTATCAATGCACCATTTTTTTAAACACAAAACTTTTTTTAAAGCACATATTGAGTCATGATAAATACAATTGTACAAATCTTTAGAACACTTATAGCGATCATATAAACACAACAAATTAGGACAACATTTATCTTCTAAATTAATTACATTATTAGTATTTAAAATATCCTTCAACCATAACATTTTTTCAAGACCTTTAACGTAAATACACTTATCTTTTAAAACATCTGAAATTAAATATTGATAATTTGAGTAAGGTATAAATCCTTCACCCCAGTATATTTTTCTGTTACGTTCAATCCAGCAAATCTGCCGTCTTTCTGATTTAGTCAAATCGTAAAAAGGAATGGTGGTTTGATTAAAAACACTTGTAGGTTTTTATTACACCATACAGCTATTTCTTTTAGTATAAATTCATTTGCTTCGGTTTTAAAGCCTTGAACGTCAACAATGGCCGTCATGATAGCCTACGCACGATGTTGTTTAGAGGTTTGTATTCCACAATTCGGTACTGAGCTACTAAATTCAGCCACAACATTTATTTAATTTTTACACAAATATAAAGCATGCATACAAACATTGACTCATAACAATTACACATTTTTAAAAAGATAACATTTATTTATTTTTAGAAATACTAAACTTAAATAAAAACATTATCTTAAGACTACTCAGTATCACACAATTTCTTACTTATTTTTTTAATTAATGTCTCTGTGATATCCATTACATCATCATAAGGCTCCTCAACCACATATTGTGTACTAAAGCAAGCCTCGTTTTTTTATTTTTGTCTACATAATCTAATTCACGAATATCTATCTTAATTAGAAGACGTCCTTGCTTAGGACGATTTCTTCGAACAATGTACGAATTTGCCGATGACGTTAATAAACTTTGACGCTTTTTAGACGGTGACAATTTTTTTGACTTTGTAGAAAAGTTTGGTTCAATGTATGTTATGCCATCGTCTTGAGTGGAGAAATATGGGCTAGTAACCTGTAAAAAATAAATCACACATAAATATGTAATAATGTGGACGCGCACAATAAATGTTTATAAACATAAATACATTATATGTAGTGCTTACCTGATCAGAGGATTTGTTCCGATGCTTTTCAAAACATTCATAATTTCCTTGAGAGTAAAAAAATGGCTTGTTTTTTAACTGTCTACCATTCTCTGCTAAAGCATTGTCCTGCAATATAATAACATAAAAAATATAAATGAAAATTTCATAACTATATGAATTTAACTATGAGGAATAAAATAATATTTACTAACCTCTTGTATTTCTGTCTGGTCAACTTCGTCCAAAGGACTTGGGATTTGAGAATCAACATTATCAAATACAAATCTGTTAAGTCCTCCAATGTTGAGAATGCTGGGGCTGTATGACATGATTCTGAAAATAAAACTAAAGTAAGATATCTAATTATTCATATAATAATATAATATAGTAATAACTTATAACATTAAAAACGTACTTACCAATAAAACTTGATTTCTCTGCTAGCAACAGGTCCTGTTTCGGCTGACTATGACAGCATAATGAAATAAGGAATGCAATTTTAAATCTGTATGATATTCAATACCAAATGAAATCAATTATTAAAAATATAATATTGTAATACGAGAATACAAAATTCCTAACTTTCTAGACCTGTACAAACATGTTAAATGCTGTTATTTATACTTTATGATATATCTAATTTAGTGTTAAAGTTATAGCTACCTATAAATATTTGTGTTAGACATTCATTACAGTAATTGTCATAATGAAGTTGATCAAGCAACCCATATCTTTGAAAGTTAATAATATAGATTTAAATGAAACTTCTCACCAGATCAGACATAGACCTTTATTACCGAATACGATTCGATGTATAATGTGCGGTCCATCGAACTGTGGTAAAACAAACGTTATGATTAGTTTGTTGTTACATGAAAATGGTCTAAAATTTAAAAATCTTTATCTTTATTCCAAAACTTCATTTCAACCAAAGTATCGTTTCTTGAGTGAAGTATTAGGAAGAGTCTCGCAGATTAACTTCTACAAATTTAGTGATGATAAAGAGGTAATTTCTCCGAGTGAAGCTTTAACAAATTCTGTGTTTATTTTTGATGATGTTGCGTGTGAAAATCAAGTAAATATTCGCAATTATTTTTGTATGGGTAGACATAAACAAATAGATTGTTTCTATTTATCTCAAACCTATTCCAAAACAACTGTTGCGTGACAATGTGAATTTTCTTATTATATTCAAACAAGATGATGTGAATTTAAACATATTTATGAAGAGCATGTTACTTCTGATTTACAGTGGAAAGAGTTTAGAAATATTTGTCAAACTGTTTGGAGTAAACCTTATAATTTTCTACTTATTAATAAAGAATCGTCATTAAATAATGGAAGGTACAGACAGAACTTTGATATGTTTTTTAAATTTGACTGACTGTTTATATGTATATATATATAAGTAATGAACATGGCAAATCAAATTCAGTATAATTTGTTCTTTAGCTGAATACAGTTGTTAATAAGTATAACATGGAGAAAAATATTAAAATAGAATTAATGAAGTCTGTAGACTCCATAAAGAATAAAATAAAACAAATGAAAAACCAGGAACACTCTACGAACTTATCACTTGAAAAAATGTTAAAACCTGTCACAGATCCCCTTAAAACTCTAGTTGATTCAAATAAAACATTAGAAAAAACACAAAATTTTGAAAATACACACTCTAATTTTGAAGACGTGGAATTAGGTGACATTAATACTAGCTAATCTACTAAGTTTGAAGAATGCTATGACCCAGAACTGAATTCTGTACTGAAAGTTAAAAATCCTCCCCAGACGGAATTACCGGATGATTTAGAAATATCATTAGAGGGTCGTGATATCCATGATATTTATGACCTAAATATACCATTTGGAATAAGGAGTGAAAACAAAAAAATGTTAAAAAATATAAATAGTTTCGTTTTCTAAAATAGATAGTGCAAATAATGATAATACCATTTTAATTAAAGTTGGTGACAAAAGCTTCAATTTAACCCCTGGTTTAAAAGAACTTTTACTTCGAAGAAAACCTGATTTGAAACAAATATCGAGCAAAGATAAACTTATCTATAAAGATATGTTGCATTATACAAATGCACATAAGAGAGATTTCAATCCTAATGGGCAAATTAGAGGCGATAAAGGTATAAAATATCGTGAAATAATCAAACCATTGTTTTCTGAATCGTCAAACAATAATATTGTCACTAAATTTGGAGGAAGCTTACCAACGTTAAAGAAATACAAAAATAGCACTGACTAGTTCTTAGGACGATCCTAACGAACTGGTTGACAGATTGAAACTATTAATTGCTTCCCGAGATGCCGGTAATACAAATCATGATAATGAAATTTTATCAATAATCGAAGAGTTAAAAGAAGCTGACATAATTAAATAATAAATAGTCCTAATAATATGCTTTTTATTCGGTATTATAGCTGAATTCGATACAAACATACCTACTGAGTTGTGAACATGAGCAAATCTGACGTGGTAAACGAAATTCATAAAAATGCGAGAGTAAACTATCCGCGTAGCCATGTTGTAATGAGAGATATAGATGACTTGTGGCAAGCAGACTTAATTGATTTGCAATCAATTTCAAAAGAAAATAAAAATTATAGATATATTCTTACCGTTATTGATTCATTTTCGAAATATGTTTGGGCCTTTCCTATGAGAAGTAAAAGCAAAGAAGATGTGTATAACTCTTTCAAAACTTTGTTTGATAAAGAGCGTGTTCCTAAAAATCTGCAAACCGATAATGGAACAGAATTTTATAATAACAAATTTCAGAAGCTAATGAAATCGTATCATACTAACCATTATTCAACCTTCTCAACAAAAAAAGCTTCAATAGTCGAACGATTTATCAGAACATTGAAATCTAAAATCTATAAGGAATTTATTATTGTGGTTATTATACTGTGGTTAAGGTTCCCACCAAGAACTAAGGGTCCCAAGCCAACCTCACCTGCAAGTGGTGCACCTGCCGATCAACGGACGAGGCTCTGGCAAACAAAATGTCCCAATAAGCGGCAATAGGCTCGCCACCTATTACGTGGGATCAAAACACTGGCGAAAAGTGGGCGTTTAATATGCCTCTGCCTACTCCTTCGGGGAAACAGGCGTAAGTCTATGTATGTTTAAGGAATTTAGTTTAAAAGGCTATTACAATTGGGTAAATAATACCCTCAATGATGTTATTTACAAATACAATCACACTCACCATCGCACTATTAATGAAATCCCTGCTAATGTGAACAACATGAATAAAAAACTGATATTAGAAAGGTATTTAAAGTTGCCAAAAAATGATAATTTAAAAAGTAAGTGATTATGTGCGTATCAGTAAATACAAAGGTACATTTGAAAAAGGTTATACTCCCAACTGGTCAACAGAAATATTTAAAATTCGTAAAATACAAAATACAACTCCTATAACTTACTTAATTGAAGACACTATCAGAGTTCTGCCTATTTTAGGAGCATTTTATACACAAGAACTTCAAAAAGCAAAACATCCCAATATATATCTAGTCGAGAAAGTTCTTAGAAGAAAAGGTAACAGGGTTTTAGTAAATTGGTTAGGTTTGTCTTCAGCTGAAAGCAGTTGGATTGATAAATCGAATCTAATATTATAAATAAAATAACGTTAACAAACTCGAATCACATAACTATTTATTAAAGTATTCAAATCGGAATCATCAGTCTTATAATGTGTTTTGGAGAGAGTAGTCTTCTCAATTGGCTTATTAATAATTTACCATTTGAATTACACTTACCAGGATATAATTACTGTGGCCCAGGTACTAAATTAATAAAAAGACTAACAAAAGGAGATAACGGCGTAGATAAGTTGGACGAATACTGCAAAGATCACGATATTGCATATCATAAGTCATCAAACTTAAAGGATCGACATAAGGCTGATTTAATTTTGTTAAAAATGGCGAAAGAGCGAGCGGTTGCTTCCGATGCCAGTATAGCTGAAAAACTCGCGGCACGGAGGCCGTAAGTAAGGCTATGTCAGCAAAAATTAAATCTGGTTCTGGTTTGGACCAAAAGCATTCTCAAAAAATTACACCTGGAAAAGGGTTAAAAAGTAAATTAAAATCTGTTATTACAAAATCAAAAAGGCATATCAAAAAATTAAAACCTAAGAGCAAGAAAATGGCAATAGAATTAGCTATTGCCGCTACTAGAGAATTGGCTGATGATTCATCGATTAAGCTCCCTCGCGTTATTCCTATTCCAAAAACTGAGGGGAGTATTACCTTTGATTCCTATTTTTGCGGGAGCTTTAGCAGGCGGTGCAGCTGGTATTGCTAAAACCATAAATGAATTCAAAATGGCTAAAAAGCTGTATGAAGAATCGAGAAGACATAATGAAAAAATGGAAGCTCTATGTATTGGGAAAGGACTACACCTTAAACCACATAAAGGCGGCCTTGGAATTTTCGTATCAAAAGAAAAAAACTAAGATATCGGCTACCCAAACGGGCCTTAACAAACTTTGACATTTTAAAGTACGGGAATAGAATTCCTTATTTTAGAGGTGTCTTTATGAGAGATGTGCTCCCTAAATGTCCCTATAAAAAAGAATGTGGAGTTATTAATTTGGATAGTCCAAAAAATCCTGGTTCTCATTGGGTAGCCTATGCAAAATATAATGATTATGTTGAGTATTTTGACAGTTATGAAAATCTTAAACCTCCGAAGGAATTTATAAAATATGTAGGTTCTAACATTCAATATTATTATGAAAATATACAACGTGATCACCCCTTCAATTGTGGACATTTATGTTTAAATTTTTAAAGAATTTTTGGTATAATCATGAAATAAAATAAAAAGGATCATCTAAAAGAGTTCAGTATGCAAGCATGTCTACTACGGTTACCATCTCTGGAAATAAATCGTAACTGATTTCGTATTTTCAACCACCTCTTCATTTATCTGATCAGTACGAGTGCGGTTTACTATACTTTTCAGTATTAAAAACAAGACCGAATGTGCCCGTTAATAACAGCACTTTAACAGCTGTTATCAGAATTGAATGTGATCTTGTACACGGTTCATACTGCAACGGATTACCGACTCATTTTATTCATGAATTTATATCTGATACTGCTCCAAGTCACGGCTACATAGAAATACCTCAAAACATTATTTAATTTCCAGTTAGCAAAAATATAATTTCATCCATATCTGTTAAGATTGTAGATCAGTTTGGTTACCGTATTGACTTTGGTGAAGAAAATATTCAATTACGTCTTCATTTAAGAAAAGCAAAATGATAGTATATTATAGAAACCCTTCAGTGAAAATAAAACGTCCTATTCCGTCAACGACCATAAAGGTGCACAGACGTAAGAAAAACGTGAAGAAATTGACTAAATCAAATAAAGATTTTCTTAAAGCTTTACAGTCTTATTAATAAACTAGGATTAGCGTCAGAACAACTTTACTCCAAGACTTAAGCCAAGATTAGGCAATTATGGTATTAATAAACTAGGAGTAAGGACGGAGTTAACTATTCATAATTTACTCCGGGAATAAAAGTTACTCCGCGGAGACCCATGGTTTAACGCTGGAGTAAGCAAGGAGTGAGCATCTATTTGTCACGGGGTACTAAAAGGGGGGGTGGGTTAAAATTAATAGACATTATTTCATTGAAGATTGCCAACCAACACAAACGCTTGCCCTTGCAAAGGGTAGAAGTTTGCACGGCACAAATTTACCTCTTGGAAGTAAGAACGCATGCGCTATGATAATTTAGTGCGCTGTGCGTATATCTGTCAGTACTGACACATCATACAATATAATTTCATATTGTGCACGGTGATTACATTATTCGCATATATAAACTAATAATTATATAAGTACTACGCTTAAAGGGCTGAAACAGTTTTCTCTACTAATATTATAAACGCGAAAGTGTTTATAGATATTATTTATTAGATATTATATTGGACATGTATTGGAACATGGCTTTGACATTTGACTGTATGCAAGGCGATGTTATTATGTCTACAGATATACCTAGTATTATATCTATATAATACTAGGTATATGTAGTGTCATGAATACCTACTGACCGAGCTACTTTGTACTCAATAGTTTCTGAAGTCTTTAGAATAATACGCGCGCGAAGCCGCGGGCAAAAGCTAGTTGTCAAATAAAAGTGTTTAATAAATTTTTTTTATTCGACCAGGTCATTTTGTTCATTCTTTTTACTTTTAATATCAGTGGGTTCCATAACGTATACCTTAATCTCAGGGTAAGAATAGTATTGTTACTCCGAACTTACTTCGTATTTATTAATACCGTTATTAACATGTAGCTATTCCATAACTAATCTAAAATTAACTATCCCTGGTGTTACTTTGGAGTAAGAGAAGAATAAGCATTTTTTATTAATAAGACCGTTAGGGTTTAAAGTACACTTTGATAGTTTGATCGAAAGTTATGAAATCCATTCATAACAGTTTTAGAGAAAACGATGAAATCAGAATCCCCATACACCAGCAAGATATATACGTGCTACCATCAGCCAGTTCCATCTACATCGAAGGTCAAGCAAAGCTGTTCGGTAAGGATGGGCATCAGATCAAGAAAGCTGTTACGTTTACTAACAACCCTGTTATGTACTTGTTCCAAGACATCAGGTACGAAATGAATGGAATTGAAATAGATCGTATAAAAAATTCTGGAATAACATCAACAATAAAGTCATACATCTCATTTAATGAAGCAGAAAGTAAAGTTTCTGCATTATGGGGTTGGAATTTAAACGGATTCCAAAGTGATGGATATTTTAGCGTTGTGCTGCCCTTAAATAAGATTTTAGGGTTTGCAGAGGATTACAATAAAATTGTGATAAATTGTAAACACGAACTTATATTGAATAGGAGTAATTCTAACTTAAATAGTATTATTCTTAGTGATGAAGTCGTTCAGCTTCAAATAAATATACAGAGAATTCAATGGAGAGTACCACATATAATAATAATAATAATATAATAATAATAATTATTTATTTATCCTCAAAAATACAAAAAGGTACAGTACAATTAGCCTTAAATTAGATTAATTGGTATAACTAGCCTAAAGTCTTATATTTAGTTTTACATAATATCATAATTATATGGCATATAAACAATAGTGTACATAAGGCTAAAAAATAACTATTTGCACCATTGGCAGAAAAAAAAAAAAACAACTAAGATTGCGTTATAATACTTATAATACATCGGCTACCCGCTCGAACTAGGTTATACCTGTGTTTCGAGCTGACGCTTGATTATTACGTAATGATACAAATGACTATAATATTTAATTGTATGCTATAATATAACTTATTGTGAAAGTAATTAAACTAAGATTTATAGTAACTTATTAGAGACTAATTTATTTAAAATTAATAATACAATTACGAAATACTATTTAAAATTCTGTTCAGTTAGTAATGTAACTTATCAGTGCGAAAAAACACGTAAAAATAGTAATATTATTACCGTTCATTTTAAAACTACTAGTAATTTTTCTGTGTCGTCGTAATTAAGCTTTTGCAAATATTCTGATACTGTTGTGTTGCACATTTTATAATTATGACTATATATATAGAGTAATTTATTGAACTTATTATATAAGAACGGGCCTAGAAAAGTGTAAAATCTATTAACAAAGACATGATTCGTGTGAGGTGTTGTACATACTAGGTCCTTTCTTCTTCTTTCAAAAGGAATAGGAGAATAAGGGATTTCGGTGTGCTGTTTTAGTATAATGTTGAGTATAAATAGTTGGCGCACTGTTAGCTCGTTGCCTGACAAGTAGAGCTGGTGCGTAGGGAATTTAAAAGGTCGAAAAGTAGCAACTTTAAGTATTGCTCTTTGTGCTCGTTCTAGCGGGAAAAGAACTGATTTTGCCGCACCACCCCACGTTGTAATGCAATATGTTAATATGGATTGACACAAAGCTAAATAAACCTGTTTTATTAATTTGTAATCGGCTATGTTACGTAGTTTTTTGAAAATATAAATTAATTTACGCGTTCTCGCACAAACAATATCGATGTGGTTACGAAAATTTAGATTTGTGTCAAGTGTTATACCTAGATATTTAATATTGTCAGTTTTAATTAATGTGGGACAAGTACATGCTAGGTCAGCGTGCATTCTACAGTTGTGTGCATTAATGTGTAGGTTAATAGGTGATGGATTAGTATTTCTCATTTTAAATAATATGTACTTGTCAGTTTGAAACAATATTAAAACCATTTTGGGCACGATCATATAGCTCAGAGTATGTATTGGCCGAGAATAAAAGCGCTGTGTCGTCAGCATATGATATTAATTTACCATTTTGAACATTTAAGCTGCAAAGGTCGTTTATATAGATGAGAAACAAAGTTGGCCCCAAAATACTACCCTGTGGTATGCCAAAACCACTATTTTTACGTTCAGAACCAACATATTTATCAATTTTCACACATTGATAGCGATCACTCAAATAGAAAAAAGTGCAAGTTGTGTACCCCTTATTCCGAATGTCTCGAGCTTGCGCAACAATATGGAGCAAGATATTGTATCGAAAGCCTTGGCAAGGTCTAAAAATATTCCCATGGAGTGCATGCTCTTATCTAGACTATTGGTTATGTGCGCCGTAAGCTGGTGTACTGCTTGGTTAGTGGACTTTTTAGGCCTGAAGCCAAATTGGTTATCTGAAAGCAGTTTATTATCTTCGAGGTACTAATCAATCGAATGTTTATTATTTTCTCTAAGATCTTAGAAAGGCCCGTTAAGACTGAAATTGGCCTATAATTAGTAATACATTTTTTGTCACCGGATTTAAAAATAAGGGTAACTACTGCTTTTTTAAATAAGCGAGCGAAAACTCCTTCGTGTAAGCATAAATTAAAAATATGTGTTAACACCGGCGCAAATATGTATTTGAATTTTTTGATAATATTGTTTGGTATATTATCCCACCCAACTGCACACACCTCTTTCAAACTACTTATGATACTTATTACTTCATCAACGTCGGTATCCAGCAACACAAAAGAATTTAGCGTTGGTGATTGGCTCGTTTGCGACGGGAAGCTACTTGGTTTAGGAGTATTTTCCGTTAAAGATCTACCGACGTTAATGAAATAATCGTTTATCTTATCAATTGCTGATATTGGACTTATGTCTGTTGACAGTAGCATGTGCTTCTGAATTTTTACAAGTAAATGTATTTTTTTTAATAAATTTCCAGACGAGCTTACTGTTTTGTCCTGCCTTTTGCAATTGATTTTTGTCGTATTGAATTTTTACGGTTTTTAGAAGATTGTTGCAGAAGTTTCTGTATCTTTTATATGATACGGATAGTATTTCATTGTCAGGTGCCAGTTTTAGTTTTTGATGGAGTCTATCTCGGTGTCTTATGCAACGAACCAAGCCGGGAGTAATCCAAGGTTTTATGTTAGTATATTTTCGAGACATATATATAAATGACGTATGTTTTGTTACTGCATCTTGCACTGAGCTTATAAAATACTGTAGAGAACTATTCGCATCCTTCGAGTTAAAATTGGTTTAAAATCTATGCTACTGATACTACTTGCGAGGGCTTTCATGTCCACTTTTGCATAGCTGCGTGTGCAGTTGTTCCTGGGCGAAGATAATTTTACGGCCAATAGAATAGCACAGTGATCTGTTAATGATGAATTAGTTATTAATGTTATTGTTGGCTTAATTGACTTTATAATGAAATGGTCTAAGCATGAACCACTTTGGTGAGTTGGGTGATAATGTGTTGGTAACAACCCATGAAATGAGCAAATGTTTAGGTAACTATGTGCATGAATGTCGGTTCTTTGAGACGCGATGTTAATATTTATATCACCTGTCAGTATAATGTTCTGAAAATGCGATAACCTTTTTAAACGTGTGTCTAGCGATTCCAAAAATAATTCAATATTTTGCGAAGGCGGCCTATAAATTATAAAATTATATTATAAAACCATTTATATTACGGTTTATGCTGCGAATATTTTGTGTCAGCAAAGTCAGCACCTTTTCACTACTCGGTATAGAATATTTACACGCATCGACATCACATATTTTTGTTTCAGACACAGAAAAATTATCTAGGTTACTGATCAATTGGTTGGTCATTTATATACAGTTTTTACATATAATTATATGTAAAAACTGTAAACAAGTAAAATATAAAAGTTGAATAAGTAAACGCGCTTAATAAATACAATAGAAAGTGACGATCTTAGGCGCCCTCATAATCTATGGATTGTATGTATTTATCCTCAGCATACTTACGTGCAGGACAGTTTAGGTCACCAGTTTGATGGTCGGATTTCCTCTTAAAACGTTTGCACGTTGCACAATTTGGAGAGGCCGACTTGCTGCTACATTCTTTGAAGGAATGACCAAGTTCGCCGCAATGATTGCTAGTGGGGCTGGTTTCTCGGCAATACTTAGCGGCGTGACCGAACTGCTGGCAATTGTAACATCTCATGACGTCCAATTGATGAATACGCGACCTTGATTTACCAGTGCCTTTCTGATAGAGGGAGCTACTTCCAAAACAAAGTTACAGGTTGGGAGGTTCTTCTTACCTGATTTATGGCTCAATTTAACTGCGGCTAAGAAAGAATCACGAGACGACTTCGGGAATCTGTCGGCAAGGTTTTGCTCATATACGCAGTCGAGCACTTCCTTTTCGCTAAGGGATACGGGAACACCAACGATGGTAATTCTTGGGCGACGTTTCGTTGGTTCCTCAACGGTAAGGCCCGATGAAACTAGCTTATGTGAGTTCTTAAGCTTTTCAATGTCCTGCTTAGTTTCAGTGCTGATTAGGACGCCTCCATTACGTACTTTCCTCAGACCGCATACATGAAGTTTTAGTTCCTCCGGTGAAATAATCTTTTGGACCAGGGATTTCGTATCGTCGCTTGATTCCGATTTGTCGCTGGGATAAATTGCAATGGTACTCAGGTTATGAGGACGTACAAAAGTTTCCGATCGAGAACGTTTAATACTTTTAAAGCACTTAGAAAGAGATAAACCTATTCAGATGGCCTTTAAAAAATGGGATATGGAAAAGCCTCGGTATGTCATTTTTTGCTTGCAAACTAATAGAAAAAATAATAGAACTAAAGACAGTTCGGTATTTGATCATTGTGAGGTGACAAATGTTACGCTCTTTTTAAATTCGCAATATTATCCTTATGAGCCTTTATCTTTAAAGTTTTGTGAGAACAAATATAGTATATTATATGAAATGTATGTGAAATTTCGTCAGTCGTATTACAACTCTCCGGTAGAACCGTTGCTTGATCTGCAGGATTTCAAAGAAAAGGCTCCAGTCTTCATCTTAGACTGCTCGAGGCAAACTGGTCCAGTGGATGTAAGATTGGAATTTGAATGTTCAACACAAATACCAGATAAGACCACTGCATACTGTTTGATTATAAACGACCGACTTGTGGAATACAAACCTCTGAGCAACATCGTGCGTAGATTATCATGATTGCTATTGTAGACATCCAAGGCTTTAAAACAGAAACAAATAAATTTATAATAAAAGAAATTGCTATATGGTGTAATCAAAGCCTGCAAGTGTTTTTAATCAAACCGCCATTTCCTTTTTACGATTTGACTAAATCGGAAAGACAACAAGTTTGCTGGATTGAGCGTAATAGAAAAATATACTGGAGCGAAGGATTTATACCTTACTCAAATTATCAATATTTATTTTTAGATATCTTAAAAGATAAGTGCGTTTTCGTTAAAGGTCTTGAAAAAGTGTCATGGTTGAAAAATATTTTAAATAGTGTTAATGTAATTAATTTAGAAGATAAAGGTTGTCCTAATTTGTTAACCCTATATGATCGCTATAAATATTCCGGAGATTTGTACAATTGTATCTATCATGACTCAATATGTGCATTAAAAAATGTTATGTGCTTAAAAAAATGGTGCTTTGATAATAAACTTTTTTTAAAAGATACAATATGGATTGTTTCATTTTACTTAATCGTTTCCTATACTCACTAACATACCCATTTAGTTTTAATATATAGTATGATTGGAATATTATATGAATTGATACACATTCATAAGTACAATAAAAGACTCAGCAAAGAGAACAGTTACATTGGTCACTAAGACAAGGAGTTAAATTCCTAACCTGAAAACCTTAGAATAGGTGTTATTATTCTAAGCTTAAAACATAATGTTAATAATCTATATCGTGAATAAAACGGATCGCAGATAACAAAAGTAGAGTATTATTGGAGGCGTCTGCGTCGCGAAACGAGCGAAGCGAGTTGAGTGACGCAGAAGTCAGAACACATTTATATTAATCGATCGAACACTACACGTGCAGTCAATCTGCTTTATCTCGATACGTCCGCATCACCTAGAATCCGAGTGACCGTGGGTTCAAGTTCCATGTAGACGAAGTCAGGGGCAAAAGCTAGTTGTGGATAAAACAATTATATAATTCATAAGTACATACATTCATAGTCTTATGCCTGTAACCCTGAAGAGGTAGGCAAAGGTGTATTACTACACCCACTTTTCGCCAGATATATTTAAGTCCCACGTAATAGGGAGGCGAGCCTATTGCCGTACCGGGCACATTTCTAGACTTCATGCTGTTACTGAGAATTTCCTAACAGAAAAACCCAATAACACTTTGGCCGACCCGGGAATCGAACCCGGGAGCCACCCGATCCTACTTTCAACATTGTTAAGATTTTGCATTAATTCATTAAAATTATCAACGAGCTGTGCAAAGAGAACAGTATGTACATATAAATTATTATGAATGCATCGCTGTGCCCGAGCCGCACTGAGCGCGTCGAACGAACTTGAGAATGTTGTTTATATTATGTCATCCCAAGTAAAAACATTGTTACTATGCTACCAGTATTACGATGCATCGATGAATGAAATAATATTATACTTCTAATGCCAACCGTCCGTATCGCAGATCATGTTAGTAGTGTGATTTTTGGGGCTCTCTGCATTGCGAACGGAGCGAAGCGAGGTGAGTGATGCAGTAAGCAAATGAATTTATACTAAAAGAAATAAAAATATAATGTATGGTGTAATAAAAACCTACAAGTGTTTTTAATCAAACCACCATTTCCTTTTTACGATTTGACTAAATCAGAAAGACGGCAGGTTTGCTGGATTGAATGCCTGTAGTAGATGAAAATGAAATGCATAATTATTATTATTAAAGGAGTAATTAAATAATCTTATAAGAAATAAGTGATTCCTAATCTAACATTTATTGTATTTTAAAGTGCTATTTGTTTTAAGACTAAGATATATAAATCATCCATCAAGAATCCTAATTGTCTACTACTTAAATATATTATATATTAGAAGATTTTATTATCGTAATTATAAAAAATAAACGTTTGTACTGAGTTATTGATTATCTTGGATAATTCTATACACGTCATGTTAAGACAAAGTGGTCCAATATTTTATCACATCTTTGACGACACTTTTGGCGTATTGGCTAAGAGTATGACTCGCATCACAATGTAAATAGTAGGTTTAATAGACGCAGCAACTAATGCACCAACGTGTTGCGGGTTCGATTCCCGCACGGAACAAATGAGTATTGTTCCGGTTTGGATTTTGTTTTTATGTTTTTTTTACTTTATTTTTTTTTTGTATTATAATCAATTATTATGTCTCCATAATACTGTTGGCTACTTACTAAGAAAGAAAGAAAGAGAAAAACTATTTATTTGTCACAGACACAGAAAAAGTATTACATATAAAAGAAAACATTGCAAGGCATAACATTAGTCTGTGACAAATATGTGCACTTGATGTGCACACTCAGCTATATTGTTGCATTGTGGTAGTGTCCACAACTCTATTTTTGAGTTATAGTTGCTAGTAAAAGGTAACCTCTCATTATACGGAAGGCCTATGCATTCATTAGTACAAGATGTGCACCAATTCGTTTCGATGCAACGATGTGCCGTGATCGAACATGATATTGTTGTTTATTGTACTTATTTAAGTGCGCGCGATAATTTTTGCTTGGCTATGTCAGTTCGACACCATACCAGATTATGATACACACAACAACCGATCAGACTGATCGCGTCGACTGAACACAGCAGTCTAACTTGAGAATGTTGTTACATTAGCATCTCAAACTAGAAACGACAGTAAGTTGTCCCATTGCATTGCTACTACAATGATATGTCGGTGAATTAAATACAATATTATATCGTGAATCAGACGGATCGCAGATAACAACGGTATTATTGGGAGCGTTTGCGTCAGCTCACTTTCTTCTGAGTGATGCAGATCACATTTATATTAATCGATCTCGATTGTAAAATTGGGGCTTCTGTATCACGCAGCTCGAGCGGCGACGCGAGAGCAAGTGATGCAGAAGCCCCAATTTTACTCTACTCGCAATCTTCCTGGTAGTAGGAAGGAAGTTGCGTAATCTACGCAACGAACCTGCTGATGCAAACAATTTGCGACTCGCTTCTTATATTTGACGCCTCCACGACAAAGTTTCATCGAGGTAGATCCCCAGATTTTTTACCGTTTTACTAAAAACGAGACTCTTTCCATCAAAACAGATTTGCGGTAAATTGGACCAACTAATCCTCGAGATCAGCTTAGGACTGCCGATAATACTTAGTTGGGTTTTTTCAGGATTAACTAAAAGTCCGTGTTTCTTGGTCCACTCACTGATCCGCGCCAAGTCTGTGTTAATAACAGTGCAGGCTTCTGATAACTTATTTAAGGGAGCCTGTGTGTAGATTTGCAAATCATCTGCATAAAGGTGGTAAGAAGAAAGTAACTGATTTGAGATAGAATTAATGAATATCGCGAAGAGTAAAGGAGATAGCACGCCACCCTGTGGTACACCAGCATTTGTATTAGATCACGAGGAATAAGAGTCATCAATGCGAATACGTTGCCGGCGACCAAACAGGTAACTATGAAACCAGTCCATTGCCGATGGAGATATGTTAAGAGAGCGTAGAATACCAAGTATGATGTGAAAATCTACCGTGTTAAAGGCATTGCTAAAATCAAGTAAGGACAAGACAGTAAGATTTCCACTATCCATACCTAGCCTAATATCATCAGTTACACGAACCAATGCAGTGACAGTACTGTGACTAGGGCGAAAACCGGATTGATAGGAATTTAGAAGTGCATTTTTTTGTAGAAAGGAACTAAATTGTGAGTGAACTAGGCGTTCAAGGATTTTTGACAGGAAGGGTAGAATGGATATGGGTCGAAAATCTGAGAAGGAACATGGTTTAGGTTTCTTGGGTAACGGAATTATCAGTGCTTCTTTCCAATCTGATGGAAAAACGCCACGTGCAACGGAATGATTAAGGATATGGCATAGGACTGGCAGAATTTCTTTAAGACTGGGAAGAATCATTTTGCGACTGATACAATCGTTGCCGACTGCATTGGACGTAACTAACAGTATACTCTTCTTAACGTCACAAGCGGTAAATTGTGTGAAGAAAAAGGGAGAATAATCTGGGGTTGGCAAAGATGAAAGATATTCTAATGTGTTTCTTTTTGTAATTCCATCGAATTTGGACGAAGTAGAGAAATGGGTATTTAGAGAATCAAGGTTGACACTATTTGGAAAAGGATGACTTGTTTTGCCAACTCCCAATGTTTTAAGAAATTGCCAGAGTTTTGCTGGATCACCGTTTTCAACAGATGTATAAATGTGTTGGCGTAGTGCTTTCCTACACACCTTGTTGCAGAGATTTCTAATAGCCACGTACTTTTCTTGATTGAAGGGAGTCGGTTTATGCTTAAATTTTGTCTTTGCGGCAGCTGTCTTTGCCATGATCTTTTTAATATCCTCTGTTAACCAAGGTGCTGGTAAATGCTTCATTTTAATGGCGCGGATTGGTGCATGCACGTCATACAGTTCCGTTAGCTTAGTTGTTAGTATATGCACTTTAGTATCGATACACTCTGCAGAATAAAGGGATTCCTAGGTTATATTAACAGCATCCTCACGCAGTTTGTCGTGATCCATGGCACCGAAATTCCGCTGCAAGATTACCTTCGGCTTTGTTTTAGGTGGGCGTATTTTGTATGATAAAAATACAAGGTCGTGGTAAGAGAATGCATCTACCGTACATTGACCATGCTGATAAACAAAGCTAGGAGAAGACACCAAAATAAGGTTAAGTAAAGAAGGAGTACAGTTCGGAAAGTGATGGGTTGCATTGCACGTACATTGAGCGCTGCGCGTCATTTTGGGATACGTTGCCTCCTAATGTTTACGAACCGACGCTTTCACTCGGAGACTATAAGGATCATGGCACATGGTGCAAGCATAGCAACGGCGCAGCATCCACGCAGCAATTTACTTGTGATATATTTCAGAGCGTCAGTATATAAGGATGGTTTCAGATTAACGTATTTTTCTGTGCATGTACGGTCATTTCAGCATAGACGCACACGATACACGCGCGCTACATAACGCGCTTCCAAAAACCGGACACGCGTAAACGGGCATATTTCGGAGTGTTCGCTCGAAACGGTATTGGTATCGTGTCAGTATCAACATGGCTCTCACTTATACGATCTTAGAAGCGCGTCAACACTCGTACGAGTTGCGCGTGTGCTAAAGTGCACGTGTATATGCGCCTACAGGAGCTTCCAAAAACGAGCTTATACGCGCTTATAAAAAGCTAGTCGGAAACCGCTCTTAAGCCAATGGCAGGCTATCAGCGTACTTACCACATCATTGTAGAAAGCGCTGTGCTACAGCTCAAGTCTATAATCATTATGTCGTTTGGCTACCACCACTTGCACAAATTATTAATCAAAAGGCATTTATCTAACTTATTATGAATTAAACGAGTAAACGAAAACACTTTAAAAACAACTATACTTTAAGTGTATTATTACACACACCAAAAAAGCTAGCTACGAGTATATGACGTCATGCTGCCATACACTACACTTCTGTAGCAATCGTCGTACATGACCAATAGCAAAAGACCTTGACGGCCTTGAGAATAGCTACAAGGTTGTAGACCCTTGCTGATTTCAGCATGAATGGGCCGGCTCGACCAGGGAAGTACTACCCTCTCACAGAAAATCGACGTAAAGTAACAGTACCTACACTGTTGCGTTTCGTTCGGTGAGTGAGAGTGCCGGAGGCCCTATCCCCTATTCCTTCTCCCTCATCCCACTCCTTATCCTACCCCTTTTCCCAACCCCAAGGGGCGGCAACGCACTTGTGACTCCTGTGGTGTTGCGGGTGTCCATGGGCGGCGGTAATTGCTTACCATCAGGCGATCCGTCTGCTCGTTTGCCGCCTATTATAACATAAAAAAAAGCTTTTTCACGCCCCGCTTAAAGGACCCAGGATCATAAGTGAAAGAAACACGTGAGCTGGTAAAGAGTTCCACATCTTAATGGTACGGCAAAGATAAGAGGCGCTGAACCGTTTGGTGCGTGACGGTATCTGTTCTACCGTGTAAGAGTGGCAACTCAACCCAGCACGTGTCGTTCGGGATAGGAAAGGAGAGGGTGGGATTAGTTGAAAGAGCTCTTCGGAGCACTCACCGTGATAGATGCGGTAGAAGAAAGCCATTGAGGCCACGTCTCTGCGTAATTGCAGTGACTCTAGAGTATTAGTGGCCACTGGATCCCCGATGATACGGACAGCACGCCGCTGCAACCTATCGAGGGCGTCCAATAAGTACTGAGCGGAGCCATTCCAAAAGTGAGAGCAGTATTCCACGCAGGAGCGAACCTGGGTCATGTATAACAGACACAACTGCTCCGGCGTGGAAAACCTCCTTACCTTGTTCAGGACTCCGAGTTTCCGAGATGCGGATTTGATGACACCTTCGATGTAGTTCTTCTGGTTGAGATTTCTGCGTATGTCCATACCCAGGATATTGAGGCTGTCTTGAATCGGTAGTGGAATGTCCAGAAGAGAGGGATTTATTTTATTTTATTTAATTTTATTTTATAATTTTCGGAAAACTTACAGCTAATTGGTACAGTGAACAGATTTATAGCAAAATATGGCCAATTACAAGTTTTCACAGATAGGTAACATTATTAGGTAGTTTTGTAACATAACTAACTTAACTTCTAAGGAACTTACAAATAAAAAATAACAATAGTAACATTCACATTTAAACACTGTTAAGTAAACGGGAAACATTTTTTGTATTTTTATATAGGTATAGGTATAAAACTAACGTTTAACAGTTTACACACAAACACAACATTTAATTACAAGTGATGGTTGTCACCAAAAAACTGATCGCTAAGTATTTTTTTCATTTTTAAGACACTGATAGTGAATAGGTCGATATCTACATCCTGACATGCCGTGTTATACATGCGGCTCGCTCTGATTAAATACGCGTTTTGACGGTAATTAGTGCTAACCGCGGGAATATGCAGGAGGTGTGATCTGCGTAGATACGCAGATGGTATACGCAGTCCAATTTTGCTTAGAAACTCAGCAATGTTAATTGACCCATTAAATATACTAAATAGAAAGGAGATGTCAGCAATTTTACGCCTTTCATATAGAGGCAGTAAATGAAATTGTTTACATCGGCTTATGTAATGGGGTAAATAGCAATTCGCACGATATTGTATGTACCTTACAAACTTTCTTTGGATACCTTCCAGCTGATTAATGTAGACGTCGTAGTGAGGATTCCACACTTGTGACGCATACTCCAGGTGACTACGAACCAAGGAACAGTATAAGATTTTAATAGTCTTAATGCTTTTAAAGTCAGCTGAGATTCGGCAAATGAAACCTAGCGCTTTAGTGGCTTTTTTGACGATACATTCAATGTGAGAATCGAAAGAAAGTTTTGTATCAAATTCTATCCCTAAGTCCCTAATATTGGTCACTCTAGTTATAGGTGTATCTTTGAGAGTGTAGGTGTGCAGAATTAGATTGGGTTTGCGAGAGTACGAGCAAACGTAGCATTTAGATACATTTAAATCAAGTCTATTGAGATTACAATATATTTGAAAACAGTCGAGATCTTCCTGCAATGTACGTGCATCATTGGCTGTCTTTATTTGCCTCATAATCTTCATATCATCGGCATACAATAATATTTTTGAGTACTGAAAGCATGAGCTGATGTCGTTCATGAATATATTGAAAAGAAGAGGTGTAAAACCTCCTCAAATGTATGGGCTACCAACGTGTGTAAAACCTCCTCAAATGTATGGGCTACCAAAAATACACAAGGAAAACGCTCCTCTGCGCCCGATAGTTAGTCAGATAGGCGCACCAACTTACAGACTGTCTCAACACATGGCAAAGATTCTCTCACCCCTCAGAGGCAACACGAGAGCACATGTGAAAGATGTGAGTTTGATTTAGCCTGCTCATAGAAGTTCGAATATTGTATGCTATGTGAAGTAGAATCAGGCACTGTCTCTTCCAGGAAATTGGAATGGAAATAATTTCCAAACATGTTGCAGATATCATCACCATTATTGGAGGAAACCTGTCCATACTGCAATGTTGAGGGATAAGCATTAGAATTTCTGGGAAGGATGGGGAAGGAATGGAGATACCTTGGCTGAGAATGCGCACACCTGTGTTTTCTTGGCGTTGAACTCGGCCAGGTCCTCATCACCCCAATGCGAGATGCAATTCAGAACCCGGTCAAGCACAGCAACAAGTGTTCGCCTATACTAATCAGTATCGGCTTGCATAGCTGCAGGGTGTCCGAGATATCGCCCATGTACAGTACTATCATCTGCATAGCAATGTATGCCCCCAAAAGTGAGCATATCATTGATATGCAGAAGAAAAAGCGTGGGCGATAACACGGACCCCTGAGGCACACCAGCATTCACCTGGAGAAACTTCGATGACTCACCGTCACAAAGGACTCGTATACGGCGCTCATGCAGGAAGCTGGCAACCAAGTTGTACAATCGAGGCGGCAAGCCGTAGGCTGGAAGCTTGGAAAGAAGCGCACGATGCCAGACTCTATCGAAGGCTTTGGAAATGTCGAGACTAATAGCCAACGACTCCCCTTGCCTGTCCATCGCCTCACCCCAAAGGTGAGTGACATACGCTAAAAGATCACCCGTTGATCGTTTCGGTCTGAAGCCATACTGAAGATCACTGATGAGAGAGTGATCTTCTAGGTAGCGAACGAGTTGGTTGTTGATTAAACGATGTTCTTGTCTTTGGAACTGAACATTTATTACTGTCTTATTGCTTGTGGAGTGCTTGAGGCCGCGGGGCCAGCAGTCAACGGGAAGTTATTATGTTGGGACTGGCGAAAAATGCATAAGAAAAAGATTTTGCATTCTGCACCGCTACGGAATACTTTAAAATTTTGAATCCGCATAACGATTAAACAAACATTCACGTTTTGTACCTTTTTTATCTTTAGCTTCTCCGAGTGTTTCTTGCAGTCTGCTGAGAATTTAAAAATATTGAGTGATTTTAAAACATTTCTGGATTTTTACTTTACTGCTACTATAGGTAATCATTTAAAGGAACTATTAAAAATGGTTTACTAATATTCGAATCACAATGAAATTGAAGAAAAATATACATTTACTTCATAGTACCTTCCTCACCGTCTAAAAATGGATTTAGCAATCTCTACCTGTTATATAAATGAAAAGTTAATTTGTTTATCATCCCTTACCTAGTGCCTCGGGGAGCATATTGAGTCATTGGAACCGGCTGTCATGAAGATCTTTGATATGACATGTTATGGGGTGTCAGTAGGTACCCTTAGATATACTGATACTGGTCTTAGCCATGGAATATTTATTGCTATTTCTTTGAGTGGTGGCGCTGAGACGACCGCCGCACTGGAGGCAACTTAATATTCTGGTTCTTTGTCACGTCTAAGATAATCTAATATACCTTATCTACCTATATATCTTCATTCCTCTTTACCTACTTACTAATCTTTCTAATCTAACCAGATTAATAGGTAAAATAATATTAAAATTGTACATACATACATACATAAACTCACGCCTGTTTCCCCGAAGGGGTAGGCAGAGGCATATTAAACGCCCACTTTTCGCCAGTGTTTTGATCCCACGTAATAGGTGGCGAGCCTATTGCCGCTTATCGGGATATTTTGTTTGCCAGAGCCTCGTCCGTTGATCGGCAGGTGCACCACTTGCAGGTGAGGTTGGCTTAGGACCCTGAGTTTTTGGTGGGAACCCTATGCACCTATTAAATTTGTATAATTGAAATATGGGTTTTCTATATTTTATCCATATGCGAAGTCACTTTTATTCACATACGAAGCCGTAAACGAAAGCTAGTCCTAATAAAATTGGCACATGTCTCACTTAGACGCAAAATTTCATATGCTTGAACTCAAAACATTATATTGAAATAATAGTTAGTGTATTTACAGTGTGCACCAATTCGCTTTCTTAATAAGACTTAAGTGAAATATGCCACATGTTTAACGTTGGCAGAAATTAATTCCTGTCACTTGACTGTTAGCCAAGGAAATAATAATTGTGGTCATTTATTTTACAATACCGTATGTTGATGTAAGATTTTGTGTAATGGCGCATGATATTTTGTGCACATGTTTTTTAGAGTTAGTACTCGAGTTATGTACAGTGTTTTGCCATGAAATTATTAAAGGTTTAACAAAGTCTAAGCATACGTCTGAGAGTCGTACACATATAAATGACAGCTATTTAAGTACTATTACTTAATTGGAATTTTAGGGTGGGATATAAGGTAATAATAAAACACACCATTATCAATGAAAACTATAATTTCAATTGATTATTACAACGAATAATAATATTGCATAATTTTACCCCAAATTAATAAGTACTTAGGTATAAATCAACTGTAAAATTCAGTCTTTTTCAAAATACTAATATTTTTTAAATAAATTAGTCATTCTTAGGCCTCCAACCCTAAAAATAACCGAACTTTCAACGACTAGGTAAAGTTTAGGAGCAGTCTACACATGTATGAAGTTTGTGCTCGCAATACACAGTTTTTTTGTATTCATATCTCACTAATTTTGACTTTGACCTTTTTTTTGTAGTTGCAAAAAGTGTATTATTTACGTGTTATGGGCTCGGGGTCTTCTTCTGATAAAAATAGTAACATAATTATTCTCAACTTCATTTTGAATATCGTTGATAACATCAATTTTGTCTAACCTCAGAAGCTGAAGCTTACGAAGAAAGATTATCTTTCTCGTTTAAAAATGCTAAAATATTGTCACTGACTAAGTTTTTCGAGTGTGACATATTTTCGCCTGAAACAACGTCAAAAAAAAGATGAAAAATTGGAAAATTAACACTATTTACACTAAATAAACCGTACTTAAGTTTCACAAAGCCTAAACATACGCCTCGCAGGCGTGCTATACTTCGATAATTAAAAAATTGTGGGACTTACCTCAGGGAAATAGGTACCAATCGTTAGCTCCTGGTAGCCACTGAGTTGGTGAAAGAGCACAATGCTACAAAAATATTATCAATTTTTGTTTATGTGTGCGCCTCGCAGGCGTAGGCTTCTAGGGTTGAAATATTCATTATTTTATTGTGCATGCTAGTGAGCTGAAATTATTCATCGGTTTTAGAGTATCAAAATGTCGTACTAATGTGATGAATGAATGTATCGTAGTGATAAATTTGTTTGAATGTATAGTATTGGATATTATCTGACTTATTTGGGAAAACTTTTAATCTGTTTTCTGTTAAAATACAATAAATCGTTATGTGTAAAACATAAGAGTGCTGCAATAACAAAAATATAATCAATATAATTTTTTTACTTATTTTTAACTGGGATAATATAAAATAGACTAATATAATTTCGCGCAACACAAAGAATGATGGTAATCATGCTTATAATTGTTTTTGGTGCGTGGAAAATAATATAATGTTAATCCGTATACCCGCAGATTAAAACAATTTTATATCCAAATTTCACCCGAACAACGCCAGTAGCAGTAACTAGTGATATAAAATCTTTGTATATAATATTTATTGTTGAATTAGTAATTCTTCATAGACTAAGTATTCGTAATGGAAAAATAATGTACAAAGGCGAGCTTAACTCATTACTGAATTTTATACCAGCGCACCGTCTGAAAGATGGCGAAGAAGAATAAAAAATGTAAAAAAGAAGCCATTAAATTATTATTATTTTATTTACCGAAAATGTACCTAAATAGAGAAAATATAAATAATGTAGAACACTATTACTGACTACGATTAAGTAACAGGCTCGTTTGGCATGGCGGTGTCCCCGGTAATACATATTTTTAATCTGTACGGTATACCTACGACCGACAATATAGGATTACTCCCAAACTAGGATTAATCCTGTATCGCGTGGGATTTCATAAACATCAATACATATTATCAAAGTTCAATCTTCATATGAGACTACCACTTGACTCAGAAATAAGTGTTTTATGTCTAGGTTTCCTTTGTATACGTTTTTGGAATGTTTGATGATTTTGGAACTAGAGCGTCAGAAGTGTTTAAGAACATTAAACGTACCCGACCAACTGTAATAAATCTTTGTTGATGGTACCAGGTTTTGTACCGATATTCGAATGCTTACACTACTACTATGCCATCAACGCTGTCAGTTTTAGTATAGGTTTTAAGAACAGTATAAAATTGTTTCGGTCAAGAGCAAAGCTGCATATTTCTGTTTTAACAAATATATTCTCAAATCAATTCTAGTATTTTTACGGTTACACTTGTTCTGTAAAATAATATAATGATATCCACATATTTGACTCTCAACCTCAACGCAAAACAGTGAGAGCCAGATCAATACGGTGCCACAAATATAGACGAATTCATATATTCACAATCACTACCGTAAGGAAACCAATAAACAAAGGAGATAACATTTATTTGTTTGGTTAAAAAGTATTGTGTGGCAAAAAAGATCCTCGGTGTTATGGCATAATGCGTATAAAGGTACATTCCGTGAGGATTTATGAAGAAGGCCTCGCTTGGTTTATGATGACAATGCCGCACGCCGCGTCTACGCCACCACCTCATTTCCTCACAGAAAGTTATAAAAACACTAGAGGACGCCAGCAGCTACGCTTGCAATTTTTTTTAATTTACCCATTTTGGCCGATCTCGTGGGAATTTTGGGAAATCCCTTCTTAGTGCACCCCTACGGTCCTCAAGGAACATACATGCCAAATTTCAGCTTCCTGCGCCCAAGAGTTTCGGCTGTAGCGTGTCTGTCAGTCAGTCAGTAACGCAAGGATTTTATATATTAAGATATTGAGACTGAGATTCCCCGCACTCGAAGACCTAGCGAATGTAATCTTGTTTTGTGATTTGCCTGTTTTTATGTACGCCTCCAACGAATAAACGTATTTTAGACGAAGACCTCTCAGTTGTGAGTAAATTTTCTCACCTTTTATATGAGCTTTGGTTTTCTTACTCTACAGAATATGTGGCACATATTCTGGAGAGTGAGAAAACCTGAATATGTGGCACATATTTGATAAGAATTTTAAGTGTACTTTCTGTGTCATTTTAACTAATTAAAATAACTTAAGTAGGAACGTAAAAACGTCGTATAATTTAGTTAACAAGTTTGTTACGTGTAACTTGCCATTTAGCTAAAGCCCGCTCACCATGCCTGGATCTAATTATATCGTGTAGGTGAAGCAAACTTGTGTAATTGTAGACTTTTATCAGCATGCTATCACATTCTCTTTCTGGCAGAATTATGCACGAACTTTAAAGCACTTTTAATAACCTTGTAAGTTGTATGCAAGTTTTGCGTACATTGAATATTCAGACACAAACTAACTTCATATTAATATCGTTAGACAATTTCGCATATTTATTTATTTTTTAAAACTCAAGTTTCATAAAATAATTAAATATTGTAACACTTTACTTGTATTGTAAAAGTATAAAAAGGTTTTAACTTAATTTGAACGTGAGAAAAACGCTGCCAAATAACAATATGACACTAGAGTGAGTTAAAAAGAGCGGGCGGCAGACAAAGCTCCCGTTACGCCCGTTATCCGTGTGAAAGCTCACAAGTTGCTGATGTCTGTTGAGGGCCACTATGTACAGGCAAAGATTGTCTTGTCAAGAGCCGCCGCGTTCAGTGCTACGCGCCCCTTCGCTCAGGGCGGTACGCTACGGTGGTACGCTACGCCGCGTGCGCCCGTAGCGTACCTCTCGTACTCTCGTAGACTCGTAGCGCATACGGACACTTCTACGAAAACTTTCGATCAATCATCACTTTCTAAATATATAAATCATCAGCAACCATTATGAATGTTCAACTAAGTTTGTTTTGTAACTGTAATCCAGTGATAAATACTATTATATGCAAGTGGAAACTTTTCCTAATAGAATTCGTAAGTACATATTTTATAATCTATACATATATCTAACTACATTTTACTATAATTTGTTCATCAAATTCACGCTACATTAGTGTAGAAGTTAGCGTTATCAAGCATCAATATTATTTGCAGGATTACGGTATATTAATTATATATGTACGCAATCATTATCTATAATATAAAAATGAATCGCAAAATGTGTTGGTAAGCGCATAACTCAAGAACGCCTGGACCAATTTGGCCAATTCTTTTTTTTAAATGTTCGAAGTTCAAAGATGGTTTTTACGGCGAGAAAAATTCTAATAATTGCCGGAAAACCCCTAAAAACAGCCATTTTCTTTTTCCCATACAAACGTTTTCTAACTAAAACGTAGAGTCAATTCGTAATTTATTACCGCTGCATAAAATTCAAATTCGCGTGCGCGTTGATATACTTACTTCTTTGTTTGATGGCAGTTTTGACAGGTTTCCAGACCTGAAGTCTCAGTGCTGCCGCCCAGCGGGCTTCATGTCAGAAGAAACCCATTTATAATCCCAACTTAATATTATAAATTCGAAATTGTGTATGTATGTATGTTCCGTCTTCACGCTAAAACGGCTGAACCAATTTTGTTGAATTTTAATATAGGGATACATATATTGGACCATGGAGACGGATATAGGCTACCATGAGTTGTAAAAATTAAACTGGGAGGGATTGTAGGGAGGGTAGAAGTTTGTACGGCACAAATTTACCTCTTGGAAGTAAGAACGCATGCGCTGATAATTAATTGCTGCGCATGTGCTATCGCATATCTGTCAGTACTGTCACGTCATACCTACATAATGTCATATTGTGCACGTTGATTAAATTGTTCGCATATCTATACTAATATAATAAGGCGGAAGAGTTTGTTTGTTTGTTTGAACGCGCTAATCTCAGGAACTACCGGTCGGATCTGAAAAAATATTTTTGTATACGATAGCCCAGTTATTCGGGAACATAACGCTTCGACCCTTTGAGGCCAGGCAAAAGGCTAAAAAGGCTTAAAGATAATGTCGGCTAATCTCAGGAACTAGCAGTCGGATTTTAAAAATTGTTATTGCCTATGGTAGCCCAATTATTCCGAAAGGCTTATAGGCTTTATAAAATTACGCCACAACTTTTAGAGGCCAGACAAAAATAATAAAATGGTCAACAGAGAAGGGGGAGGGTTGGGTCAAAGGCAAAAAAAGGCTAAACGAACAGGATACAATCTATATGGGTATCGTTTTCGAGATTTTCGGGACGCTGATTAATAATATAAAATTTATTTAGTGATCCAAGATGGCCGACGCGAAATCAAAGATGGTGAATGGGAAAATTTTAAAAATCGATGTGGGTATCGCCTTCGATATTTTAAGGAGTGGGGAATCGAAATACAACATTTATTTCGTACTCACAGATGGCGGATGGGAAAATTTAAAAAATCAATATTGGTATAGTCTGCGATGTTAAAAGGGATGGGGAATCCAAATACAACATCGGTTTCGTGATTCAAGATGGTGAATGGGAAATTAAAGATGGCGGATGGGAAAATTTTTACAAATCAATATGGGTATCGTCTCTGATGATTTAAGGGATGGAGAATCCAAATACAACATCTATTTCGTGATCAAAGATGGATTTCCTAATCATAGATGGCGGATGGGATTTTTTAAAAGTCGATATGGGTATCGTATCCGATATTTTAAGGAATGGGGAATTCAAAAACATCATCTATTTCGTGATCAAAGATAGCGGATGGCATTTTTTTTAAATTAATATGGGTATCGTCTCCGGTGTTTAAAGGGATATGGAATCCGAATACAACATATATTTCGTGATTCAAGATGGCGGATGGGAAATCAAAGATGGCGGGTGGGAAAAATTTTAAAAATCAATATGGGTATCGTCTTTGATGATTTAAGAGATGGTGAATCCAAGTACAACATCTATTTCGTGATCAAAGATGGCGGACGGGATGTTTGTTTGTTCATCATTTATAGACTCTGAAATGATAAGAGATTAAGCGCTAAGTCAATGGTAGCTTTGGAAAAGGGCCTTGGAAAAAAGGGAATTAAATAAAAACTCTTAAAAAGGCGATACGGAGTTCGCCGGGTCAGCTAGTATTTTATAATAATGTTACATATATTTAAACGAGATATTAACTCATCTGTATACCATACAACTACTACATAAACGCCGCATCTTAAAAAATATAACACAATTAATTAATAAGCTAGTACATGTAGGTGCGCGTGTAACAATTCCTTAGTACCTCTCTAATCAACAAAGAGAATACCTCCGATGGTACGTGGGCCTACACAATTTTATTCAAGCATCCTTTGTTTCCATTCACGTTGCTTTTGTCAAAAACGTTGTACTTTACCATTTAGTGGGAGATAAAAGGAAAAAATAATTAGTGGAACGCTTTGTAGACGCAGCTTAGAAGAATGTAACGGGATTTTTCTTAAGCGGGAGTTTTTTGTACGATATTTTATTTGCACACATCGGTAAACATGAATTATTTGAGTGTAAATAATATTTGATTGCGTACTTATGTGTACAATGAATGCGCACTACTGATGGAGTACTATAATGGTCGAATACAATTGAGAAAGGAGTATGTCTACGTATGTTTATTCTAAAGCTTGTAATGAAAGCAGGCGTTATTATGTATGTAGGTACCTTTGTACTTACTTGCTCTGCGCTTTATTGATATTATATCAATGTGGTAATATTTTAAAGCATGGCTTATTGTATCTTGTACATAAGCTATATTTGCATAAATACAATGGAAAATTGTATAAAATCTGTATTTTTGATGAAATTAATGCAAGAGAAATACTATTATTTAAGGAACGAATTATACAATAATGTTAATCAGATACCAATAACACATTTTATTTTAAATAATACGAATTTCGAAAATTGGGAAATAATAAAATTCATGCAGTACATATTTATCTTTACTACTAAACCTGTCAAAATATTTATTATTAAACTACAATTATTAATAGCAAGTACCTTCTTTTTTAATTCGGTCTAGTGTAAACATAATTATAAACACATGAGTAGCTATTGAGAATAAATTAACAATATTTCAGAATGAGATTACAATTCGTACTATTAAGTTTGTACTTATTCATTTTTACTATATTGTTCATTATTTGCTTCAAATAAGCTTGTCAATATATGAGCCTCAAATGTTAAAAATAACCCAAAAATGTGGTTCCAAGAGTATAAAACTTCTAAAAAATTATTTCGTGTTTAACATAATACTTCGTGTCATGTTTTG
This sequence comes from Euclidia mi, assembly GCA_944739405.2. Taxonomy (NCBI): domain Eukaryota; kingdom Metazoa; phylum Arthropoda; class Insecta; order Lepidoptera; family Erebidae; genus Euclidia; species Euclidia mi. The sequence goes on from OX123189.2 coordinate 63,241,347, forward strand.
GTTGTTCTTAGAACAGTGTCTCAAGAAATACGTAGAGTCATCAAAAATAATTCTAATTAAATGAAACACATCATTAAAGAATGCGAGATGAAATTCATTATATTAACTTATGTTTTGGTCAAGAGGCATTGTGATTTGACTGGTACCCTTTACTTGACAGATCAGTACGTTGGAAAAGAACAGCTTGTTGACTTCGTCTTCTTTTCTTCTTCTTCATAATATGCTGCTGTTTTGACAATTGGCTGTCATCTTGTTGCATAATCCTTGTCGGTAACTTGTGAATGAGTTGTTTGTTGAAAATACCGCAACCATTATTATGTCCTTCGACCCGGTTATCTTTTTATTTCTATCTTAACCAAAATAAGTTCTATCAGCATATTATATATGTATCATTTGTTTTCAAGCATGTTGCTCAAATATTATTTCTGCCACTTCTTCGGTCCTTTAAACACACTGACTGTTTCATGTCCCTTTATGACCAACTACTTTGTAACATTTTTTTTTATTACTGATAGGCTAGCGTTTGACCATGATCTCACCTGATGTTAAGCGATGATATGGTCTAAGATGGAGTACGCTTACCTAGAAGGTACCTATTCACTCGCGACTTGAAAACACCCAGGTTGATCTTGTCATGAAACACAGACTCGGGTAAAGAGTTCCACACCTTGGCGGTACGCATAAGAAAGGAAGAAGCAAAACGCTTCGTGCGTATAAGCGGGATATCCACCATGTAACGGTGACGCTGACTCGTTAGTCTGGTCGTGTGATGGAAGAAAGGGGATGGAGGAATCAGATTGTGTAGTTCCTCTGCGCACTCTCCAAAATGTATCCGATAGAAAACCGATAGACTGGCGACACTACGGCGATGCTCCAGGCTTTGGAGTCCTGCGTCAACCAATTGGTCATCGCCGATGATTCTTCTAGCTTTTCTCTCAATTGACTCCAATGTATCTAATTGATACTTGGCAGAACCATCCCAGAGGTGCGAACAGTACTCCATGCAGGACCGGACTTGTGCTTTATATAGATTAAGCAATTGTTCCGGCGTGAAGTACTGCCTCACCCTGTTGAGGATTCCTAGCTCTTTGCCAGCTAGTTGAGCTTTGGCCTCTATATAGGGGCCAAAATTGAGGGTTGAGGTCAACGAGACACCAAGAAGCTCAAGGTCGTCAGTTATCGGCACGGACAAGTTTTGGAATGTCGAAACCAGGTCAAATTGGCTCCGTTTTGCCGAGAATAGACACGCCTGGGTCTTCGAAGCATTGAACTTGACAAGATTGGCATCACCCCAATCGGATACCGCCTTTAAGGACAAGTTCATCCGCTCGATCATTCCTTCCCTGAGTGATTGTATTTGCGCTCCACTGGCTCGAGTATTGGACATATATCTCTCTACCACCGTGCTGTCATCTGCATACCCAAAGGTACCGGGTTTCAACAGATCGTTGATATGCAGCAAAAATAGAGTTGCGGAGAGAACTGATCCCTGAGGGACTCCGGCATTCATTGCCAATTGATCCGACGAGCAGCCATCAACAACTACCCGAATAGATCGGTCCCTCAGGCAATCAGATATCCAAGTGCAGAGACCAGTGCGTAGGCCAAATGACGGAAGCTTGCTTATGAGACTATCGTGCCAGACCCTGTCAAAGGCCTTTGAGATATCGAGCGAACCAGCAAGTGCTTTGCCGTATCTTTCGATGGCTTCGCCCCACATGTGTGTGGCATACACTAGAAGGTCTCAGTAAAGCCGTATTGTCGGTCACTGAGAAGACTGTTAGTTTCTAGGTATGCCAGAAGCCTATCATTCAATACTCGTTCCATACTCTTACAGAGTATGGAAGTGACTGAAATGGGTCTATAATTATTAGGGTCGGCACGGCTGCCTTTCTTTGGCACAGGCTGAACATTGGCATGCTTCCAGGACTTAGGTACTTGTCCTGTCGTCAGGGATAGGCGGAAAAGGCGTTTCAGTACGGAGGACAACTCTGGGGCACAGGTTTTAAGTACTATGGCTGGAATGCCATCTGGACCGCTGGCCTTATTCACGTCTAGATTCCGCAGCGTCTTATGAACCTCGGTTTGCCGAATGCGTATGTCACACACACGGGTTTCGCAAACAGGTAATGTTGGAGGTGTTTCACTCGCAGTGTCTAGACGCGAAGATTCCGCGAAGATGGAGGCAAATAAATTTGCTTTGTCCTCAGCAGTGTGGGCCAGGGTTCCATCTGACCTCAGCAGTGGTGGTAGTGAGGGGCAGCAGAAGTTCGATTCCACCGATTTCGCCAGGGACCAAAACGCTTTGCTACCCGCAGGGTAAGAAGCAAGTTTATTCCCTATATGGCGAATGTGGTCGTAGCGAGCCCTCCGGAAAACTTTCTTGCAGGACTTGGCAGCCCTGTTATACGCTCTCTTCTTATGTGATGTGTCCTTTGCCTTGCAGTTGCGAGCTTCAGTCCATGAAAGAAACGCCTCATGTTTCAGCGCTTCAGCGCGTCCGCATTCGGGCCCGAACCAGGACTGAGTTTTGGTTGATGTGGATAAGTCTGAGAATGGGATATAATATTCCATTCCTTGACGCAATACTTCAGTCACAGCATCTGCGCAGGTTGAAGGGTCACCCGAAGAGAAGCAAGTGGGCTGCCAACGATAAGATGCAAAGAACGACCGCATCTCATCCCAGTCTGCTGACCCGTATCGCCAAACCTGTCGGGAGCCTCTTGGGCATTGGACAGGTGGGAAGTATACGGACACAGTTTTTATCAGACAATGGTCGGAACTTCCTAAGGGTGAAGATATCGACACAGAATATTGGTCTGGTTCTGTTGTCAACAGAAGGTCGAGGCAATTGGGAGTTTGGCCTTCTACATCAGGAACCCTTGTTGCTTCTTGTACCAGCTGGGTGAGGTTTAAGGCCAAAGCAAGCTTTCGCATCTCTCTCCCAGCGTGGTCAGTGCACTGGTATGGGAATAGCCACTCCTTATGGTGAGCATTAAAATCCCCCAGTAACACTAGCTGAGCCGTGGGGTACTTCTATAGAGCGGCTTCCGCCGCCTCACTTAAGTACTCTGTGAGCCGAGTTGTCTCCCGATCTCCACTGTGCGACCGGTAGACACAGGCATAGAGAATCTTCTCATGTCCCGTGTCCACCAAAACCCACAACACGGAAAATGTGAGGTCTTCAAGGCATCCGAGACGCCGACAGCACAAGTCGTCACGGGCGTACACGCAGACCCCAGACCGGGGCTTAAATTTGTGCTCCAGGGTATACCCTGGGTATACTAGGTACGCCACGTCAGACGTACATGCTACCTGCGTCTCCGAGAGGAATAAAAGCACGGGTCTTTCAGTCTCAAGGTGGTGGTGGACTTCAACGAGATTGGAGTGCAATCCTCGGATATTAGCACTTTGAGCGAGAGGGAGTGCTGCCGCTGTTTCATGCTTCTCTTATTCTTTTTTGCCTTCATGTGGATATATGTGTGAATAGGAAAGAGGACGGAAGTGGAATGAGGCTCATCGCTGCTCTCCCACTAACATACAATAAGACCGCCACACCATAGGTCCGCTAATACGGAGACTGCTGGGTCAACCGAGCCCCCCCGAACTTATCCATAGGGCCCTCTCGTCCGGTCGCCAACTGGCACTATGGCGTAAGTTCGGGATTTTTCGACAGTTGGCGGGGCAGCCTTTCGCAAGTGGCTTTCTTGCTACTTGGGCCCCCTACTACCTGCGGTCGGCCAAGCGGTGCACCGTCCCTCGGCTCCAGCTACCCTCCGAGATCAACGGGCCAGTGCGGCAGAGATAGTGCACGTTGTAACGGTCCACAAGCAATGTGCAACTATTCGGACCCGTCCTCTCATGTGGCTTCACCGGCCCAAGCTCCGGAACACGGTAGGTTATACCGCTTGGTGGAACGACTAACGGTTACTAGCCGTGGCCGAAGCCTACCACCGTCTGCTTTGTCGCCTGATTTGCACCACCCAAGGGCCACGTGTAGGGAATCCAGGTTCGGGGTGCTCTCCTACGGACGTGGGCGACTCGGCCCCCAAACATGCGACGAAAGAACCACATTTTAAACGTCTTTAAGCTCTTGCCCCTCAATGCGTTTTCAAGATCCACCTTTTATGGCCATAACAAGCCAAAGGCACACTTCATAGATAAAGCACATTACTTAAGCAGCAATCAGTAACTAAAAGAAAAAAATAATTGAGATAGTCCCAGAAAGCTGTAAATGATGCTAGAGATCTTAGAAATATCATTTTGTATATTTGTTTTCAGTATTTCTAAGAAAGAAATAAATTTATTTAAAGAAAACCACAAATATCAATGATTGAATATGATATGATGATATACATATATTGTCTAAGAAATCTATTTTACGCAAAAAACATAATCTGATGCAAGATGAATATTACTCACAAGCGTTATCCTGTTGAGGAAGTAAGAGCTAAGGTTTTACGATCAGAGTTTAACTTACGACAGCCATATGTGGCGCATGATATCTAATGTGACAAAAGGGTGAAACGGAGGTATATTGTAGACACCTACTTCGCGGTCTTTAAATTTAACGTTATTACTTGAGCCTTAAAATGCTTCCTACTTAGAGTCTGCTGTCCGTTCTTCTAGACTTTAATCTGATACAAAATTTAGTCATGATTGTGTGAACAGTTTTTGAAATATATATAATAGGAAGGGGATCTTGGACCCAATTCTCCTATATAAATACAGTTTCGATATAATATCAGTGTCATACTTACGTCACAAAAAGTGTATTCTTCTAAATTATCTGATATTTGAATAAAGTTGTAACGAGATCGTAATTGAAACAAGTGTAAAAATATGTGTCAACGACGAACTGTTTATTTCAAATTATACGATAATGACATTAGGTTATCAGAATACCACTTCTGAGTCAATTCAAAATATAATTTCAATGTCATATAAAAATATGAGAATCAGGCCACAGGTGTAAGACTGCCCCGAATTGCAGGGCTATAGAAGAACCTTCTTGTACCCAGTTTTGTAAATGCCAACACAAAATATGAAAATTTCTTTAATATGTTTAAAAGCTATAAAGAATAGAATTCGTGAGTTTTCCGTTTGTTATTTAAACTAGCCAGCCTTCTGTTTATTGAGTAAATAAGCCACAAATAATGTTTTTGCACATTGATGACTAAGGGTCCGCCGGCAACAGTTTGAGGACAAAATTTTGGGGAAAATAATGTTGTTGGTTTCTTCTACTAGAAAACATTAATTAAGACTATAGATATTTTATTTGCATCATAACTTTTGATCTTCATATGTGTCTAAAAGGTTAAAGCGCGGCCAATAATGTAAAAAAAAATTCAATGGTATAACATTTTTTTATTACCAACTACTACAGATTTATCAACTGTCGTAGTTTGCCTTGCCAATTTATAATTTTGTAAATCACGTTTGCCCGGCAAATTGTATTTAACAATAGTATTTGGCCAAATGATTTAAATAAAATCGACTTCACATATGGGAAAATAAGACCAAGATATTACACAGTCATTTTTGTAACGTAACTGAGTACTAGTTATTTTTCTATCGTCTGGCGGGTTACTTCAATCTATCCAATGTACTCACATCGATATGGACCTTTTCTTTTTTTATACGGTAACTGGGCAGTAAATTCGGCTAATTGCCATTTGGGTTGTAAATGACTGGGCGTGTCTTCCTGTTGGTAGGGCAATGGATAGGCTTAGAACTCGCGTCCTCTCAATATCTTATTCATTAAATGGCGCATCACAAGACCATATTAATACATACTTATCGCGATTATTATCGTTCTGTTCAACCCCTTAAATTTGCAGCATAATGGTACATTGCCTATATTACTATCTTCCATCATAATTGTACCTATCTAACACAAATCGAAGTGCATTCAGACAAACAAACTCGTCAGCTTTATTATATGTGGTTATATATAATGACCACCATAAAATGCTTTGATACCCTTAGTTCTTAAACCAAAAGTATATACTTAACACCAGAAAAATAAAGTCAATTACAATAGTACCACTTATTTTAGTCACGACTGCACTTCAAATTCTATTCGAACACCAAATGTAGTAAATGATCACCAAATAAATAGGTTATGTTAGGTTCTCTTGTGACCCTTAATTCAAAAATAGTAATATAGGCTATGTACGACTATACTGCAAATTTTAGGGGTTGAACAGAACTAGAATGAACGCGATAAGTATGTTATAATGTGGGCTTTTACAACTTAGTTTATCAAACTAGGTGGTGTATCCAAATCCAATGTATGTGTTGGTATTTCATACAACTAACAAAAAAAACTTTGGTTATAATTTTACATTAAAATGCTGGTTTAATTTTGGTGATTATTTACTACTTTTGGGTTAACAATGATTTATTTGGAGTCATTTTGCTCAAATAGCATAGCGAAATGTTAAAACTTTGGTAATAATTTTACATAAAAATGCGGGTTTCATTTTGGTGATCATTTACTATTTTTTCTGTTAAATGTTACTATATCTGGTGGTAAGTTATTCCTTATTATATTAGCACAGAGTCATACTTTTTAGTTCTTTAAAGATTATGAACCTTAAGCATAAGTTCAATGAAAGCCACTGGGCCTGCGTAAATAACCCCCAGACGCAGTCGACATAGATGAGTTACGTTTCGGCTAGCTGTGTCACACGACAAACCAAAGTTTGATCACCCAGACGGAGCAATCTATCTGTAACCGCACGCTGCGCACTTGGGGATGCTCGCCATGAAAATTATATTGTTAACAGACTGCCTGGTTTTCTTGAACCTTAAGAAATAAACTCGAACAGTCGCATCAAATACGGATCTCGAATTGAATAAATGCGACAAAACTCTGTTCATGATGTACAATAAGTTATCTTGATATATACACTAGACTCTGCAATAAACATTGAATCTTGCTACATGGCGGAGGTCAGCTGTAGGTAGATTCTCCGTAGAAATACTAATATTCTGCGTATAATGTTAGGTAGTAAAACGAACCCCATGCAGCAATTTTTCATATGGCAACTAAATTTTATATGGAAATAAGTTTAAAAATATTTGATCTACATGTCGATACGGATATTAAGTTACAGTAGTACTGCAAGTGCCTTTATAATTCTAATACGCGAAATGTTACAAACAAAAAAGTACAATATGTATGTCGCACCATTTTCCACTTCAAATATATCACTTGGCTTACTACACTTTGAAACTATACGTATATTACCGACTATTCCTATCCGCATGAGTTTGTCATGATAATTAACGAAATAGCGAAAATTAAACTTGGCATCTCTACTAATCCTTCCAAGAAACAGACAAGTTTATGTATTGAAATCACATATATATTATAAACACTGAATCAGACTTAAGACATCGCGACTTCTAAGAACACTGACTAAACTCTCACAAGATACATACCAATTATATTTGATATACGCATATAACGAAATTCAACTAATGACTTAAGAATTAATTAGTCTTGCCCAAGTCAGGGCCAGGAGTAATGAGTACGTCGAATTAAAACAATTATAAAAGTAAGATAAAACTTATTAAGATGATAAAGATCATGCTTTTTACATTGAATATATTTTTTGTTGGTTGTCTCCAAAAAGAAGTGTAAAGTATTCTTTGCCATGCTCTATAAAGCAAAAAATCATGAATACATATATGTAATTGGTAAGTATTAGCTAGTAAGACTTTTTAATGATCTGACATACATACATACATATCGTCACGCCTTTTATCCCCGAAGGGGTAGGCAGAGGTGTATTTCTACACCCACTTTTCGCCAGATATACTTTAGTCCCACACACGGCGAAAATGCTCTGAATGTTCTATTATCAGATTTATTAGCTAAAGCTGAACTTATTAGTAAAATGTTTTTTTTTTCATATATTAAAAACAAAATGATCGTAATCGTTGTCTCGGTTGAGACCCAAGCCTGGGATCTACTATATTGTTGTGTTATGAATCGACTTCTCCAACCAACCTAAACTCTTTTATTTATTTTTTTATAGACTCACGCCTGTATCCTCGAAGGGGTATGCAGAGGTGTAATATTACTCTTTTATTTACTAGGAGTAAGTTTGGAATATTAGGCATGAGCTTACTTCCTCACCCATTAGTAACCTTATCGCCCTGTATACATCCTACAAAAGCACAAGTTTTGAGCAATAAAAGGATTCAAGTACAACGCATGGTTGCATAATTCGTTGAAAGTAAACTAAACACCGAGGAATGTCAGTGCCAGATACATTAGCTGGCCTGTCTCAACCAGAATCTCTTTAATAAAATAGTGCGTTACAGTTTTGTAACATTGAAATCACATGTATAACATAAATGATACAAGAGAACACTAAAGGAAAAATATTTGTGAAAAGCTTTATACAAATAATAGGTGAAAAAGCAAGGTGTATCTTAATAAACTCTCAACAAGCCCTGCAGCTTGACAGATGAACTATATCCACCTCACAGAAAACACGTTCAGCTTAGAAATACTATAAGTTGAATCATATTCCCTTCTTTCGTCAAAGATCTTTCCTGTCACTCCTATTTCGATCCAGGCGAGGCTGACAGTGATTTGGAAAAACAGTTTTGGACTTTTGGAAGTTCATTAGGCAAAAGCATTTAAACTAATAACATTTTCGAGAACACAACAAGTCTTTTGTACTCATTTTGAAAATTTCACTAGCCATACGTCCAATAACTAGAATCATCTTTTAGTAGTGGGGACAAAAGAAGTGTCTTACAGATACTAAGGAACGTACAGATTATCTTTTATGTGTTTTGTATTACAATTATTGTTTATGAGATGTACCTACTTTTCACAGCTGGTCCATTTTCCTGGTTAGTCAACTGAGTATGAAATTGCTTAAGCTGTCCATCTATATGATACAGCTACATATGTAATTACGTACATAGTTTCATCAATGTACAGTAATTAATCAATCGATATTTTTTCTCATAATCTCATTTCACTGTAAGAGCTATTATTGGTAATATTTTCTATGTTTGGTAAGCTGAATTTACATACATATATAGACTCACGCCTGTTTCCCGACGAGGTTGGCAGAGACTACGGAACGCCATTTACAACGATCCACAAAAACGATTCAAATGCTCCTGATCCTGACATATCTCTCTTGCTTTATTCACTCTCATCAAATTTCTCATGCATGCTCTTCAGTTTAGGGTGCTAAATTTATTACCCGTCTTTTGAAATAAAAAAGGAATATGTGTATACCAGGCACAAGTAATCTGACAGGTTCGCAGCAAAGTATGCGAGCTGCAATTCATATGACGAGTGAAGACAGCGTGGTTGTTGAAAGTAATTACTAAACCTGAAAGAAAAAAAATACTTTTTATCAGCATAACACTGCATACGAAATAATATAAAACCAAAATTTCTGTACTAAACTTATTCACAGCAAGTTAGAACTCCTACGCAGGATTACTATTTCTACTTAGACTATTATTAATTTCTACACAATTGTTTGACTATACACTACAATCAGACCATGTTCTATTGATTGATCAATTATATTGTTAACTGCGATACTGATAGGCTATTAATATGATCTAAACTGGACGCAATATCTTGACTAACCATCTTGCTTAGAGATTGTAATCTCTATTATATTTCGCATTATGGATACTAATATTAACCTATAAGCTAATTATCATGAAATAATTACGCAGATCTTTAAAGTTTTTAAAGGTATTATATTTATTTTTAAGCAAGCGGCGGTAGCCCAGTGGTGTACGTAACGGACTGCCGAGACGATGGTCTCGGGTTCGATCCCCAGGTACCTCGGGCACACACCTCTGACTTTTCGAAGTTATGTGTGTATTAAAAATGTTAATTATCGCTCGCTTAATAATGTGCCCGGTAGATGGCAATAGGCTCGTCCCCTATTACATTGGGACCGAAACATATCTGGCGAAGTGTGGGTGTGTAATACACCCCTGCCTACCCCATCGGGGATAAAAGGCGTGAAGATATGTTATGTTATGTTATGTTATGTTATATTTATTTTTAAAGTTATTGATTAGGTGCCAGTTTCCAAATAGCGTAGGTCTACGGAGCAGATACTTTTATAATGTCTTAAAAATGCAAAATTAATAATATCAACTGATATCAAGTATTCTATTTCACGCTTTTTATGCTTAATAAGCTACACTGCAAGAACATAGGCGCAAATTAAAGAAATTTGCTTGCTAGTATTTTTTAAATCGGTAACTATAATCTGAAGTTATGAAGTAACAAACAATAAAAATATGAAACCGGATTGAGAACCTCTTCCTTTTGTTCTCGGTTAAAAATAGTACACTGCGAAGAAAAATGTACCTAAAATAAAAGCTCTATTTAACAAATCAAAACCAATACGTTATACTCGATAGAAATTCTTCTTTGATAATAAGTTTAACAAGTACATAATTATACCAGCATGAACAAATCACTTGGCTAACAATTAAATTGCCATTTGTAATATAGAGGAACCAACAACATGCTAAGTACCTGGATTCGTTTTTTGTTTGTGTATGTATATTGCTAAGTAAGTATGCATTACATCTTCGGGTGTACGTGTGAGAGTGTGCGTGTGGTTGTTTTAGTAAGAGTTTGTGTGTATGTGTGTGTGATTTTTTGTGTATCTTGTGCTCCTCTTGAGAAATTAGGTACACACGATGGATTCTTCTGTGTGTCTAAATCAATATAAGTTGATTTAGACAACTTTGTGAAATCATACAAAATGTTGATAAAGCTTTAAGAAGAATATTTGGAGACATAGACGTGGATTTATTAGACACACATGTGCAAGTTGGAACTAAGTCTGTACTTGTATGTGACAAACCTTTATTATTTCTATCGCGATTGAAGGGCGCATTTTGTCTTATTTACAATAAGTAAGAAATAAATGGACATATTATAAGTATATAAAGTCTTTCAACTATCTGCGCAAAGCCTAAGTTAAGACTACTACTGTCGACTCAATACTGCCATAGGAAATTGCGAGGAAATTTACTCACTTCGACCTTTCGTAAAAAAAACCGTCAAAGTGCATATTTCTTTTTCATGCGAATGTGTGACCAACTGAAACCGTAATAATAACCACAATCCAACTGTATTTAAGTATAATATATTGCTATAATCGATTTTAAACTTTCGCGATTTGTATACATCATACAATATTATTTAGCGGGTTTTAGTCGCGATAATTTACTTATCTAAAGGCATAAATACCTCTGTTATTCTCCTATGCTTCTACCGACTTGTAACGGTTATGGTCGCGGAGGGACTGTAGGAGAATAACAGAGGTATTTATGCCTTTAAATAAGTAAATTATCGCGACTAAGACCCGCTAAATAATATTGTATGAGATAGTATATTGCTGTTGTAATATTTACTTACTTACGAAAGGTTTCACTGTTATCGCATGGCTTTGGCAACTGCCCAATCCATATTTCTCTACTTCGTTGTTAAATATGTTAACTATGAGTTAAAATTCGGGTGTGAATAATTTTATTTCTATAAGTTCATTGCCCGTTAATATTATTATGTAACAGTTTTTATAATATTGTAAAAATATATTGAAAAGGCTAATCATTAGGTACATAAATGCTCTCTTAATTTATTTTCGCTTCAGAGTCGGTACACTTATTTATATTACTGTAATCTTTGCTTTGAAAATGCATACCAGGAGAAATACTTCAAATAAATTAAAATGAAAAAACAAACAATCGAATCTTATTAGCACCAACAATAAGCTTTCTTGAAAAGAAAACGTTTGATTATTTAGACTTCAATTCATTTTCTAAATTGAAATAAAATATGCGAAAGCGTGGCTTTGTTGCCGGCGAATAATTGAATGTCCCATCACGTCCAATGGGGTTCGCAACAAGCGGCTAGGGTGTGCTACTGGCCCCCCCTAGGATCTCCACCTTGTCGTGGTGGGGGGGCTCAGTAACTGTGGATTGGGCATCCGCGGTGAAGCTAAGAGGGATCCAGGAGGGGACGCTCCGCGTGGGCTTGGAGAGGCCTGCGCAGGATGCGTCCAACGGTGCGGGTGCGGGGGACAGTTCTGTCTGTCCCTCGCAGTCGGGTGCGGTCGCGGGAGGAGAGGCGTGTCGGTGTTGCGTTGCCGCGCGCCCTATCTCCCGCGACCAAATGGGGGCGCACCATTCGATGCGTCGCGGTGGGGCCGCAGAGGAAGAGGAGATGCGGTGTTGCGTTGCCGTCCTCCCTATCCTCTGCGGCCGCTGAGTGTTTTGGCGGCGGAGCCCAACACCTTAATCCGCCGCCAAGGGGGTTTTGTTCGGGGCCCGCCTGACCATCTGGCGGGCCAATACCCGTCGGGGAGTAGCGATGAATGCTTATGCGAATCCCTACCCTCCGACACATGGGTACATGAGGAAAACGGGTTGGTTTTTAGTCAGTAAGAGTCTGACAGTCCCCTTCGTCCTTCCCCCGGGGCGGAGGGACTCCATGAGGATTTTCCAACCCGACCCCCAAGGTGCCAGGTGTACACTCGCTAATAACATCTCTTGTCAAATACTGTTATTCTACCCAAAGGATGACAGTGCTGATTTATTGGAAAAGTCCAAAATGAAAAATGTTGGCTATTTCTGACATATTTTTAGTAGAACCGATTATAGGATAATATTTTTAGAATGACTTTGCACTAGCGACAGAATGGCTTTTAGTGGTAAAAGCAAAATGTGTAGTGACTCAATAACCCTCTTGGTGTTAAAAATTGGCCAAAATATTATCGCGGTTCAACCTAAAACATTGAATCAAATGATTGACTGCCTAAAAAGATACGTAAACTAAAATTTTAAGAATATACAATAAGCCGTCAAGAAACGGACCACGTATGGAATATTTGAATACTAATAATATATTCATGACTTTAGATGAGTCATAGCAAAGGATAACGAGAACGCTAATTATGCGTAACAAGATCATGATAATAATAATACAGGACAAAGTAACCTAGAAATACATCCTAGTTATCCTTTATCTGTGCCGAGTAATAAAATGCACCGTATCTATCGTCATCTAATTAGCCTTTAGATATTTTCAAAAATAATAATATAAATAGACACAAAGTAAAAAGCTATATTTTGACACGACGATTGATTTAAGTGGACACGTAAGATTATCTCCCTGGTATTAAATTAATAATACGTTGCAACGTGCACTTTAATACTGCCGCTCTAGAAGCAAGGCATTTTACTTTTTAATTGATGTTTTTCGCTAAGATCACTGGATTATCTGCCAAATCTTGTTAATTACCTAAAGTATGATTATAAAATGCCCAATATCTAATAAATTACGTTGTATATAGTCAATATCCGAATATCAAAGTACTTACCTTAACCTTAATAACGTTCCAAAGATGTTCAACCCTCAGTTACTCGAAAATCCGCAAGAGATAAAAAATAAGGCCCAACCGCCGATACAAACATTATACTATACATAAAAGGTCACACCGGAAGGGACGCTGGTCTGAGCGGAGATAAGTGAAGAAAGTGTTGAAGGGTCGTCGATGTCGTCACACACTATCTGGCGCTCGCTGTCATTAACGGCAGTGTTGTTGTCCGAACTTATTATCGTTTAATTTATGACCACACATTACCGCTTAAGGCGCCATTAAGCCGCTCCGGGAAAGACCCCGAGAATAAATAAACCGGGAAAGTTCACATGATGAACACCCCTAACTCGTTTCGCTGAGCGCCTCAGCACGTGCAATCGTTAATTTCGCCCGTCACAGATCATAAACTGTTTATTGTTTTCTATTAGCCGTACGAAGTTTCATAATTTATTTTAATGCTCTATGTTACTTGATAGCTACACAAAGTGCTCTCGTTGTCAATTTTCCCTAAAATGCGAGCTATTTTTGGATTTCTTTGATCTTTATTTTTCATATGCCTCTAAGTAAATTTGCTTGAGTATTTATCGTTAATTTGCCTAATTTTGATTTTATTGTTTACTTTAGGAGGCTTGAGGAGCACAGATACAATTTGGAGCATAAAATATAAACGTGTGATGGATGTATTTATGTATACGGTGAATAATATATGATTAAAAATGTTTGTATATATATAAGTCGACCCAAAAAGGAACAAGAAATCTATTGAGTAAGTTCATGAGGCTACATATATTGAGAAGCTACAGAACTATGAGACAAATAATTAATATTTGCTTACCTAATGTTGCACCTGGTGATGATACTGGCGAACTCCTCCATCGTCATCTACGAAGGTTCAACACCACGGACATGGAGCGGGACTGTGGTGGCTCTTTTCTTCAAAAAAGACGACAAATCCTTATTGAAGAATTACAGACCCTTTCACTCCTGAGCTATATCTACAAGTTGTTCTCGAGGGTTGTTACAAACCGTGTCGCTAGAAGACTCGACGACTTCCAGCCGCTATAACCAGCCGGGTTTCGAAAAAGCTTCAGCACCGTGGACACCCATACTGTTCAGTAGATTGTATAGAAGACCCATGAGTACAACTAGCCGCTGTGTATGGCATTCGTGGACTACGAGAAAGCCTTTTACTCTATCGAAACCTGGGCAGTTCTTGACAGCTTGTACCAAAGTCGCATTGACTGGCGATATATCGAGGTGTTGAGATGTTTGAATGAAACCGCGACCATGACCGTTCAGATCCAAGACAAGCACCATAGAGTTGCGTAGGGGAGTCCGGCAAGAGGATGCAATATCTCCCAAGCTGTTCACGAACGCACTTGAGGATGTCTTCAAGACACTGGAGTGGACTGAACGGGGTATTAGTATTAACGACGAGTACATCTCACACCTTCGGTTTGCTAACAACATCGTCCTTATAGCAGAGACGTCGGAGGAGCTTAGCAGAATGCTGTACGACCTTAATGTAGCCTCCCGGTAAATTGGTCTCAGCATGAACCGGGATAAAACGAAGGTCATGTTGAATGAACACGTCGTATCGATTCCTTGCTTGAAGTTGTGCAACAGTATGCCTACCTAGGGCAAGTACTACAGTTGAGTAGACACAGTTCAGTTGGGATGGGCAGCATTCAGTAAGCTACGTTGTGTCTTCTCTTCGCCTATTCCGCAAAGCCTCAAGACAAAAAGTCTTCGACCAATGTTGCGTCCTACCAATAATGACATACGGTGCCGAAACCTGATCACTCACGGTCGAGCTGGTCCATAGATTTAAAGTCGCTCAGCGTGGCATGGAACAAGCTATGCTCGGGTCTCTAAAGGATAGTATTCGCAACGAGGTCATCCGGAAGAGAACTGGAGTTACTGACATTGCTCGCCGTTTAAGCAGGCTAAAGTGGCAATGGGTTGGCCCCGTCTGCTGGAGGACCGATGACCGATGAACTAGACGAGTCTTAGAGTGGAGACCACATTTCGGCAAACGAAGAGTGGGACGCCCCCCCCGACTAGGTACTCCGACGACCTAAAAAAGGTGGCTGGGGCGGGCTGAATGCGGAAGGCATAGGATCGGTTACTGTGGCGCATGTTGGGAGAGGCCTATGTCCAGCAGTGGACTGCAATGGGCTGATTGATTGATTGATACTTAATATTGTCTACAACTGATTGCCACGATATGGAAGAAAAATTACAAATACGATGTTGAGTATTATTTGACCAATTTTAATAATTTATTGCCAAAACAACAATTGCGTATTATTCACAGACATTTATATCGAATATGACTGTGTATTATTCTATAAGACAAGTTATATTTATAGGTTTAGTTACATCGAATTACATGAACAAA
Organism: Euclidia mi; assembly: GCA_944739405.2. Classification (NCBI taxonomy): domain Eukaryota; kingdom Metazoa; phylum Arthropoda; class Insecta; order Lepidoptera; family Erebidae; genus Euclidia; species Euclidia mi. The sequence continues at coordinate 63,257,151 of OX123189.2, forward strand.
ATAGATTTATAATGTTTTACGAATTCTAAGAAATATGCCTATTTTATCGTACTGTTTTATACTATGCTTACTAGAACTACTTAAAAGACATCCTACGCGTAAAAATATGTTATTATTTATTTAGCTTTTATAATAACATCATTTCCAGACAGACATGTTTACATAAACAGCGCTGCATTATTTTATCAGCTTTTCTTTACATAAATTAGACTAGATACTATTTATATTATACATGTATAAATATAATATCACCCTCAGCCTAATAAACAAAGAACGAACTCAATAATTGCAATCAGGCCTCTCGATATTTCAATCATAATACTTATATGATATGACATGAAGGGTACGTCTGTTTAAGTTTAATCGAGCATCTGATATTAATTCGTATTTGAATGTGGACCGTATAGAACATACGTGCTTTCGAAAGCCGTCATCAGATGCTTATTATACGTTTAACAAGCGATGATCAAGTGGACAGCTGTTGAATAAGTTGACTCAAACATGTGATTGTATGTAATCGTGTGACTTTCAAAAACTTAGTTGAAAAATTACTGCAATGCCTGAGCTCTCAAGCATAATCTGAAACTTTCATAGAGGTATGCTTGTGCGTGCAAGTTCGTTGAAATACGTTGATATTTCTCATGTCTCCTGTGTGCAATTGCCTAATAGTTGTTGTAACACGTAAAAATATACAAAAAAATAAATAACGTTTAGTTTGTTAAACTATTTCAGTTTTAACCCTGTTTCCTGAAAATCCATTTCATATGTTCGCCTACTACTCTTATGCCTTTTTGTGTTGGACTAACATAGTTTACCCATGCTCGTCAATTTAGAGAGCTCCTTTTTACAAAAATATTTTCGCGTTAATAATCCGATTTTGATTTACAATAAGTAAGTGGTATATCATTGGAGAGGCCTATATCCAGCAGTGGACTATGGCAGATTGATGATGATGATTATAAAGTATCCTCAATTTTCCAAAAGAGGAAATAATAAGTATGAAAAGAAAAGTAAATCAAAAAATTAAACAATTCCAACTACGACGCGTCGATTTTCCTCCGCAGCGCTGTCGAGCGGTAGCGTGCCCAGAAGGCTCGCAGCATTGCCACGTTGAATGGCAATGCTTATTCTCTCAGCGAGATATAACCCAGCCCTCTGGTCACGGGAAGCATCGATCAGCCTTCTGGCGATTTCTTTATATAATACGCGTGCACTAGGGCCCCATGGCCCCAGCGTTTCGACCCCAAGGATAGTAAGTTAATTTAGTTTAGTTATATAATTAGCTTTATTTTATTGTACATAATTATATTACCTACTCCTATAATTCTTGATTAAAGCCGGCATTATCATTAAAAAAATAATAATTTAAAAGCATAATATTTATTCTATTTTTTGTTGTCGTCACGATATTTTATTATTTTTCTTACACGTTCTGCAATTAAGCGCTTTGTATATTGGTTAATCAATAACATAATAAGGAAGTGGAAATTACTTATGGACAACCTAACATTCTTTCAGCGAAGAAACATTTCGTGATTTTGTGTGACCTATTCTGGCATATTTAGGTGGGTATCTTTTTATAAAACACATTCTGACTTAATTCTCAGTTGCTGTGGTTGGGTATTACTACATTACTAATGTTCAGTTGGGTTAATATATTCATAGCCACACATTTTGGTACGAATGGGTCAGGTTCAGACAATGAGTATTTCTTACGAAACCATTACACTATACTAAACCAGTATGGCATATCACATAACCGTCAGATTAATAACTAAGACTAAGGAATAACACAAGACATTCATGTTTACCTAATGTACACCAACAAGTGCCATTATCCTTAGAAACAACGTAGTTCCTTGATGTGGAGCACACCTCTATACATAGATATAGTCTACTTTGTTTTGTTTTTATAGACAAAACACACATGTTTACGAAGCACGTAGCAACCAGTAACAATATCATTGAGCTGAGATCCACAAAAAGTTTGGACAAACGATTTCGAGTCGCCCCTTAATAGGAAGTTAATTGAATTTGTTACTGCTTATATTGGAAAGGGATCTTTGTTCGCGCTTATTGCCACTGTAATCAATAATAGTAGTGTGTTGTGTTGTTAAGAATGTGGCTGTTTCAAATTGGTTGCAATTTTGTTGGTTTTATATCTGGCGATAAATAGTATAAATGTGATAAATATTACACTCGTTATAGTGGCTACGTAAATGTAGAACATTAAAGGAAGTTTTCCATTAAATTTTAAAATTAATAAATTTGATCCTGTTGATATTAAAAACCCATGAAACCACAGTGTACTATACTGTAAATATTTATTCAATCAATACAGCTTATGTGAAAACGTGTAAAACATATAGAGAGCAACATAATGAAATACTGAATTGATTCACAACAGGTGTTCATTAGTCATATATTATTATTATATATACATACATGTTAACACAAGCCAGGTACAACAATATAAATTATATTTCATTGGCGCAAATAGGCTCAATTTCATTACATTTCAGATAAAGGAGAACTGCCCTGTGGTCGGATTGCCTTAACAAATTATGTTAAAATGAAAAGCTAGTAATTCATTGATTAAAGTTCGTATAATTGATGAGCTTATAGACGTAGCACACGGAGGGAAAACTGTAGTCACTCTGTGGAAAAGAAAATATTCTGATTCATCTTACTAGACTAGTTCAGGCAGCGATAGCCGAGTGGAGATACCGACTGCCATGCAGAGGGTATCGGATTCGAATCCACGGCGCGCACCAATGACTTTTCGGAGTTATGTGCGTATTGAATTGTTAATTATCGCTTGTCCCTTGCCTCAGAGAGCACGTTAAGCCGTAGGTCCCGGTTGTCATGAAGATCTTTGACAGTCGTTACAGGGCGTCAGTACCTTCTAAATAAACTGACACTAGTCACCATTGAATATCGCTATCCCTTCGGGTTGCGGAGGTCAGACAGGCCGTCGCTCTGTGGAAAAGCTAATATACAGCCAAATTTGGTTAGACTGTCTCGTTGTTCTCACGGCATAAATGTGCGCGTGGGATTGGGAGGTCTGGGGCTCGATTCCCGGGTCGGGCAAATTGTTATTGGGTTTTTCCGTTAGGAAATTCTCAGTAGCAGCACGGAGTCTTGTAATGTGCCCGGTACGGAAATAGGCTCGCGCCCTATTACGTGGGACCTAAAAATTTCTGGCGAAATGTGGGTGTAATATTACACCTCTGCCTACCCCTTCGGGGATACAGGCGTGAATCTATAAATAAATAAAAATAAAAATATAAATATTCTTGTAAGACTAGTAAGCGGACCCCAGGTTGAAACTGGGATAACGATAAGAGGATGATGATCTTATTCGACTAGTTCACGGACACTGTGCTCAAAGGCAAAAGTATTGTACAACTGATTAATACTACTCTACACTATATACAATCAAAATATACTCACATAACACATCCGTGCCTCCAAAATGTCACACAATCACTAAAATGTTATGTCGTAGCTAATACCAGTTTTAATACTTTTCATAACCAGTTAACAAGATTGGAATTCATATGTAATAACTAGAGGACGCCAGCAGCTACGCCTGCATTTTTTTTAAATATACCCGTTTTGGCCGATCCCGTGGGAATTTCGGGAAATCCCCGTTAGTGCACCCCTACGGTCCCCAAGGAACATACATGTCTAATTTCAGCTTCCTGCGTCCAATAGTTTCGGCTGTAGCGTGTCTGTCAGTCAGTCAGTAACGCAAGGATTTTATATATTAAGATATAATTATACATCGAAATATATCAGCACATATTACAATGCCCAAATTAACCCACAAATATGATCGTGCTAAATTGTTGCTTGGAAGAAATTCAACGAGTAAACGCAATTACAAAGTGAAATAGACTCTTTCAATGTTGCTGATTTTGTCATCTGTGATGCGGAGGACTGCTCGGGTCTGTTACCAAACTCAAACAAATGTCTTAAAATGTTTCAACAAAATATAAGGAGTGTCAAATGTAATCTTCCTGGATTATTACCGATAATAGCCAGAACTGCGGTTGACTGGGATTGCATTGTTTTGACAGAGTGCTGGTTGTCACCAACTGTGTTCTTATCCTCCTTGGATGGATATGACAGCTTTGCCACCACTAACAACCTTACGCAGAATGAAGGTGTTGTTGTTTACTACAAAAACGGTTTGTTTATCTCAGTTGAAGAACCTGAAATTGAGGACGCAAACTGTCTTGTTATTACCCTAAATAAGGATACAGTAGCCTTGGCCATTTATAGGCCACTCGGAAACAGAAGTATTAATAACTTTTAACAATCTCTTAATCAGGTACTATTAAAATATTCGTATATGCAAAATGTCATACTATTGGGGGACATTAATATTAACATTGCCGAGCACAGTCTTGACAGCAATCTTTCTTTATATCTAGATATGATGGCATTCCAGGGTATGATGGCTGCATACACATCTCCTACGCACAATAAAACATGTTAGGATCACACGTTTCTAAAGACTAAACTAACGGCTCGATGTCTTACACTCCAAACAACAATTACAGATCATAATAGTGTTGCTTTGTACATAGCTAGTCGTCCTAAACAAAAACCTGCTAAAATTGTAAATTACTTAGATCACAACTCTCTAAATACTGAACTTAAAAGTGCTGAATTTAGTCCACTATACACAATTAAAAACGCCAACGAGGCTGCTAACTTCTTCCACAATATCCTATATAGGGACATCCAAAACAACACTAAAGAAGTCAAAATATCAAACAAGAAAAAAATTCTAAAGCCATGGATACCCCAAGGTATTCTGAAGTGCATTAGAAACCGCGATAACCTATATAAAAAAGTAAAGAAACACCCAGACAATGAGACACATAAAATCACATACAAACGATACCGAAATTTTTGTTCGTCTTTATTAAAAAAAACTTAAAAGAGAATATGAAAAGCAACAATTCCAAAACGCAGGGAAAATAGTAAACAAATTTGGAAAATAGTTAAAGAGATTACATACTCTACTAATCCCAAAAACAGCCCGATTGAACTTATTAGCACCAATGACCCCCAAAATTCAGCAAACAATGTTAATCAATACTTTGCAAATGTTGGCAAAACGCTAGCAGAAAAAATCATTAAGAATAACCTACAAACAAGACCCATCGCCTTTAACTCGTGTAGCTATTCTTTTTGTCTGCTCCCTACGGACGAAGATGAGGTTAGGTCTTTAATAACAGGGTTAAAAAGTGATTGTTCAGTGGGCCTTGATCTGATATCTAGTGACATCTTGAAATCTAATATAGATATTCTAACAACACCTATAACATACATTTGTAATTTGTCGCTCACAACCGGTATATTTCCGAAGATCTATAAAAAGTCAAGGGTTCAGCCAATTTCAATTCTACCTACCATATCAAAAATTTTAGAGCGCATCATTAACAAAGACTTGTTAACTACTTGAAAAATAAAAATCTCCTTTCACAAGCACAATTTGGTTTCAGAGCTAAGAGATCCACCGCCGACACTGTGTCAGAACTAACAAATTATATAGTTAACAACATAGATTCGAAGAGAAAAACCATAGAAATATTCCTAGACTTAGCAAAGGCCTTTGACACAGTCTCTGTCCCTATTCTGTTAACAAAACTGGAAAGCCTTGGTATCCGAGGTCTTCAATTAAAACTTTTTAAAGAGTATCTAACTGACAGAACACAATGTGCTAAAATCGGTAACATAACTAGTGAAGAGGTCCCAGTGACTTTCGGAGTTCCACAAGGCAGTATTCTTGGACCAACGCTGTTCCTAGTCTATATAAATGATATATGTCAGTTAATGTTTCCGGATTCGAAAACTGTTGCGTTTGCTGATGATACAGCTTTGCTTTTCAGTGGTAACTCCTGGCATGAAGTTTTTGTCAAAGCTCACATAGGCATGAATACTGTGATCAGTTGGTTAAATAACAATTTGCTTAGATTAAATGTAGAAAAAACGACCTTCATTACCTTTTCCATTCAAACCAATGACAAACCGGATCCCTCTTTGAGTATTGTCTCCCACTCCTGCCCAAATGTAAATGACACAATTTGTCAGTGTCCCAAACTTAAAAACACTGAAGCTACAAAGTACTTAGGAGTAATTATTGACAGAAATCTTAAATTTCATGATCACATTAATCACCTATCAGCGAGAGTGCGTAGACTTATAGTAATATTTAAAGCCTTAAGAAACACTGCACCAAAATCAGTCATAAAATCGGTTTATTATGCACTACATGGGGTGGTACTTGTAAAACTCATCTCTTAAAAGTTGAGAGAGCACAAAGAGCACTCCTAAAGGCTAGTTTGTTTCTACCTTTTTATCACCCAACTACTGATCTCTACTCGAAATGGGAGGTACTTACTGTGAGGCAGCTATTCATCCTGGGAACGGTTATGAAATAACATGCCCTAACAACTTTTGAACCAGAAAGTATCAGAAACAAACGTCACAAACATGCGGTCTGTTCTTCATCGTCTTTCAAAACTAAGTTTGCACATCGGTTTTTCTGCTACCAGGGTTCAAATCTGTACAATAAGGTAAATCGGGCCTTAACGCTATATCCCTTGCCAAAATACAAATGTAAGTCTCTAGTTTCGGACTGGTTAAAAAATTTGGATTACAATTTTACGGAAAGTCTTCTTCACTCAAATTAGTACGCTACGAGCATAAGTTTATGACTTACACCAAAACCCTCTCACGTACACATAGGCATACTGCACTTGATACTCAACACTACGCACTTACATTATTCACTCTCATAGACACACACATACACACAGACACAGGCGCTCTGTTTAACTTTTTGTTGATTGTTTCTTTTTACTTCTACCCTCATTATATTTTTTTACATTTTAGTATTAAATCTCCTTACCTATAAATAACATTGGATTGTGTAATCATATTTTTTTTTAAGTAAAACTTTGTGTTCTTCCTTTGGGTGGGGACCTGGTGATCTGTAATACAGGCATTTTACGCCTAACTTAGACACCAGCTCCTCACATTGATAAAAATAATCAAATAATATGCGAAACCTAGAATAAGCTTGTCATTGTGAGGAGAAATAAAGAACTTATTATTATTATTATTATTATTCAATGTAACCAGGATAAAGCTAGGACATGATAATGCCAGAAGAAGCATAAAATTGCTGCATTGCTGCGTAGCTATTTACTATTGTCGAAGTCAAATAATTCTTTGAAGAAGTCACTAGTAATTTAGAGTTCAAATAACTTCATAGTATAATACCTACTCATTAACCCGGCTGTTTCAATGATTTTGTACTACGAGTGAGTTAACATTAGGTAAGGACGAAGAGTAATGAGTGTAAATGACACCCATAATATCTTAATCGTACATTAAATGTTTTAATCATATAGGAACCGTTAATTTCAACTTTATGGACACGTGAGAATGATTTTGTAATTAAATTATTTTTCGTACAGTAGCAAGTCTATAGAAATAAAATATATATATTTTATTTCTATAGACTTGCTAGTAGTTTTAGTCACCTCGCCACTGCATTGCCCCGTATGCCACGAATTCAATACCCGAACGCAACAACACTGTGTAGTCCTCAAATCTGGTTGGTCTTTGTGTTGTTGTCCGAATGTTTGCACAGTCAACCGCAACTTAATTTATTCTTTAAGATCATTGCCTTCTTCAAAAGAAAACATGTGTGAAACCTAATATTATTTTGTTGGCCTTATTATTTTTATACAACAAACATACTTCAAACCACATGACCATTTTTAAAAAAATACCCTTCATTTCCTTGTCCTTCATTTTGCACTTCATCTAATAAACACATGTAATAAAAGATATCCGGGGCCCAATTCTCCTAACTAATTTGTTCAAAATGCAGTTTCGATCTACTGCAGTGTCGTTCTTATTTCAAAAATGGTATTCTCATTTGAATGTTATCGTGTCTAGATCGTACCATGAACAATGTGTCAACGTCGAACCATAAAAGTCATAAAAGTCAAATTTGGCGAAATGACATTAAATTAGCAGAATACCGATTTTTAATCAATTCAAAATATAGTCTCATTTCGTTCAATATACAGTTTCAATGTCATATAAAATACGATAATTGGCCTTCAGATTATAAATTAAGTATGATTCCTGCCATAACTAAGGAACCTCAAAAATAATTACTGGACTCCATTACATCGTCTCGTACATTTCCATTCCTGGAGGTGTAACTGCACGCCACATTTAATATGCAATACAAGCTTATAGACTGACCACTAGAGTAAAGTACCTCTATAACCGTTACTTTTAGTGGTCAGGTGCTATTGCTACCTGACCATAAGGATAATAACTATATTCAGAAACGTTACTACGAAAGCTCACAATATGCTAAAACTCACGAATAATCTGAATAAATAAATAAAACTTAAGTATTCGTTTCTAGTATCAAAGTTACAGCTTATTACTTAATGATTGCGTTAGATATATAAAAAAAAATATATATCTAACGCATTATATCCAAAATACGCGTAAAATAATTTCTATTTCACGATCTGCTGAGGTAGTTGACAAAAACTAATCTACGTATAACAAAACAACGAGCGATGCAGGCTCAGCGCCAGTTAGGAACTTTAATCCGCAGGCAAACCAGTAGCAATCTAGGGCAAAAATCATCACCGCAGCCGAAAGATGTCAATTACTAGACAGTGACCTCCCTCAAAGCTTTCAACATAGACTAATCTTGTAGCTGATTGACATAAATTAAAATGTTGACTGACATGGCTGTCTTATAGTAGAAGAAATCCATCAAAATGTGAGCTAGACCCGATGTTGCTAATAAATTTTAGGGTGTTATATAAATAATTTTAATATTTCTGCTCACAAACACATACAGTAACCGAGTATAGTTTTACGTTTACCGACGTACACCGTATGACTTGTGCTTGCAAATACTAACCTAAATTTACTGGAATAAAATCTATATCTAGGTATCATTTTATATATATTAGGTATCATTCATATTCATAAGTTATAATAATCATAATAAAAATACTAGATATTTTATGTTTCTTTGGTAGAACCCGCGGGCATCTCTTATTGCTCATAGTGTTCTCATGTTCCACTCATAAACTGACATAACAACTTGAGAAGTTATGCTACGGTCTGGCCAAAGGAAAAGGAACTTAGTCAATAACTAGTATAAGTGTGAATATTGTTGTATTTACTGTAGCAACAACTCAACTGGTAGGTATTGCTATTAATATTTTGTTTCTAGTTCACACGTGTCTAGAAAAATATAGTTCGGTATATTTTTCTAACGTTTATTCTATTGGCTTTTTGTGGGCTTTCTATTCTACTGTTACATAATTTTGTCATTAATATTTTCCTTTCTGTTTGTTTTCATTTCCCTTATAAATGTGTTTTACTTGCCTGTGAATTGTTTTACGGTGAACTAAAGTCTTTTAACTTTTTTAAATTATATAGCAATACTAGAGGACGCCAGCAGCTACGCCTGCATTTTTTTTAAATGTACCCTTTTTGGCCGATCCCGTGGGAATTTCGGGCAATCCCTTCTTAGTGCACCCTTACGGTCCCCAAGGAACATACATGCCAAATTTCAGCTTTCTGCGCCCAATAGTTTCGGCTGTAGCGTGTCTGTCAGTCAGTCAGTAACGCAAGGATTTTATATATTAAGATATACGATCACTTGTCGTCCATTCAATCCATTTTACTTCATAACCGCAACAACAAACCGTATGTATCTGCAATTATCATTAGACAATATCGACGGATTATCATAAGCCGCCTGTAAATGGCTATACCTCATTCATCGTCTACAGCTCAAACTGTATATTACACTTGAGATGCGTATTGAGGCTTGTGAGAGGCGAGTATTCATATACATATAAACTGAGGTAAAAGAAGATAGACTATAGTAACAATAGTAGGGGTTATACTTATATACAATTCGAAACTACAAAGAAAGCATAAGATTTCCAGTATTAGTTTCATGTTTTAATTTTTTTAACAGCTGTGTTAGCTAATCAATACTTACCGTTCGATAGCCACAGTCCAATTGGCGCTTCAGGGGCTTCAGTGCCAATATCTCGGACTAATCGTAGCAACATCTTTGTTAGATACAGCAGATTCGAAGTTCTCTTTAGGTGAAAGAAGTTCATCATCAGCCTCTGACCCACTAGGTCATCAATATAAACAATTGCAAGCTTAAGTAGTCTTGAATTAGGTATTATACACTATTGTTTGTGGATAGTTACTGTTTCATGACAACTTTACTTCAATACTCTATGTCCAGATGTTTTAAGGCAACTAATTACTCAAGCACGTAATTCTGTCGTACTTTTGGCTAACCACCGTACTCCTTTCCTACCTATTAGAAATTGAAACAGTGGCAGCTAAAAACAGGATGGAATTGAAATACATTTTAGCTTACTAACCACGTATACCGTTTCCATAAATATTACATGTATGAAATCCTGCACTCAGTTCTCTTCAGAGCTTACGAACCTTTCGCATACATAACAAGCGGACTCTTGTCATATTTTAAAAAGCTTTTACTTCCTAGGAACGTAACTTATCAAATTTTCCTTCTGCACTTAGCTAAAATAAATTCCTTTTACTTTCTCAAACAAGTTATCTGATAAAACTTAAAAATTTATTCTAACAATGTAAATTAGAAAAAGACAGGTTTAAAGGTTGAAAACAAATTATAATTGAACGTCAAAGTAAAGTTATACTTTGTGTTTGAAGAGTTATCAATTAGTGTTCGTCACTACCAGCCTGTACTAGGCTAGTTTAATTTAGTAGCTTTATTTTTATAGGCTCACGTGTAATATTATACCCACTAGGCTAGTGAGTTAACTATTATTGGCTTTACCTGACCTCCTAGTCTGATTTGCGCTTTAAACTACTCGCTCAAATTTTAGGCGTGTAACGTGGGCATTATTTTGAAGCTTATCCGCCGTACAGTCAACTCTAAAAGTAGCTACATACCTCAACATCTTTGCTGAGACTTTTATGAATTAAAACTCCTCGTTTATTATACTTAATTTATAAATTATGATTTAAACAAGATTTTCTTGTGTAAAAATCCTTAAACATAATAAAAATTATGACCATTTTGGACAATATAACCATATAAAATAACGTAAATGTATATATATTTATGAAGCTGACTGTACATCTTTTCTGAGCATAACTCATGACAAACTTACTCGCAATAATTTTCGAACACTGCCCAGTTTATATTGCTGACGAAAACAATATGTAAAAATTTAAAACTCCATCATTCCATTCCAATCTTATATTATACAAAGAATCCGATTAGATGCTTCATTTAAAAATCTATAAGAACTCGTTAAAAATATATATTTGCAAATTTATCATAATATATAGTATTCTTGTAGTATTTTAAAGCTGTAATTATATTTTATATGGAGGTTGTTACTGTTGAAGGTACAAAATATAATATAATGTTTTTAGTCGATAAGCCTATTTTCTATCATACGTACTAACTGAATCGCAACAGCACAACGGGTTATTATCACAAATTATTAGGCCAATCCAAGACAAATTAATATAAATCATAACCATACCAACCATAAGGTAACAATTCGTAATTAACTAACACTGTAACAAACCTATTTTTAAAGGGCAAATAATAAAGTTATACTTAACAAAAAAATATTCTGCAAATTTTCGAAGAAGAAACTTTTATATTGCATTCGTGTTACAAAAAAGAAACTATAAAAGCGTGTCTAGAGTGGAACAGAATCGTTAATGCATTCCCATGTTTGTTTTCTTTTTACTTTTAAAAAGGTACTGCTTTCCGACGGTTGATAATAAATTGTTCGCGATTAACCGCAGTACGTTCTAAGCCTTATATAAACTAGCCAGTCTTAATAATGAGCTCTTAACACAGACTATCAAGAATTTAAAAACGTTATTCTAAGAATGAATTGCTTATCATGTCTCTATTAAAGGTTTCGTTGTGATAGTTCATTATTAGAGATACCACAATCTTGTCTCTCCCTTGACTTAACGGTTCTAAAGTTTGTTTATAGCCACGGGTTTTACGGGCTAAAAATAATACTGATTTATCTTTGCAGAAATGAAACTGAGACATTTCGCTTCAAATTTTCTTGTAATGTACAGATAATGAAGTCATCAGTGAACGTTTTGTTTCAGTATGTAATTTCATACAATATTATTTAGGTGGTCTTAGTCGCGATCATTTATTTATTTTAAGGCATAAATACCTCTGTTATTCTCCTTTGTTTCTACCGGCTTGCAACGGTTGTGGTCGCGGAGGGACTGATGTCAGCTGTAGTATATATGTAGTGTAGCATAAGTATGTAATTTGACAAAGTATAGAATCATTGTAATACTACATTATTTATACCGTTACAGTGAGCTCACACTTTTTGCATTATACAATACTAACATGACTGCCTCGTTGGTCTCGCGGCATAAATGTGCGCGTGGGATTGGGAGGTCTCGGGTTCGATTCCCGGGCCGGGCAGTGTTATTGGTTTTTCCGTTAGGAAATTCTCAGTAGCAGTACGGAGTCTGGTAATGTGCCCGGTACGACAATAGGCTCGCCCCCTGTTACGTGGGACCTAAAATTCATGGCGAAATGTGTGTGTAATATTACACCTCTGCCTACCCCTTCGGGGATACAGGCGTGAATCTATAAATAAAAATAAAAAACAATGCTAACAGAATTATTTTTATTACCTTTCGTACATATGTAGTACATTATAATGATGCTGAAAACAATGACATTTTAAACATAATTCTTTAGTAAAGGACTTTATTAAAATACCTACATATAAATATTTGTGAAATGGTTCAAATGTCTAAAGACAAATCTGACATTTGACATGACCATATTCGCCATGTTTCTGTATGTATCAAGATACTCAAAGAAAATTGTACTTTATCATACATGGATTTTAGCTGCTCTCAAATTGTTATAGGAAAAAAGGCTTTACGTAGAATAACTTGGATTGGATTTCGGTTGATGGGGTTAGCGATTTGAACAGGTACTTACGTCGAGAGTGTCCGATACACTGTAGAATTTTTTCCGTGGGCAGTAGGGCACAGTTTAGCACGTAGAGGTGGGGAAGATTACCTAGAGAGAGGGGGGAAGATAAGCGCCCTGTCGTTATAGAGGTTGTCGTAGACCCTCAAAATATAAACATGGTCCAGATGCCGTAGATAAGCGACGAGAGCTTTTTGACCTAATGGCAGATTACTTGAGTGGAATATGTTGCGTGCTCGCACCCTGATGTCATGATTTATTAAATGGAAAACGCCTTAAGATCTGATAAAGCTAAAGAGGTTCACGTTTGCCGCGTGTTGCAAAATTGACGTCAATTGTTACGCTCACACGTCGATGTGTATATAAAGTTATACGTTTATAATTCGGAATGTATGTTTTCAGGTTATTGTGAGGTTATTGAGAGGAATGAAAATATATAAAATTTATATATAAATACAACACATATTTTTAATATCTTTTACAACTTACATACTTGCAGCGTATCCATCAGTGTAGGTATAGAGGAGTAGGTATATTTAAGCCATTTTCCTTTGCTAGATGATTCCCCTTAAACTGTGATATTATGAACATTATTTTAAGTTTTCAGTAACTAATCTAGTTAATAGAAAGAAATAAGTAGTTCAAGATTTGTAAAATAATGCTCACTAGGTGCTTCCTTTTTTGGTCACAAAATAATAAAACACATAGTAATGACGAAGTAAAAGTACTTTAAATTGTAGGTTTCTAAATTATACCGCCAAATAAAAGTATTATATTTTACTACAACAATAAATTCGTCGTGTATTAATTTCGAGGAAAAACATTTTTTTCTTGTGCTTCTTAACTAAAAATATAAGCAATAAGTATTGAAAATAATTATTTAATTAATCTATAGGAAGTGGATAAATTATTAAGAATATTTTGATCATCATCAGCCTTTAACAGTCCACTGCTGGACTAGGCCTCTCCTTTGAAAGGAGGAATTGGCCTACTATACCACGCTGGCCAAACGGGTTGGTATAGGGTTTGTATCAAGTTTTCCTTCTCTTACAGTGCTGTTGTCTGCATAATGCTCCCTCTGTCGGCTCTTACGACACCCATGGGATGATATGGGGTGGTGACATTCCGTATTCTTAATCCGTCACCACACGGACGAAGAATATTTTAATACGGATTAATTCAATGCTAAGAAGCTTATTTTTGGGCGTCTAACTACTGTCTTAATTTAATTATTATAATAATTAATATTTAGGCGCTGGTTTAATTTCCAAATAAAATTCACAGATGAGAAGTGATACATCAGTCTGAAAATATTATTCAACATGAAAAGATTCGTGCCTTCTGGAAATAACATCTCAAAAACAAAAGCAAAGAACTCAAAAATGTGACTTAATATTACTATTATGTAGATTATGTCTAACAATATCTAGTGGTACTTCATCATCCTCCTAGTATTATCCCAGTTTCAACCTGGGGTCCGTTTACTAGTCCTACCGGATTTGGCTGAATATTAGCTTTCCACGGAGCGACTTCCTGTCTGATCTCCGCAACCTTAAGGGATAGCGATATTACATGGTTTAGACTAGTGTCAGTTTATTTAGAGGTACTGAACTACTGACGACCTATAATGATTGTCAAAGAGCTTTATGACAACCGGGACCGACAGCTTAAATAAAGTGCTCTCCGAGGCACGGGAAAAGCGATAATATAATTAACAATTTATCTAGTGGTACTTTTTAATCACTAATATTTTAAAGACGTAATACAATTCCGTTATTTTCTCCATCTTTGTCTCGCCATCACCATTCAGGAGCTTGATAAACGCCGCGTATATCAATATCCCTATGACAGTATATTTTTCACTCAGATGAGAATGCATTAAAATGGGCTGCTGGTAAAACTGCAAATTAAAATCCCATTTTTATCTCGACGGTGTTTGTGTCTCTTCATTGTTATGCATACCCATCACGTCATAGTACGCCACAGGCCCGTCCGCTTGTCTAAAACAATGTTAAACACGTTTTCCATGATTTTTCTTAATTATTTTATTCATGAACACCCTGTTTACTTTATAAATCGATTGTTTACACTAATTTATTACCCAATACAGGTTAGCAAAATAAAAATGAGAAAATGGTAAGTAATTATCGTTTTATTGTGCGGCCTAATTGGGTTGCGCGGTTACACGGGTTTTAGAAACACTGATCGAGATTGTAACAACATTGACCAATTATCAACAATATTTTGCTAACATTTATCGATGTTTGCTGTACAGAATTTGCGTTGGTTGATCAGTGGGATGATAGGGGCGGGGCCTTATCCATTAAGCTTTTTGTGCCTACATATAATTAATTTTCATTGTACTTCTATACATTGGATAAAAAGATTTGTCTGTTTGTATGAATTCGATAAACCCAAACACTACCAAATTGTACGATTTTCACTAATTCATAGTGACATCTTTAAGTGTTTATATAATCCACGTGGGCAAAGCTAAAATCGAAGTACAGTTTCAGACATAAAGTTCTTTCTAAGCTCATACGTAAAATTGCTCTAACAATTTAATCTAAGCGTCAGTTGAATTATCTACCGTGTTTTGATCGTAATACCTGAACGGAGTACAAGGAATATTAATTTTAATAATAGATTGAATTAAAGGAGTGCATTTCTGAAAATAACTTTCTTCATTAAAGCAACTACAACTGCCAGATGTAACTTATATTCATGTATAAACGTCGATTTTTATGAATTTTATAAAGTAATACTAGGTACCTACCATAAAACAGAATATCAAACATACAAATTAATACCATAAAACAAAGTATCAAACATGTAAATCTTTGTTGTTCTCCAGCTAAGATTGCTAAATATTTAATAGCTAAGTACTATCTGGTTTATGGCATGGGCACTACACTGATAAATGCACACTGGTCCAACCAGATTTGTTACTATGTTAGCTAGTAATATTCCATGGACTGTCAAAGATCTTCATGATAGCCGCGACTAATAGCCTCAACTGCTCGCCAAGGCAATCGATAATCAACGATTTATTTTAATAGTTATGCACATAACTTTGAAACTTGGACACGGACTGTCTCCGTGGTCCAGTAGATAGCGTATGCGACTGCTAATCGGAGGTCCCGGGTTCGATTCCCAGGTCGGGCAAAAGTGTTACTGGGTTTTTCCGAATACTCAGTAGCAGCCCGAAGTCTGGTGATGTCCCCGGTAACGGTAATAGGCTCGCCCCCTATTACGTGGGACCTAAAAATTCATGGCGAAATGTGGGTGAAATATTTACACTTCTGTCTATCCCTCCGGGGATATAGGCGGGAGACTATAACTTTGAAAAGTTAATGGTACTATTCGTGGGTTTAAACCTGATGCACTTTGAATGGCAGTCTGTTGATATCCACTAGCATATTGCTACTTTACCTAAGCAACAAACTAAATGTTAGGAAGAAAGTGATATCTGCAGAAAATTAATCCAAATATTTAAATATTAATTTATTATCATTAATGTTAAAGTCAAACTCATTTATTCCAATAGGTTACAACGTGACGCTGTTAACTTCAGTATCACTGCAGTTATAGTAAGCTAACATTATTCTTACTTTCACAAAAAATATTGAATGCTTTAAAGTAAACTGAAAAAGAAATAATATATCTTCCTTAAAATAATATTACGTAAGCATGAATATGTCGCAAGAAAAAGTTGGCATGACATTATAAACACAACTCGTATCACGCCACGTTCCATAAAAGTGCCCATCGCAACAACTAATGCGTGAAGACTGTGTTCGCTTATAATCACGGCCGTTTTTCCACGCATTCTTCGCACATAGTCTGCATAACTCACACTGCGTCGGCACGCGTTCCTTGTATTTTTTGTGACGCGGAAGCTCTTGGTATGTGCTGTTAGCCTGGTACACAGAAAGATTTGGCACTGTGTACTTTAGCGTGAGACACGAATAACGGCGTCTCATTTGCACTTCCCTGGCATCCACTGAGATCAATTATAAGTCTGATGATGCAGATTTTTTGTACAATTACATGAATACAAAATAAATCTGGTTTTATTTTATATTCTGCATCTTCTCACAGCAATTTCCTGTAATTATTTCTGAATCAGTTGAGGCATTGAGTTGCTAACATTGCGTCGTTAGATTGTCCACGGCTACATTGACTCTTTTTATAGTAATTACTATTATTAAGCTATTACATTTTTGAAAGAATAAGACACTTACTTTCAAACTTCCGCTTTTTAAATAGTATAGTAAATGTGATACACCGCCATTTTAGCATGGGTTACACTAGCCGGATAGACACGATTTTACTGAGACGATAAATAAATCTGAGCCGTCCTTCACCTTTTTTACAAAATAATAAACATCATAAAATATATTAGTATACCAGACATTAATTTGTTTGTCCAATACAATAGGGTATTTATACTAATAGTAAATCAATCACGACAATTTTATTAAGGCCTTGCCACACGGCACAATTTTACCACCGATCAAATTTTCAATCGAATTGGCTTTGCCCGTCTACACGACACAATCAAATCACTGATTTTCATTCCGTCCACCCGATTGGTTAAAATCTGGTGGTACCGCCCACCCGATGAACTTGAGTTGGACGACTGGCGTCTACACGTCACGATTTCATCAAGTGATTTAGTCAAGTTGGATGTAAAATTGTGCCGTGTGGCAAGGCCTTTAACTTCATCTGTTGTTACCAAAATTTGCTTAACTGTACGCAGATTGCGTACAAGCATATCAAGCTATTACTAAAGGGGCAGTCAATACGTAATCTACAATCACTTACCTAAGACCGGGCCGTACGTATCGACCGTATACAGGCTATTATTGCTAGTGTTAAGCCGAAAAGCTACCTAGCAATTATACGGCTTATATGTAGTAGTTTAGCCATGGCGATAAAAAGCAATAATAAGTAATACTTACTACAGTAAGTATTACTAGATAAACTCTACAGAGTTTATCTACGAATTTAATAGCATACTTTGTTCATAATAAATAAACCAAAATAATCATATTTACATAATTTTATATAATATCGCGTCGTGATTGCCTCCGAAAAGTGAATAAATTAAAATGCGTATTTTGTTGTTCGTGTCTGTGGATTTATGGTTTTGCATTTTATGTTCAATTGTATAGTAATATACCTAACGTAAGACTTGCTTGTCTTCAAAAGAGTAAAGCAGGCTTGCATATTACATGCGAGCGATTCTTAGAAACTCGCACACTCACCTACTACTAATATAAAACTAAAGTGCTTTTGCCGATCAGGACGAAACGCAAGAACCAGAACAGTTGTATACCTACTTATTTTCTCTGTATTACACTTTTAATTTTTAAATATTCGCAGTGTTTTTGTTTCTACTTCTCCATTCAGACAACAAACCGTTTTCACCACCGCTTATTGGACAAATAAAAATTAACAGCCAACATAACAACTTGAAAATTAGCAACGAATGAAAAATAACGACGCCTTACAAACTCTCCCAAGACTGCAGTGGTAAACTGAATATTTCTCGTTTTTTTTGTGAAGAAAAAGAAGTCTCGGATACAAACTCAAACTAGGAATGCATTTTTTTTACTTAGCAAGAGGAACAAGATGATACTGCATTCAATATGGTTGACAAAGAATTCGTACTTCTCGCGCTAGTTCCACGGGTTTTCTGTACTAATTAGGTTGGCTAATGAATACAGGAGGCTCATCCATAGTTGTCTGGGTAATTAACAGCTAAGATAGGAAATATTAATATTTATAAGGCTAAGGGTAGAATGTTCGCTTTCGTTCTGTCGAGTCAAAGTGTCGCTCGCTTTGAATTTTACATGCTGATTACACATACCTAATCAACAGGGCGTTTGTATTCTATTTCCGTGTCTCGCCTGATAAAAGAGTGTTTAATGCCTGTGATTAAAGACCCCCGAACCCGGCTACAAGGTAAAATAATTCTGATTTACTACGGTATTCTTCCTAATTACACTAAATTATTAATTATCTCTTTATACACGATTCGAACTGTATTTTTAGACAAATAGAATTATTAACTGCCTGCCCGAGATTTTAGCTTACATAAGTGATTATAATTATTAGACGAAATGTTTAAGTAATAATTTAGGCATACCTAAAGCTATATTATAATAAAAAAATATATAAAAGTGGGCACATTGGGGGCACATTATTTAGGATGATTTTTTTAAGATAGACTAGTGACAATTAATCTGATTTCGTGTAAATAACTAAGTCACTATCTAAAGAAATTTAAATCAGCTTCGGGTAGAATAATTATCGGAGTTCAAGTCTATTTTAGTAAATTAATTTAAATGGATTACTTTTGATTGTTTGTTTATTCGTAATAGACCATACACGGCGATAGAGAGCCATAATACACACATCAAAAAAGTCTAAGCAACACATACAAATTTCAATTTTACAATGTGTTTTCGCATTAAATCCTTAGTATTTCCTAATGTATATTATTTTTAATGCTTTTTTGATATTAAACAACAATTAGTATTTTTTTTAATAATCTTAATTAACAATAATTACGAGTAAGTAGGTACTGTATGTACGTAGTACAAAGTAAGGTGCCTAATCAACTAAACTTAAATTAAAATTAATTAATTTAATACAAAGTGTGGCCTCCTCTGTTATTAAGAACCTGCTGGCACCGATTATTCATAGAATTGATCAGGTTGTTAATGTTATCCTGCGGCAATCGTTCCCAATGAAATTATAGTAAGTCCATCAGTTATTGGATTTACAGCGTTCATGTTACCATTTACAAAAACGAACTCATTTTGTCTGTTCTTCATAATATACCATACCATAACTGTTGAGCCGTTGTATAGATGGACTTCCTAAACACACCTAAGTCTTTCAGTATTTCCAAGACGACGGTACACTCTTACCCTTCTAGTATCAGGCTGTAACCCAAATCGAGACTCATCGCAAAATAAAATTTTATCCCATTGTTCCCGGGTCCATGTAATGTGTTCCCTATACCATTCATTTCGACGAGCGCGATTCCCGTGACGTATCGGTGGGCACCTAATTGGCTGTCGCGCTCGTAAGCCATACTCATGCGGTCGATTTCGCTCAGTTCGGCAGCTAACAACAACACCACTTGAATTTGTAGCCTTAAACCTATCTCTCGGGCGGTTAACATCGGCTGGTGTCTTGCAATCAGTTGCATGTATCGATCTTGCCATGTGGTTGTACACCTACCTTGACCTGGGTGCTGCTCAGCAGGATCTCCCGTGTTAGTGTTACGCTGATTAAGACGGCAAATAACGCTTCTGTTGATACCAAAATACCGAGATACCTGAGATGGACTTCTTCCCGCTTGCAACATCCCTACAGCTCTTTGCATTTCATCTGCGTTCAAATGACGTCGCTTCATGACGTAAAAAATGTCTCAAAATCCAAATTTGTTCAAAACTTTTTCAAATTATTGTTTAAATCATAAAATATATACAAGATACAAAATTTTAATAAGCAAAGAAAACGCTATAATTTTTCTTTTTTTTATAGTATAGGAAGACAAACGAACAAGCGGGTCACCTGATGGTAAGTAATCACCGCCGCCCATAGACACCTGCAATGCCCGAAGGATCACAAGTGCGTTGCCTACCTTTTAAAAAGGAATATGCTCGCTTCTTCAAGATTCCAATGTCGAACTGGTTTGGAAATACCGCTGCAGGTAGCTGGTTCCACAGTTTGGACGTACGAGGCAGGAAATGGCGTGTGAATCGTACGGTAGAAGAACGCCAATCATCAAGGTGGTGAGGGTGGAATTTTAATTTGTGGCGAGTTGTACGGTGGTGAAATTCTGCAGCGGGTATCAGACCAAACAACTCCTCAGAACACTCCCCATGATACATACGATAGAGAACGCAGAGGGACGCAACATCTTTACGCAGGTCAAGATGGTCGAGCCGGTTTGTAAGGACCGCGTCATCGATGACTCGAGCCGCGCGACGTTGGACACGGTCAAATGGAAGCAGTTGGTATTGTGGTGCCCCGGCCCAAAGATGGCAGCAGTACTCCATGTGGGGCCTAACTTGAGCTTTGTAAAGCAACAGACGCTGCACTGATGTGAAGCATCTTCTTGCTTTATTGAGGACACCCCGTTTTTTAGAGGCTAGTTTAGCCTTATCTTCCAGATGACCGCGAAATTGGACGTCTCGAGTTATCTCCACTCCGAGAATCCCTATGACCGGCTTAATATCAAGGGAAGTGCTCTGTAAAATTGGAGAATTGACAAAGGGGGTCTTTTTTGCGGTAAACGCGCAAACCTGTGTCTTTTTGGGGTTAAAAGTGACCAGATCACAATGACCCCAATCGGAGACCAGGTCGAGTGTGGTTTCCGTTAAAGACACAAGTTTGTTCTGACACTCAATGACTTGTGCCTGAGAGATTTTAGCACCACCGGGGTACAGAGCGTCTACAGTGCTGTCATCTGCATAGCAATGTATGTCACTGGTTTGTATCATATCATTTATATGCAGAAGAAACAGTGTTGGCGATAGTACACAGCCCTGAGGATACCAGCATTCACGGGCCTAGGATTAGAGCATGAACCGTCAACTACGACTTTAATGCTACGCCCAGAAAGAAAGCTGGATAACCATTTGCATAAATTCTCAGGCAGCCCATAGGAAGAAAGCTTCGACAAAAGCGCCTTATGCCAGACCCTGTCAAAGGCTTTCGCCATGTCCAAACTGACCGCTACGGCCTCCCCCTTATTCTCAATTGCCTCCGCCCATCTATGTGTTAGGTACACTAAAAGATCACCAGTTGACCTGCCGCGGCGAAAGCCGTACTGGCGGTCGTTGATCAACTGGTGCTCCTCTAGGTATCGCAGGAGCTTCTTCTTCTTCTTAGCGTGTCGCTGGCAAACACTTAAATTTTTGAGGCCCAGAAAGCAGCCACACTGATGGTCGGTGGCAGTCATCAGTTCTTCCTGCGTGCAAGTATTTGGGCACGCAGGGCACGATGTTAGGTGGGACATCGTTTGTCTTGCACCGCACAGACAAGCCAAATCGGTACCGTCCGAGAGTCCCCATCTGAACATGTTTTCTTTGCACCGGCCGACCTGAGTCCGTAGTCTATTCAAGGACTTCCAGACAGACCATGGCAAGCCATGCCCAGGTGGAGGACTCTCGGCTGGTGAAACGAAAGGAGATGGTAGAAGGCTCTCTTCTCGCCATAGGTCGCACCTTGCCTTTGATGGCTCCTGGGTCAATGGATGGATACTTTTCACAAAGCTCCTACGGCTCCTTAATCGTGCTTGCACTGGGATGTGACCATGCAATGGGTGCCGTGGGTCACAGTCCATCTTGGATCTTTCTGCAGAGCTCGCCACGGCCCTACGGACATTCGGTGGTGCGATGCCAGCAAGTGGGTACAGCAGTTTTACCGGGGTTGGTTTTAAACAACCAGTGATAATTCGGCAAGTCTCGTTAAGTGCTGTATCCACTGACCTTGCATGAGCGGATCGACTCCACACAGGGCATCCGTATTCACCCGCAGAAAATGCTAGCGCCAGGGCCGAAGTTCGCATTACTTGCGGTGCAGCTCCCCACTTAGCTGTGATGAGGTGCCGGAGCAGGTTATTGCGAGTATGAACCGTACTTTTTAATAACTCGCAGTTCCTTCTATAGGTAAGAGCCCTATCAAGCGTAATGCCTAGGTATTTGGGATGTTGATTGTGAATTATAGGTATTCCCTGCCACTCTATATTAAGTTTACGACCGGCTTGGCTGTTACGCAGATGGAATACGCAGGACTCAGTTTTAGTTGGGTTAGGTTTGAGTGCGTTTGCCTCATAGTAAGTACCCAAGATGTTAAGAGCCTTACTGAGATTTACTTTTATTTCTTCAAAGTTCGTGGCTTGGGATGTTAGGGCAAGATCATCTGCGTAAATAAAGCGGCAGGTGTTTGGGCAGGAGGGTTGGTCATTAGTGTAGATATTGAAGAGTAGCGGAGCCAGAACACTTCCTTGGGGCAGCCCATTCTTTTGAGATCTCCAACGACTTTTTTCAGATAGAAGATGAACCTGATAGCGACGGTTATGGAGAAGCTCCCGGAGTATCATGACAAATTTGTGATCGCCTGTCATGGTTTTAGCTAGCCCTTTTTGGGAATCGGGTGTACTGTAGCAGTTTTCCATGACGACGGGACAATGCCAGTCGAATAGGAGTACCGGAAAAGACGCGTCAAGACCGGAGCCAGCTCAGGAGCGCAAACTTTCAGCACAATGGGAGGAACACCATCTGGCCCACTCGACTTCAGAACGTCCAAGGAGAGGAGAGCTCTACGAACAGATTTAACGTAGAACTGAACGTCAGACATAGAGCCCCCAAACCGCGGAATGGTCGGCGGTAATTTACCTCCATCGTCTAAAGTCGAGTTAGAGGCAAAAAGCCACCCTAAAAGATCGGCTTTGTCTTTGGCATCAAAGGCCAATGATTTGTCTTCCCTGCGCAGAGGTGGAAAGGAAGGCCGACAGAAGTTACCTTCAGCAGCTTTGGCAAGAGACCAAAAAGCTCGTGTACCCGAGGGCATTCAAGCTAGTCTCTATTATCTATTAATTCTGCTAATATGTTCCGCTTTCGCTTTGGCCACAGCTCTTTTGAAGGATCTGGAGGCGAGTACTCTTTCTTGTAGAGCTTCACTTTCGGGTCCTTGGCCGTAACCGCATTGGCCCAGGCTTGGTATTTTTCTTGCTTGAGGTCAGAAGCCTCCTTGCAGACGGACACAAACCAAGGCTGGGACTTACCACCAACGGGTACTACAGAATTTGGTATGAAAAGTTCCATACCCTGCAGCACCACGTCAGTAACAGAGTCAGCGATAGCGGTAGGATCCTCAAGCGCAAAGCAAACTCGCCTCCATGGATAGGAAGAAAAGAAGGTCCTCAACCCATCCCAGTTTGCTGACTTAAAATGCCACACCCGGCGGAATCCCGCAGGGCGGTGGTTATTATGCCATGTTAGGGGCACCTTGCACCGGACAAATTCGAACAAATGCATTCGCTTTTGAATTTGTAAAAAAAAAACAAATATATATATTACTTTTTTATTACGATTTTATTACGATACTCGAATTTTTTTTACAACCAGCCAGTATGGACATACTGGCTAATAATTTGAAATAGTATGTGTTGCTTAGACTTTTTTGATGTGTGTATTTTGTATAGCCACTTTTGCTTTTAATGCATTATTTTTAATTCATAGATTTTATTTTCCTAAGCCTTTTCATTTTTAACTAATATTATGATTTTTGTTCTCTTAAACTGGTTACAGTTTTCTTGAACATTTAACAGTACTTTTTATGTGCTGTATATCTTTTATGTGCTACATATAATAAAGCTGTGAATTTGTATTGTTTGAATTCGAGGAATTGCATTAGTTTTGTTAGTATTGTTCCTTATTTTTTATTTCTGAGTGCTATTTAGTAGAAGCTCCTCCATGCATGTGAAGTAAAAGATTTTATTTGAACATATAATAATGTACACAATTTTAATTATTATAAACTACTTCGTCAGTTACATACTAATTATATTGATGCAAAAAAAACAATGTGTTTCGGCCGTCTTTACGTTATAACAGCTAAAGTGTATTCGATGAAGATAGCTAATGTAGACAAATTTTATGGCAACAATGACACTTCAGGGAGTCAAAATAAGCACATTTCAAGAAGCGGCAACACTTAAAAATGTTACCTGAACGATAAAGTCTGATGACAAAAGTCTTATCAACGTGAAACGTGCACACTTACGACAGACTTAGTTCAAAAATCAAAAGTAGCGCAGCGTACAGAGAGCGATACTGGCAGTTTCTTAAAGGAACTAACTTCGAAATGAAGTTATTCGGCAAAGAACTAAAGTCAACGGTATAGCTTGGAGACTGAACAAGCTTTAGTGGCAATTGGAATGCCGTGAGGATCAGTCCTCGAACCACCGGCACTAAACAGTACAAAGGAAATCAAAAAAAATTAAAAGTGATGCATGCATTGTATAATCTTATATCTTATACTAATACTAGTACTAATATATAAAGCTGCAGTTTGTTTCTTTGTTTGTTTGGTTGAACGCGCTAATCTCAGGAACTACTGGTCCGATTTGAAAAATCTCTCAGTGTTAGATAGCCCATTTATCGAGGAAGGCTATATAACATCGCGCTATGAGCGACGGGGCCGGAGCAGTAGCCTTAAATAACGGACGTGTAACCGCGGGCATCCTTTAGTTTTTCGATAAAGAACGGTGATACTTGAAGACAAAGACGAGGCCAGCGCCGTGTACCAATTGTTCTGTAATAACTGATCGGATTTATGCATCAAGTGAATTAAACAACCGAAACAACGAAAGTAGCTTACTTTCGTTGTTTTTTGTTTAAGTTTCAAAAAACGGTAGTATCTCAATTATTTTTTAGAATGATACAGGTTCATTTTGATTTTTTTTTGCAATATAATAAGTCATATAGTCATGTATGACTTATTATAAAATAGTAGGTCTATAATAATATCTTAAATTCATGTAGGTAATGTTAGTTTTTAAGTTAGACATAAGATCCATTTCCCTAACTATTTTGTTTTGGATTATGGCTTCAAGCTTTTAATTACTATTTTAATGACTGCACCACACTAGGGTAGACTTACTAGAAATGTCTAACCGCTTTGTTTATAAAAAAGTTCACAGCTCAATAAAATAAATCACACAGTTGACTATTTTGCTACACAATATTTCTGTTATAGACGGCAAATCATATTATGTTAGTTTTCGTCTACTTCTGTGTAGAACATTCCAAAACCTTTGAATCTACACTATGCGTCACAATCGATCAAAGAGACTATAATACGTCGTAATCCTATGAATGTTAGTCAATACTCCTGGTTGGCTGGCCTGATTTTCCACAAATCTGAGGATGAAATCGGTGTACCAAATACTACAAATTTAATTTAATTTTACGTTTACGATTGTCAAATCGTCTTTGTTTGTAAGACTTAACCGTACATTTAAATACAATAGTGTCCTACATTACACGCGTAGCGTATGTAATACCAATAATGTAATCGATAAATAAGTGAAGACAGGGATTAAAAGTATTTAAGGGGTTGTTAAAAAAACAAGTAAGAGCAATATCAAGTAGGTACCTAAAAAGGGAACAAGGAAAATAAGGTTTAAAATATATCCGGGAGTCAGGGGAAAGCTCTTCATACTATATTAATCATAATTAAAAAAAGGCAATAAATAACAAAGCATCAGTACATCAGGTTGAGTGTTGAGATAAATATAATAAATATTGGTACATTTTAGTATATACATATTATGCATAAACAAAAACAACCAGTAAATAATTTATTGTAATACCTTTAAAATTTAAGCTAAGTGTTCGTCATTATGTATAATTAAATATACCTAATGGTGCTCGGCTCACTATAAAATAATAGTGGTGTAAATACATCAAATAACATGGCACTATTATATTTGACACTATGTGATTCGGCAAAAATCTCGACACTTTGGGTGCCAGAAAATGGAGACGGCGCCGGGGCCGGCACTGAAAGAGGTGGTGAGATGACCTAGACAACTACCACAAGAGTTGGCTTAAGAATGAAAGCATGGAAAGATTCGGGGGAGGGCTTTGCCCAGCAGTGGGACAGTACAGGATTTTGAGAAAAAAGGGATGGTTTATGAATGAATGGGCAAAACTTTTGATAGCCAAATCGCACCATTTTTGTCATATAATTATTTACATACCCTTCATATTTTATACTAAGTAAGCGTAATAATTTTCGATATTATTGAAAAGTAAACCATTTTACTACTTGTAGTTCAAGCTAACTACGCAGTTCATTCCAATGAGTAGAATGATTTCCAGGAAATGAGATACATTTAACCGATTCTGATTCATCACAGTTCTATTTTGGTGAAAATCTCATTGTTCTGCTTTCTTGAAAATCTGTTCTATGATGTTGCTATAAAAGCTTACAAAATAAACAGTTATATTAGCTTATTAGAAATATTAAATGGATTATGTGGATAATTGAAATAAGACGTACAAGCATAATAAAGCGCATGATACAATGTTTAGATGGTACATAATATTTTTGAGAATTCATGATTTGAAAATGTATATTATAAAATAACGGTGACTTTAAACGGTTGGCATAATATTATTGAAGATAAACGAGGAACCTAATATCGTAAACCTACATAAATCTTAATAAAATTGAAAGTCATAGCCAGATTTGCCCTACTATACTACACTAGCCAGACGGGATTTGATGACGAGTTTTCCGGCTCTTCCCAAAGTTACTATTTGCATCATCTATTTTAGTTGAGTCACTCTTACGACAACCACAGAATAACACTTAGTATCCATAGAAAAGTATGTGTAGAAGTTACAATTACTTACGTGTTTAAAGCACAATTGTCATTAGTATTTAGTTCAAGATTTCACTAAAACTGAGACAAGACTTGAATGTTAAGAAGAACATTGGATTTAGTGCGCGACTCGAGCGAAGTTTTAAAACTTCATCTTGCTGGTTTTTAGAAACTCAACATTTGTCTTGGTCTTGAATGTCACCTGCTTCTTGTATCAACATGCACTGTCTTACTAATAAAAAAATATTACTCACACGTTTAACGTATGAATACTTACACAGCGTATAACGTATGTATAGGAGTTATACAGGGTTTATACAATATCGCTACTAATAAACGCAAAGACAAGCTTGTGTAACTACTCACGCTGTGTACACACAGCTACACATTAACCTAAACAAGCCCAATATTAGGCGAACTCCCTTAGTGTGACCAACCTGTTGTTGAGTAGTTCAGCTAATATTGGTTCTGTATAGGTTGATGTGTAGCTGTGTGTACGTCAAATATGCTGACAACCTTTTACGAAGTACGTTCAAAAACTTCTAATCGTAACTTCGTTTTAATAATTTAATTGTATTTTATAGTTTATTTAGAATTTTACTAGCTTAATTATATATTAAATGGGGTTTCTTCTTAAAAATATCCCTTATCTATTAATATAATGTACAAAAACTAAAGACTAATGGTTGTTATTTTCTGAAGGATAAATATGTTTTGATTTGTACTCAAAGCTTCCGAACGCCTCCACCGACAGTAACATTCATTTCATAGATCAAAGAAATATAACCTTTCTAGTCCAACCTCTCTGTCATAGATTGCGCGCGCATAATCTAAGTAAAGTGACAACTTCAGAGTCTCAGCTGGCCAAATAGCCGCCATTTTGCTCTTACGCTCTCCTTATACAAGGGTACAAGCGTGTGTAGAGCTTGTGTAAGTCTATATAGATATTTTGATCTCTTATAACGTATGTATACGCGTAATCTGTCAAAATATTTTTTATTAGTTGCGTTTTTGTTACGCAATGCTTATAGTACTTGTATATACTGTGTCGTAATTTTTATTAGTAAGACAGTAAGTGTTTTACTGTATGAAATGCGAAAACTGCACATGCAGTACTAACAAGCAATATTTAGATGTATTTTATTAGGCTATTTTGTATCAATGTATTTCAAAACAAACGGATAAGCCTAACCCTGTCCAGAGAAATTTTAAACATGAAACCAACTTCTTAATGTAGCATCATAGCATGACTCGCCGTTCGTAACAGATCGGCAAAGCAAGCAACGTTTTCACAGGTTACTATTTGGATGGGGGACCGCTTCATATGGCATTTACATAGAGCGATCGCGGTGCTTATGTCAGGGCGTGAATAGTTAGGCGTCCAAGGCCTCTGAGCCTATAAACGCCGACACCCAAGTCTGCTACACTCTTATCTAGGTTTTATCTAATTGATAGGTTATTGTAGTTATTTACTCTAGCCATTTGAATGAATGGCTAGAGTTAAAACTACAATATTATATCGTTTTCCTAGAAGAATAGTTATCAAAGCTGTGCTACCAAAAATAATTATTCTTACGACGAGTTTCGTCGCTGACCAATAATTTTCATTTAATATTAAGAAGAGAGATAAAATTATACAAATTAATACCGTCCTGCTTTTTAATTTATCTTTACTATAATACATATCCAGGGATAGTGAAGTGTCCATTAGTACTATTAGAATCGTGTCTGTTAAACAATACTTTGCTTTACTTTACAATCTTTTTTCATTACCTTACATATAAATCAACGGGATCTCATAAAATATATATCAAGTAAAGGAGTTTATAAAAAAGTTTCGCTCATGTTCAGATGGTCAATTTATGACAATTTTATGCCACTTCAAGGCAAAGATTGATAAATAAAATCTGTAGTAAACAACGTGTAAAAATATTGTATTTATAAACTGTATTAATTCTGTAGCTTGAAATACAAGTCTACTTTATGATAAAATGAAGTTGAATTTGTATTTTCTCACATCATGTTTGCTACAGTAGTCAGGTATGGCTTTTCGCGGCACTAATGAGTAATTAAGCAATTAGTTCCAATTTTCCTCTCTAATATTACGCTAAGTTTTCTTGGGACTATTTAAGCTTCCTCGTACGGTGACGTTGTGCCACAAATTGTTTTAAAGTTTAGATTCAGTCTTTCAAGACTCATGAAAGGAATTGAAAGGAATTCTCAACAAAATAGTATCTATTTCTAGGTCTAGATGTCAACAGGTTCTAAGACGATACTATGAAGCAAATTCTATTGAATTTGTGATATTAACTACTTAGTACCTCCAGAATCTTCTTTGTGATATAAGCCTTCTGTTCTCTGAATTTATAGCTGAAAAGCTGTTTTATAAATAAAAAGTAGAATATGATCGTGTCTTCAGCTTTGCATCATCCAAGAAAGCACAATTATATGGATACTATTTTAGTTTCCACGTATGCCGTAACGATTTCAATGATTACCTCACATTTAAAAATTGTTTATAACAATACCCTCCTTGAGATACTGACAACGGTTATTAGGGCACGAAGAAGACAAATAAATAAACATAAGTAAGCAATATGTATTCGCTGACTTATTCACAATAATAAAGTCGCTGGAGTTAGAAAGACGGGTGGCAGATACGGTTTATGAAATCGTCGTTCTTTTCCTCCTATAAGCGTTGGCTTCTGCGTCGTTCTTTCCTTCTTATAAGCTTTATCTGTTTGCTGCTAATCGTCTTTTTGGAGAGGACATAGTTTTTACTGGGTTTTTATCGGTAAACTTTCCAAAAAAGCTTCTCTACAGATACGCTAGCTTTTGCAGTCCACTTCTGATCTTAAGCCTATCCTAATTTGGTTCACATCATGTCAGTCTAGAGACGTCCACTGCTGGACAAAGGCCTCCCCCAAGGTTCTCCACACAGACCGATTTTGAGCCGACCGCATCCAACCACTTCCCGTGATCTTAACCAGATCGTCGGTCCACCTTGCGGGAGGCCTACCCCTGCTGCGTCGTCCGGTACGTGGTCGCCACTCCAGAACCCGCCTCTCCCAACGGCCATCGGTTCTTCGCACTATGTGCCCTGGCCATTGCCACTTCAGCCTAGCTATTCGGAGAGCTATGTCGGTGACTTTGGTTCTCCTGCGGATCTTCTCATTTCTGATTCGATCTCGCAGGGAAGTGCTACTGTGAACCATAAAATTTGGTTTGTTACAGTAGCACTTGTTTGTGATTCAAAAGGAGAATTGAGTCCACAGCTTAGTACAGGGTTTCATGTCAAGTTTGCGATCTCTTTGCAAATATACTATTTGCTCCGTGTAGTTTCCTTATGTCGCCTTTTACGACACCCACGCAATGAAGACGTCACCACACGGATAAAAATAAGCATAGTAGCAGAAAATGTGAAAAATCTTCAATAATTTCCTCGCTCCTTATAACGAGGCATTTGTAACGTTAGGATATTATATTTCACCTCTGGGAATGCAAATGTTTAAGTTGTTTATGTACAGGTGTATTACACTTTATGTGGCAAAATTGTTTTTTGTATTTTGCTTATTTGGCTCTTTTGTCGCAACATTTCGTTTGCTTTATACTGTCTAACTAAACTTTACCCGCGGCTACGCCCGCGTGGAACTTTTAGTTTGAACACTTTAGGAGGAGGAGACTGCCTCCGTGGTCCAGTGGATAGTGTATGCGACTGCTGATCGGAGGTCCCGGGTTCGATTCCCGGGCCGGGCAAAAGTGCTACTGGGTTTTCCGAATTCTCAGTAGCAGCACGGAGTCTGGTGATGTGCCCGGTAACGGCAATACGCTTGCCCTCTATTACGTGGGACCTAAAAAATCATGGCGAAATGTGGGTGTAATATTACACATCTGCCTACCCTTTTGGGAATACAGGCGTGAGTCTATAAAAAACTGTAGGAGGAGAATTTCCAACAATCCTTTCTTAGTGCTCCCCTACACTCCTCAACGAACATACATTTAAAATGACAGTGTCTTACAACCAATAGATTCGGCTTTGCGTTGTCAGTCAGTTGGTCAGTAATGCAAGAATTTTATAAATACAGCTAAACCGTATATTATGCATTAAAACGGTTCACTAACACTGTATCTTTCAAACACGGAACCAGATTTCTTAATTAAGTATTAAAACTATCAGCTATACCACCCATAGTAATATAACACTAGCGTTGCTTGTTGTTATATTCATAATATGACAACCAGATTGGCCAGTTGAATAAGCTTACCAAAGCAGGAAGCATCTTCTTGTACATACGTAATCAGCGGTAAACCGACAGAAGCCTGAGCGAGGCTATGTTGCTTCACCGACTACGATCGATGCATGTAAGTATAAGTCCTTTATTTATGTATCGTATAGGTCATCAACGTCCTTGAACGAATAAGATTCCTTAAAGATAATTATAAGAAATACGTAAAGCTGTAACATATAATTATCGTATATGTAGGGGATGAGTATAAATTTAGGAATTGCACCAGTAGAACATTATGAATTTCGTTATTAATTTTGGAATACAATAGGTCCACTAAGAATAAATCGGTTTGATTGTAGTATCCATAGATTCATTATGATTTTGACATTTTGATATGCGACACCAAATGGTCGCACTGAAAAACAGCGCTCTATTGTGGGCCCTGTGGACCACAGTGGAGCATTATACTGAGTGCGAACCAAATTCTCCACAGATCGCACGTTTATTTTTTACTTTATGTTTAAACGTTTTTACCCTGTTTTTTTGTTGTGTGTGTATCTTTGGGAAATAAACAGTTTATTTTTCTTTCTTTCTTCTATTTTAAGATGTCAATAAAGTTTATCATTTATTATAAAAAGGTAAGATTAATGTTATTTTTAGGATTCTAAAACTAAACATAATGTATTTATTCCTGTGACAGTGAACACCAATCAGGGAGCATTACGTCAAACAGTACGTCTGCCATTCATGTTGTCGACGTTTTAGTAGTAAATTTATATAACTAAAACGTCAAACTTTCTAACTGTCAAATCGAATATAACAAAATAAGAGTGGGTACATCAGACCAGACTTCATTCTCGGTTTGTTTTGCACTTTGTGATATCACTCAACCGCCATGATGGTTTACAGCGTTTTCGTGTCAAATTCAAAAAGGTTTTTAAAAAGCCGTAATTAGTAATGTTGCTGATCGATTTTTGAAGAAAAATACAGGTATTTCAGTTTAACATCTAGTAGAAGAACGAATTAATCGCTAATTACATTTTAGGTCACAAGCCTATTAGCCACGTATTCTTTTAACAAGGGTAGATATAATCCCTGATCTTATTGTCTGAATACTGTATCTACATCATACTAGCTTATTGACATTTGTTGTTTTTTTATTCCGATGGAAAACCCTAGTTGTTAACCGTGTTTCCCTCCCACTGAAACTTGAGTTTAGAGACCGGAAAGAAGGCATGTACCTACGACTCCCATAAGATGTTTGGTCTGTGCAATATATACTATCTAAACTGTTTTCATTATCTGAAAAGCCAAGCCATCTTTCAAATCCCATTCAACATATACGGAAAGATATATAAAGTTCGTAGTTAGCAAAGGACGATGGTATAATAATAATATTCTAAATTTAAAGTATGGAATAATATTTTTGATAAAATTACCTCACAAAACAGCCTTTTGTAGACCGCCGCTGAACACACTCCTCCCCTAATTTGCGTTACAATAGTACTGTAAGTCAATAGGAGGATTGGCCTACTACAACAATGCTGACCATAAACTAGGTTCGTCTAGGGTTTGATGTCGTATCTTCCCAAAGATACTATTTGCTTCGTTATTTTTTTTGTTTATGCTCTCCCACTGCTGGGCGAAAAGGAGGGTGGAGGGTGTAAAGGAGACCCCTTTACACCCTCCCAAGCATTTGTCTTGTGCCAATATGGGCTAGTTCCTGTCGAGGTTATCTAGATTATCACTCCATCGTTTTCTGAAGTTTCGTGTATTTTCCTTCGTCGTAATTTATTAGCCCACTTTGTATTCTTATATACAGTTCATAAAATTACCTGGTATCAAAAAACTAGAGGGCAAATAAAATTAATTTTACTTAGAACCTTTAAATTGCTTAATTACAGTCGGCGCCAAATAAACAACGGGCAATGATAAATTCAATGAAGATAATAATTCCTAGCTCATTTACTCTTAACCTTTGAGAAATAATTATAAGTAGTACATAAATAAATGTCACAGGTATACCTACCCACTGAAATTATTAGGCACATACTAGCTATTGTGCGTAGCTTCGAACGCAGATGAAGTGTATAAATTTTATCACAGAATTGGAAACATATTATTTGTATCACTAATTTCTTATTATACACAATATTTTCCGTGATAAATTTCATCTACTGTTTCAACACCTTCATGTTCAGTTTTCTCAAAATAAGTAAGTCTACGTACGCCATACGGCTCAAAGTTTTATGCGAAGATTAATCAAATTCGGTTCAGCTGTTTGATGTGAGAACGGAAGATGCACACACACACTTTTGCCTTTATAATGTTTGCCTAGATTGTAATGGGTCAACGATTTTTAAATTTGGAACTTCATTTCATTTCAATACAAATAATATGTCATATATATGTATATTTGATGCACAAAATATAAGACTTGAAAACATTCTCCATCACCATTATTGTCTCCGTATGAATTTCTGCAAGAAACGAGCAAGCAAAGATTTAATATAATATTACATTTTACAGCTCTACTTTTGACTGTAAGAGGAAGTTGCAAGCAAAAATAAAATATTTAAATACTTGTATTTATATACATACATATTATTTTTCAGAGAGACAAACGCAATAAAATAAAAGTTATTTTTCAGAAATTAAAGGTATTTTTCGCACATTGCGGACACTTTACAGTAGCCAGGTCATTCGGGCCCGAAGCGTGAGCAAACTATAAAAGTGGAATAAGCCGTAAAGGTGATTACTTATAAATTTTAATAGCGTAAATATTGAAATGAGAATTTAAAAATTATTTGCAAAAAAGGTGTGTAATGGTATTTTGTAAGGTACTCATATATAAGTACCTTCAGGGGAAGACTAGAAAGTCCTCCTCTGTATACTGATCTTTAACGTCTATCATAGATCTTCCTGACAGCCAGGTCCAACGGCTTAACTCTCTTCTCTCTTTTCACTCGACTACGGCGAAGCCAAAAGGAAGGGTAAGGAATAGACCGGGGCGACCACGGCTCTAGCTTTAGCATTTCTGTACTTGTACTTTTCCGGATTTGTATCTGAATGAGCTATTTTCTTGTTTCGTTCCTTTAGACCCCCTTTTTTACGTTGTTATAGTTTATAAACTTAGTTTTTTAACAATTTAAAAAGCACATAAGTTCAAAAAGCCAGTAGTGCGCGCCGTGGATTCGAACCCGATACTCTCTCCATGGCATTCTGTTGGCATCTCCACTAGGCTATAGCTACCTTTAACCGTTGTTCGATCTGTGTAAGGAAATAAATTACTTATAAAAAAATGCACTCCCTGATGATGAGAGGACTCACGGACAATAAAAATCGATCAACAGTATCCTCACTCTTTCATCTCATTCGATGCTTTCATTATAGCAGTCAGTTTTTTTTTTGTTGAAGGTACCTAGAGCAACATTTCTCTTACGTTACGTACTCTTAGAAAGTAAACTTACTTTCTATACCTATAAATGTCATCGACAACGTTTCACACTGTAAATACCAAACGCTAAAGCTCTAGAGACAGTCACCTCCAAACTACGTGCTCCACCGTCAAATATAGGTACCTTCTTCATTAGACACACGACAAAACTGTCAGTTTTAAACTCCTCATGGTTTCAGACCCATTTATCCAGAGTAATAATCCTCGACAAACGCTTAACAAAATAATATAGTAACTATTTGAATAAAAGATGCCCAGAATGCTTAATTTTCAATTATGTTGGCAAAACTTTATTCCATTATAACGACTGTGTAGTTCTTTATGTGGGTATACAATGATGTCTGAAAGGCAAATTTTGTAGCAAGTAATCTTAGTAGTCATTTCGGTTTCACTCACACAACACACAACTATCAGATACTTTTGTACCAAATATTAAAGACTTCTACCTTTGTAAACAGCAATGAAGCTCTTCATTCAACTCATGCTATCAGGATACGTAAAATTATAAAAGATGTACATTCGACTCAGCGTTAAATGGCAGCCGTTGAAATCTTTTCGATCAAATAATGCGTAGAATTTAGATATCTTTCACAGAAACCTCGTTAAAAGCCGGAGCACCGAAAGTATCGTATTTGAAACAGCATTAACATAAAAATGAATTCTAATGTTATTTTATTGAAGTCCATTTTAATTTTTAGGGCATATTTATACAATCTATTTCGAGAAATTGGCAGTACAATAAAGAACGCGAGATTAAGCAATGTAATGGTACGAATCCGAGAATAAATACACTTATGAAACTTAACTGTAACACGTAAAACTCCACGTTGTTAAATCTGTTTTTATTTTTATTGCGTCAACAAAAACAAATCGTTTTATGTTCAGATTTAAATTTCAGTGTTGTGCCGGGGGCTCAACATCCCAAGTGTAATAAGGCGATGTTTTTATTACAGTGGCCCTTCTAATAAGCGGACACTCGTTGTTTGTTCACAAACAATCTCATCTCATTTCGTAATTTTACACCTATATCCGCTAGCAAACGAAACAAAATTACACGGACTAAATAAGTTGAAAAAACAAGATACAGTTACGGACGCCCCGGTTCTTGCGCCCTGGGTATATCATAATTGAGTTCTTCCTACGGTTTTAATATACTGGAACGTGAAATTACAAGGTAACAGAAACTATTTATAGCAAATTTAATACATCGTTCGTCCAGTACACAACCGGCAACCTTTACGCACGAGTACCTTGGTTAAGGTGTTTTGTATAAACAGCCTAATACGATTGTCGTAAACAAAAGTATAGAATCTAAGGAGTACATCTATTTGTGGTCTAATAATATACCAAACATGTATTTTCATTGAACTGATCTGAATTTTAATCATGGAACTTTGATATCATTAACCAGAAGCATAGTACGTTACGTCACCACTTAACAATTTTCACAGTACATAACGTAGCACACAGTTACATGAGTTCATTATAAATAACTTGTAAAGCAAGAATTCTGATTCCTGTTTTAATACATTTTACAAGACCTATATCTTTCAAAATCCTACAGCTGGCATCTCAAATGTCAACTGTCTCAACTATTGGCGGCAACAATCCAAGAAATTAGGCGTCGAGTAATTAAATATGACATTAACATCGAGCCGGGCATGTAGATATTATAACTGCATTATCTGTTACATATTCAAGAGGGAAACTTCACAGTACGGTTGGTGACAAATTCGCCGCCATATCCAGCGCATCAAGTTTGTCTCATGAATATGTAACCACGTGACGCTTTGATTAGATAACGATTTATATTATAACGACCAATTACATCCGAATTCTGTAACTAAGCCCCTGTAAGCAATTCAACCATGCATATCGCTTCTAAGAAGTTGTCGAAGAAAATATCGTAATGATTCTCATGTATGAAATATTGTCAAAGACGGATAAAGCTTATCTTAATGAATGTAGGAGATCGAATATAATATTAAATAAACGATTATTCTTAACGATATCGGAGAAGATAACGCATATTATCTGCTGATACGTTCTGATGTTATAAGTAGATTACAAGTCAATTTCCCAGAACAGAAACAAATAACGTTCGGAAACGAAGCTTAAGTATTTGCCGCCCCTTAATGTCGTATGCAACACCCGCAGAAACAGATTAAGCGCTGGCTGAGACGACTAAATAAAAATCGATATCACAATCGGTTGCGAGTTTCTTCCTCACAGTCCATTTGCTCTAAGAACGTTGTGCTTTCTTAAAAGGATCTCCTCGGCCCTTATTTCGAGATCCTTTAGGACCACACTTGAAGAACGGCGTGCCGCCTTTAGGGCCCCGCTTCCGCCCCTCCGAGAAATGCCCGAGATAAGAGAGACGTTTTGGCGCCATTCATGTTTATGGCAGGGCAAATGGCCCTAGAATACTGCGTACTTATTATAAACAAGTACCTATACACAATATATTTAAAAGAGCTTCGAGGAATATTGAAAAATGTCATTTGTTCAAAGCAACGATGCAAATACACAGAAACGTATATCTTTGGTTCAATTCAGTTAATTATTTTATTGTTATAATTGTAAAAAATCTATAACCCGAATTCGTAAAAAAGGGGGTCTAAAAAGAACTTAATAAGAAAATAGCTCACTAAGATATAAATCAAGAAAATTATAAGTACAGAAATGCTGAAGCTAGAGCCGTGGTCGCATTATTGTATACTAGTGTACATGTAGTTACCGTATAGGGTAAGTATTTTTGACACCTACATTAAAAGTAAGTAGTCGGGTTATAGTTTTTAAACTTATTTTTTTAATTGAACCTTTTCTGTATCCCGATGGGGCATGTTAACTAACCGTGCAATACTTATATTGTCATAATTATATAGGCAGAAAGAAAGAAAAATAGGTAACGCGAAGCGTCTGAGCCATTGTAAGTACAACAGCGTCTTAAACTTATATTGTGACTCATGCTGTATAATAGGTATATGTACATATTTGTAACGTCCTTACCAATACCTTTCTTTTGATACCAAACACGTAATGAAGTTGTCTCAGTTTAATCTTCTTTGAGGTTGTAATCTGAGCTTTTACTGGGCCATTATTATTAATCTATTGACACCCCATTTATTAAAATCGGTTAAGTAGTTTAGGCACTACGGTGGAACATACAAACATACATACCTACATACTGCTAAAACTTCCTTCCTGTTGGCTCCGCCGTAGTCGGGTAATAAAATATGGTATTTTAGATCCATTCTATTTCTTAAAAACGTAAATCAGTTATGGATTAATAACAAGTTAAATGTAATAACTTAACGGAATTAAGCTCTTTTTACACACAGTTTTAGGGGCAAAAATCAGGTTATACTTTTGTCGCATACCTACACCTATTATTATGTAGGTATGCACACACTTATGATAAATATGCTTAAAAAATAATTTGGTTGATACGTTTAAATTTAAATTGCAAGTGTTAAAGTAAAAAAAAGACAGCAAGCGTTACTACTGAAATAAGTATACCAATTTAAAGTGAAAGACAAAAGGGTGTGAATTTATTGTATAAGAATAAAGTAACCCAAGCTTTAAAAAGGATTATCTTTACGATTCAATAAAGACAGTGAAAAAGAATATATTTTTCTGTTCTATGATTCTTAAAATGTTAATAGAATCTGAGGTCGCAAAACCAACGATATCAACGCAGAAATTGTCGTTATTCCGAGTGGGAAGGGACGGGACGCGACGGTATTACTTTATTTTACAAAATGTAGTCTTCGTAAAATTTGATGGCGACCGTTTTTGGAAGGGGCGCTCTGAGAAACAACCATTAACAATGTGTCTATACGAAGCAGCCCGATGCGCTTCAACTTAGTCCTACTCGTTAATTCTAATTACTGCCTTAACGATTAGTATTATTCTATTAAACGCTATATTTCCTAATTCCGGCGCAAGTGTAACAATATTAAAATCCCTGACGACGAGCCTCTCCCTTATTGTAACATAACGGACGTCAATATTTCGTTGCTAAATGAAAAAGAATCTTGTTGAACAATAACAAAAAGAAAACCGAACCCTCATCATCCGAGGGCATGACATTTTTAGAATGTAACTACTATGGAAACGAACGTCACGGGAATAATAAAACAATAGGAAATGCATAGGCATTCATTAAAATGATGCGAATGGAAACATCGTTAACGGTGAACATGTAGCATTCGACAACTAACTGAATTATACAAGCCACGGGGATCATGTCCGACACACAAAAAGTAGACATTTGAATATAGGTGGTGTACGCCCTTTTTTTTTTTTTTTGTTTTACGAGGTGGAAAATCCCTTCGGATCTCCGACTCTTGGGGGAAATAAGAGCCGGAGTATGTGGTGTTTCCACTAAAAACCACCTCGACTTCCTCCATGTACCCGTGTGTCGGAGGGTAGGGTTTCACTGAAGCATTCCTCGCTACCCCCCGACGGGTATTGGCCCGCCAGATGGTTAGGCGGGCCCCGAACGAAACCCCCTTGGCGGCGGATGAAGGTGTTGGGCTCCGCCGCCAAAACACCCAGCGGCTGCAGAGGATAGGGAGGACGGCAACGCAACACCGCATCTCCTCTTCCTCTGCGGCCCCACCACGACGCAACGATGGTGCGCCCCCATTTGGTCGCGGGAGATAGGGCGCGCGGCAACGCAACACCAACACGCCTCTCCCCCCGCGACCGCGCCCGACTGACACCCGCACCTTTGGACGCGTCCTGCGCAGGCCCCTCCAAGCCCACGCGGAGCGTCCCCTCCTGGATCTCTCTTAGCTTCACCGCGGGTGACCAATCCACGGTTACTGAGCCCCCCCACCACGACAAGGTGGAGATCCCACGGGGGGGAGGTGGTGTACGCCCTAACAGTGGGAGTTTAGGCGCGTCCTCTGGGGCCATTGCTAAACAAAGTTTTTGTTTCATCAAACTGGTAATTTTCACTTTTTGTTTTATTGCCCTAAAGCTCTGGAGATTTATAGCTAACCACTTTGCATTAATTTCGCATTCATTACAGATCTCTAGAATATTGGGCGTTTTTTTTTACAGAGATGGAGTGTAAATTACAGGAAAATTGTGTTCAATGTTTATTCAGACTGCGTTCAAAATGTTGTTATAAATTAATCCGTTCTCGATGTTACTAAGACTGCGGGTCTTGCACCGGACTATTGTTTTCAAACAATAAAATTATACAAATTACTCAAACGCAACTAAGGAAGAAAGAATTCAAATTTTGTTTATAGCGCAATTTTTCTTGCAAATAAGTAACAAGTATTGCCAATCTTTAATTTTGGCTGAGTTGGTATGTAATTTGCCTAAAACTTTATAAGTAAGTATGTTATTTAAATATACTTAGTTACGCTTAGCAAATGTTAAGTAAATCGTGAATAAATATACAAAGCTTGGTAAGAGTATACTTAGCTCTAATTTGTTAGGACATTAAAATAGTTTAAATTTGAGTGAAACAAAGGAGTTAAGGTCACGTCACTGCACATAGCTTAAGTGAACCATTAATGAAGATTAATGTAGACGACGACACTACAGCATACACACTACGTAAATGTTTGAATATATACATACATACGTGTCACGGCTGAGAAAATTACATTAAATACAAAATGATTCCGTACCATTAATCATCATCAGTGTTTCCCTAAAGAGGCTTGTAAAAGCGTGGCACAACACATTATGTCCATTTAACACGAAATATGACCGGCCTGACTGCGATATGTCATATAATTCATCATTAAGATTTTATTTTGAAGCGAAAG